>CM059187.1:9329362-9836418 GCA_030323885.1 Branchipolynoe longqiensis
CCACCTACACTCATACAATTACCTCTAATGCAGTGCCCGGCGACACGATGTGTGACACCAATCGAGAACTTCAGTGGTCTTGAAGTTTTTTGGGTAAATAGTTTCCTATAAACCACCCGAACCATCCCAGTCAAACAACAATGCCGACCTAGTCGAACACGCACATTGACAATGGAAGTCGAGCCAACTCGATCAATAAGCCTGGTGGTGACCATTGGGTCCCCTAACCTCTATTCCGTCACCCGAAAATGAATTTCATAGTCGCACTTAAAGAGTGTAGGTATAACCAAGACTAAGTTCATAGAGAACTCCCCAAACCGCCGTCATTCAGCCGTACGCTAAACATGCGAATGCACCAAAACAGCGGCCATATTCACCCAACGGCAAAAACACGCCGTCACCCGATCCGGTAACCTACATAATTAACTAGGTCATAACGCTAACGTTTTACGGGTGCAGCGCGCTAAATCCTCCGGCGCTATTTTAATAATACCCACTCATAACCTCCGGATCGGTATAACCATGTAATTACAACATCCCGTTAATCTATAACCCTTAATAAAGTTATATAGCACTTTTGGGGGTTTAAGACCAACTTAAGCTCCCATAAAAAGATAAAAACGTACCTTGAAACAACTCAGCGTAATGTCTGAGTCTGTTGAACTTATGCTAATTGACTTGAGACCGGAACTGCTTCATCTCCCTGGGCTGTGAATGCCTTGGTGGCAACAGCCCGAGGTAAAATATATATATATATATATTACCCCGCTATTAAGCCTCAGGCTAGAATATAGTGTACACTGCCACAAGTCGGTAACCGTCCTGATTTGACCTTAGATGTTTCTAGGACGTAAAACAACAACAATTGTTGAGCACGCTCTAACTTTTGTTTGATTGTTACAGGTTTCGGACCTGAGGCGTAGTTTGGCTACGAAGAGCAGTAAGCCTGAGGCTCCCATGTCTGATGATAAGGACTTGTCACCGGTGGTGACAGCTAAACCCTCCCCGGTAATGTTGGTGGTCAGCTACAATACCAGTTTAAGGTTTTTGGGCTGGAACGACGGAAACCGATCTTGCAAAAGAGAGTATACTCCCAGCAAGCAGTTCCCCCGACCAGGGAACAAGTGAGGTTGCTATGGCTGCCATAACACCTGTAAGCAATGTTTACGCGAAGTGGAACGCTATTACGGATAACTTAACTATCTTAAGTATTGTAGAAGGGATACAAATTCCTTGTTTACATCTTTGCCAGTACAGGATGTAATTTCTTTTTCCTTATCGATTCGATAAACATGAGAGAGAATCACTAGATAAGCAAGTGGGAATTTTTTAGTTAAAATCAATTATTCAAAAGATAAATCATGTGAAAGGAATATTTTTTCAAATATTTTTCTCGACCTAAACCCAATGGACAGGTGAGAATGATTTTAGATTTAACAACACTTGATAAGTGAGTCGAAGATAAGCATTTTTTAAATGTATTCTTTGGAGACGGCAAGAGACTTGATTTCCAAAGGTGCTTGGTTGGCAAGTGTCGATCTCAGAGATGTAGGTTACATAGTTCTAATTTACGAAGCAGATTAAAAATTGTTAATGTTTACTTGGAATGAACAACTATATGTTTACCAAATGGTTAGATTGTGCCTTGCTTATTTACTAAGTTCTTTTCGCTCATGGTGCGTGAAGGACATGATTATGTTCCTGTATATAAAGGATTTATGTACAATATTTACTAAGTTAGAAATTGTTTATTCATGACTGATACAGCATGTCAGTTATTACAGTTAACCAGGCCAAAGATTAGGCATGTTGCTGTTTTAAAAGGTATTAGAATAGCCTATGCCTAGCTATTTTATTTTGGTAAAAGCTCACATTAAGTTACTAAGAAATAGATAAGAATTTACCATGAGCTAGAACTAAAGGGTTTTTGAAGACCGATGGCTTGATGAAGAAAGTTTAGATTATATTAATGTTCTAGAGTTGAGAGCAGTGTGTTCAGGGTTATGTAGTTTAGTCTGCATACCCAAATGTTATGTTAGAATTTTGACAGATAATAAGTACTATAGGAATGGCTTACATTCGCAACAAGGGAGGGACAACGTCCAAACCATATAATAAAATAGTGAAATTATTTGTCGGAATTGGGAAGGCCACATATACATTTGTTAGCATTAAGAAATAATAAATTATAAAAATTGGTTTCATGGCATCCAGACCCTAATGCTTGGGAAGGGAATGCTTTCTCTTTGATGTGGGGAAATAAATAAATGTTATTACATTTTCCTAGAATTCAGCCTAATCAGCAGAGTAGCAAGGAAGATTAGAATGGACAAAACACATAGAATTTTGCTACTTCCTGTTTGGGACATGCAGCCATGGGTGGCAGGAGTAGCATTAGGAGCCAAGAGTTGTTAGATTTTTAAGGATGCTAGAAGACCAAGGTTTAGGTTTTGGAGCGATTAACGCTGCAAGATGCATTTTATCTGTTATACTTCCCCGAGTAGATGGACAGACAGTTGGTAAACACCAAGTTATTCACTGGTTTTGAGATCAGGTTACGAAAGGAATCCCCAAAAGCCTAAATATAATAGGTTTTGGGATGTGTCAATGGTTTTCGAATTATTTAAGAAATGGCCTAGTAATATTCGTTTGAATATAAAACAGCTAGGATTTTAGCGAGCAGTATTGTTACTGTTAGTCACTGGACACATGGGATAAACTTTTGTAGCATTGTCCCTGGACGGTTTAGAAATAGATCGCAAGGAAGCGACGTTTGATTTACAGCAATTATTAAAATCAAACCGCACAGGGGATCCATTATCCACAGTGCATTTAAACAGTTCCCCGCATGACTGACAACGTTGTGTAGGGTTGACATATGGGTATATTTATTCAAGACAACTGTTAGTGAGTTTATTAAACCACACAAGGCTATCTCGAGAGACACACTCCCAAGATGGACTATTACAGTGCTTAAGGCGGCAGACATTAATACACAATGCTATGCATCCCATTCGACAAGAGGGGCAATGGTCTCGAAAGCACGACAGCTTGGAATATCTGTGAAGAGAATTCTGGCACATGCAGGCTGGAAGACAGCTAGATCATTTGCTAAACATTACAATAAACGACTAGAGAAGTCAAGCAGCCTAGCGACATGCTTGCTCATCAGTTAACAAGACAGGTGAGAAGATTATAGGGATACATGGTTTTCGGATTAACTATGTATAAATTGAGAAGGATAAAAATGAAGTTACGTAAAAGTGCGAAGTTACGAATAGCGAGAGTATGGCGGGCATCATACAGCATTACTATGAGTATGATGAAATGCATTTTAACATATGGTTAAATAAAAAACAAAAAATTCTCACCGTGAATATGGTCTATGCTGCCGACACGGCGTAAAGAAACCACCAATCAATCAAAAACCTTTTTGAGGGCAGCTGGTTTGTACCACCTCATATAGTCTTTTAAACCAATTTCATCAGTGAATAATACTATCATTTAGAATTTTATTTAGCTTGATCAGAAACTATATGAAATTCTTGAGTGTCCATTGACACAAAATTGATTGTATGCTCTTAGATGTAAAAGCGATGGTTTGAACAAAAACAAAACATTTCTCGCCGTGAATATGGCCTTTGCTGCCGACAAGGCGTAAAGCAACCACCAGTCTTTTAGGTTTTGCAGGTGTCAGTTGTTATTCTGATGGGAGCATTAATTTTTTGTACTAATTCATGTGAGGCTGCGAACTGTTTTAGTGAATTTGATGATGGTAGTCTCTTCGAGTAGTCAGCATTGAAATCCCCTATCAGTGATATCTTGTATTTGTCAATATCTGGTTCATAGCTTGATCTATCATTAATGTTTCCATCCGGGAGTCTGTATATGTTGCCTATTAGGACTTTTTTGGTGTGGGGCCTATCGATCATAGCCCATTGTAATTCAAGGTTGTTGTTGGAGTATCCTATGTTGGCATGTGTATTTGTGTCTACTTTGAGCCCATTTTAGTAGTATATTCCTAACCCTCCACCTTTTTTTGTTTGCCTATTGCCTAATTTCACCTGCCTATCCAATCTATCAAATTGATAGCCTGAAATTGTTGTTAATTTTGCCTCTGTAGTGTCATTCAACTAGGTTTTAGATACGGTGAATAAATCAAATCCAGATGGTGGGAGGTCCAGTCATAGTAGTTCTACCTTGTGGGTTAGGCTACATACATTCAGATGCCCAATTTTCAGTCCTGGCAGGGCCTTCAGAGCATTTAAAGGTAGTTCTGTGTCCATGGCGGGCCCACCCCCAAGCACCATCCAGCCCCGTCCAGCCCGAATCTCCCACAGGTGATGGGCCTCATTCCTCTGAGTGTTAGTTCAGTATGCATATTAGTGTGTGTTTGGGTAGGCAAGTGTCCATTTGAGTTGTCACTCTTGCTTGGTGAGTGCCAAGACAGTTGTGACAGTAGGTTGATGAGACAACCTGGCCAGTACAGGCCTATTTTGGTGCTAAAATGAATGGTGCCAATTACGACACCTTTTGGAGCGTTGACATGGATAATAAAACTAGAAAACAATTCTGTAGTAAGCTTGAAATTATTGTTCGTATAAATTTATGTTGTTACTTTTGTTGATGTCATCCCAAAGGGGACAAACTGTAATAAACCTGTCAATAGACAGAATACGAATGGAAAAGGACTCAATAGAAAACCTTGTTGAAACACAATCAACTGGGACAGTCCTTGGATTCCATTCACTTCCATGCCTACAAAGGGAACAGAAAGCTGTGCGTAGGACGAACGTTAAAGAGGTACTTGGCCAGAACGGCAGAACTCAGAAAGGAGACAAAGCAACTGTTAATCTCCTACATCGGGCCACAAGGGCCACCTTGGCTAGGTGGACACCTTGGCTAGGTGGACAATGTATGGAATTGAACTAACTCTCAGGCATAGACACGACTAGATATAGGGGGTCACAGTACCAGAGGAGCATCTGCGTCCTCCGCAATGCACTGGGGGAAACCCTCAATGCAATAATGAGGAATGCCTCATGGAGGATTTTGCTAGATTTTGCCACAACTCAGTAGAGGACTCGGAAGAGGTCCAAAGAACAATGCTAGATGGTACTAGAAGGAACAGATGAGAAGCAGTATAGCAGAAGTAGTGGTTAGAAACGTTGGTGGTATTACACACGTACAAATGGTTACACTGTACTACATTGACTGATTGAATATGTCTGTTACACGTGAATATGTCTGTTACACTTGCTCGAACGTATGATGATTCATCAAGCAAGATAAATGAATTTATGTGAAAAAAAGAGGTTGTTATGTGTATTGTAAGGTACATCGATTTGAAAGAGAATAAACAGCCAAATAAGAATTGTCCTTATAAAAAAAGGGCTTACGCTTGTGAAATGAAACAAAATTTAAAAATGAAATGAATTGGACTAATGTCGACATTAGGGTGTTTGCACGTCAGACTGCCATTATATAATTACAGAGAAGAAAGGAAGGAGGAAGTTGGGCAACAACAAAAACCATGAATCTCCCCGGATACTTAACTTCCGGTGTTTGGAAAATGAAGTACAAATATTTTAGTTAGTTATGATAGCTGTATTTGGATGTCGAGCTAACAGTGATACATTAAAAAAAAAAATTTGGGGGGGGGTAAAGTGCTTATTCATTTGAATATGACATTTGTCAATGCTGGAGCACTGGTCTCCCGGCCATCTTACAATTGGAATTGACAGTCTATATAATCTAAGTTTGATCAGTGCTGTATTAGTTACAACACTGAATTAAGGGAGTGGCTCATGCTGTATAATGTACAGCACCAGTCACTGTGGTTCATGCAAATGGAAATGCCAGCACCACAGCACTGGTCTTCGGCCATCTTACAATTGAAAATCTATATAGTTTGATGTGTGGTGTATTAGTTACAGCACGATCCTCTAGAATTAATGGAGTGGCCCCTGCTGTATAATCTACAGCACCAGTCACTGTAGTTCATGCAAAAATGTAGAAATTAAACACGTTTCACAACTACAACACGCTCTAACAAAGATTACATAGTAAGTTAATCCTTCCGATTGCTCACCTAACATGTTTGTGCGCTGTGTGCCTATCTGCTGGAGAGCATTTATTGCAGTACAGAACCTATAGTCCCGGTATCCAGTTAATTTAAAAGGGCTAACAATTAAATATTCACACCGCTATTGGTCGGTGGTCATGGGATGTATGCTTATATCTCTTTGTGCTACAGCCTCAGAGTAGTCACCTCAGGAATTACTCATGTCGGAGCACGGTCAGGATTGATTGATTGATTGGTGGTTGCTTTACACCGTGTCGGCATCACGGCGAGAAATGTTTTTTTTTTTTTTTCAAACCATCTCTTTTACATGTAAAAGCAGACAATCAAGTATGTGCCAATAGACACTCATTAAATTAGAAAGCTAACAATCATATACTTGTGGTCATGGGAAACAAATTCCCATAGAAAAAGAAAAGTTTTATTAATAATTGATAGAATCTATTTAGTAAACTATATGAGGTGGTACAGTCCAGCTGCCCTCAAAAAGGCTAAAATGTTTTCCTGTTTTACCTTAGTAAAAAGTCATGCATACTGTCTGCAGTGTAGAACTGTTGGCGCAGGGCCAAAAAATCAACGCAACTTAGTAAAATGTGTTTGAGTGTCAGCGGGGACTGACACCCAATACATTCAGGGGGAAGTTCCCCCTTGAGCAGAAAAGCATGTGTAAGCCACGAGTGCCCAATACGGCAGCGGCTAAGGACCACTTGGTCCCGCCGAACTCCCGCATGTCTGTGGTGGCTTTCCCACAGATGGTTAAATTTCTTTAAGTTTATTAATGTTTTCATCCCACTCATGTTGCCATTTGGATTTTATGTGGGTGGCTATTAGTGGTTTCAGATCAGAGTGAGCGATCAGACACGGTTCAAGATCACAGTTCAGGGCCTTTGCAGCCCGATCAGCTCGTTCGTTTCCTTGTATACCGGCATGGCCAGGCACCCAGCACAGATGGATGTCATACCCATCCGTTGTCAGTTCATTTTATAAATGACTGTTGCTAGAATAGGGTGATTCGTTTTCAGTCCAGCAACAGCCAGGAGGCAAGAGAACGAATCACTGTATATAACATAGTTAGTGTGGTTGGATACCTCGATACACTCCAATGCGAGGAGTGCTCGGGCTTCTGCAGTGAAAATCGAGCTCTGATCGGGCAAACGTACGCCAAATTTTTCCCATCGGCAGACTGCCGAACCATCAGTGTATATGGAGAGGTGGTCTGCAAACTGGCCTTGAATCTCTGCATGCAGTCCTTGGTATTCGAGTGGATGTGTCCCAGACTTCCTTAGTTACGTGAGTCAGAGGATAACCGATGGCTTTCTCAACAACCAAGGGGGATGTTCTGGGACTTGGCATTCTCCACTGTCAGGATGCACACCTGGCACTGGTCACAGTTTGAACACAGTTGCAGAAGTAATCCTTGATAAAACTATCGTGAAAACAGGTGCTCTCAACAAGCACGCTAACAGCATAGATACAAACAAATTAAGATCCCATTGCAGCAGAGGAGCAATGTCTTCAAAGCAGGGATGAGAACAGGTCAGATCTAAAAAGGGGGTGTCTTTGTCCAAAAGTCGGGAAACCACAAATCGGCGGGAAATTCTCGTATTGACAAGTGTCAGAATCAATTTCCAAAAGTCTGGAAACCGCAGATCAGCGGGAAATTCTCAGCCCTGCCAAATGCAACAAGCCTTGCTATTTCAGTCGAGAACATCTGGAACGAATGGGAAACTTATCGTTTGTGAAACACTACATTAAGAAAGTGGAAATCAATATTAATTAAACAGTGAACGCGGCTGTTCAAATAATGATGACATTTAGTTTTATCCGCATTTCCTAATGGACAGGATTAATCAATAAAAATAAAATAAAAATTTAAACAACGTCTTACTGCTGATTTTATTTTGGTCCATAATAAAATAATAAGTATCCATAATATGTACTCGGGTAAGATTTGTATGGTTATTCGATACTGTCATGAAATGGAATTACACTAGCCACGCACGCCTTCCCCTCGACGGACACATATTAACTGTATTGTTACCACTGCTTACAGCGAGTATACCACATAAAGCAGTCCCATGGGATCTTTGTGACGGGACTGGAATTTACCTCGTCCAGTCCGTCGTGTCGAGCCATCACGGGAGACTACGACTCGACATTGCTTAGTGTGTCGGCTGATAATCAGATCAAAATACACCAGGTCACGCCACGAAGTGAGTGCTTTAAACATTCTCGCCATCTTACCATCTCGCCATCAGACTGCAGCTAGACTAACTAGCCAGAATCTCACCAATTAACATTTGAGCATTGACTGCAAGTTGAATTACTTAGAAACAAATTATTTAGTTTATGCACTAGTGATAAATGATTAAATATGTGAAGAATTGGAAATGATGGCACGATCACCAGCAGCTCCAACCAAACCGATAAGTACCTGTATGCACAGCCTGTCATCTTCGCCTGCCTGTGTGATAAGCCTTTAGCCGTCACCCACTTTGTTCTCCCTTTCACGAATCAACTGGCAATTGAAATAAACTGGATGTTCGATGTATTGCACGATTTCATATACTGACATTATCCATAGGTTATAGAACGTAGTGACATTATATAGGTTATCTGTATTCGCACGTAGTGCAAATCTGGAATGCCCCGGATGCTTGATGTTTTTTGTGGAAGTGGATCGCGAACCCTTCTGCACCCCACCAGGATGCATTCCTCGTGATGACGCGCTATGTCCTTTGTGGACCTGAAGTGTCCTGTTCCATTTCCGTCTTGATTGTTTCAACCGATTGTTTATGTTTGATTAAAATTAGACTCACCGAATCCAAGTCACACTATGGCTACAAAAAGCATCTCTTGGGTGCGTTTGAAGCCATATTGTGTAACCTGCTACCCCGACATGTCACGTATGTTCTATCTGGTCAGGTCGCCACTGGAGTTCCAAGTGGCTGCTCCCAGTCCATGGGGCACATCTTTCCCGTACTGGGAAGTGTAAGACTCACCTTCACCTCCTTCTCTTTCAGCGATGTACAGTGCGCTGTGGGGGGTTGCAGGGTTCGTCATCATCGTCTACTTGGCATTCTGGTTCATCAGTGCGTTCGGATTGTGAAAGCATCCCTGGAACATTGTGGCATGAGACATCCCAGCATTTTAATCACCAGTAAATCCACAGCTATTTCTATTTACACCAGTTTTGAATTCACCCCATTTAATTATTGGATTTGGTAACACCTGCTTGCAAATATGTTGCAAGTTTGCCGTTGCTTAAAGTTGCATAATCAGATGATTTTGAGTTTCTGTCACTTTTAAAAATAAATATAGTCGGGTGATTGGTATAATCTACATTACTTTAGTTTGAAGTAACTTTTATTTGAAATAACTAACTTTTGAGATATGGCAAAAAGAAGTTTTGCAAGCACATCAAAACAATGCTTAATAAGTGAAGGAGTATCTAAGTTAGATATGTACAATTAATTCTAGATACGTGTTTTGATTTCGAAAATGTGATGCTTTCATCGGTCTATGCAACTTTAATTGAAATCGCCAATTAAAATACAACGGTATTGGAAAGTCTCGCGGTTCCTTTTTTTCAAAGTGGTTATCACACGGTTGTACTTCATTTTACCCAAAAGAACAACCGTGAAGTATTTTTATCTTTAAATGTTACTTGATGCACCTCATTTTCTCTATGGATCCTAATGTATGTTCCATAACCTTTTTTAAAAAAAATAGATTTTTAAGACAATAATATAGGCCTATATACCAAAGTACCCTCGCTTGAACAGCAAAAATAGTAAGCGACCCGCTGTCACAAGTTTTAACAGACGAAGTAAATCCGTTCAATGTGTTCCTGATACCATACTCGTGTATAGCCAGTATAGTAAATCCATTAAACTTAAAATTATAACGGTCCACACCGTATTATACAATCAGATCAGTCATTCCCTGGTGACATCGTCGATCTATTTAATCTCCGTGTGATTTTAGCAATTTACATAGATTACGATTCATTGATAAATTCTGTTCCTACTGGTTTAGTTATTATTCGCGGATGAAAGATCGCAGTTCGGGATTTCTGCAAAATAAACAACAACAAAACCGATTTATGTCATTTCTAAAATATCTAGGAGAGACTAGCAGAAAAATTTCAAATATCAAATAGGTTTTCAAAAAAAATGTGTTCCGATAAAGCAATTTAAGACCTATAATTTGACATATGGATAGACCTAATATGTCAAGTAGAAGCAAAGTTATGGTGTATAATGTACCCCAAAAATGGGCTATTTACCTCACAGTTGGTTTATATGGGCAGGACTTTTGACTTGATATCTCATCTCAGCTGCGCTGAGCCGTGATAGCCAGTTGGCACATGGCAGAGAGTCAGAAAAAGTGCTATAACTCTCAAATCGCAACACATACAAACAAATCGCATGGCACACACATAGATAACATGTTTACCAACCATAGTATATTAATTTTATATGGGTGACATTTACCAATTATCAGGGACAAGCTCTCAAAGTTTGGTGACTTTTGAGGAATTTTCTCAGCTGAACTGTCACATATTTTTTCCTGGAAAATGACCTACCAGAATGTTGATATCTTAAACATTCGAATTACCATTCAACATGTGTACTGTTGATACATAAAACATGAGAAAAAACAATGTTTTATAAAGGGTGTTTGCATGCCACGACGCTCCGCACGTGAGGACCTGTACACACAGATTTGCAAGTCTCTATCTAGGATGACAAAACCTCCAATAAAGAAAATATAATTCTAGATGCATATTTTCCATCTACTAATCAACACACAATTTCAGAAACACTTGAAACATCTACCAGTCTCCTGTTTCAGGTCAGTGGTCAGCCAGTGCTGAGGTAATAGCCAACATTTAGACGGTGGCTGGCCAATGTTGGGCCTCCTCGGCTCGTGACTTGAGTGACGGATTTCCATGAAAACAACAATTCTCGTTTAGGCTTAACACTGACAGGGAATTGTGGAAAATACCATTTCTCTGATAATTCTGTACAGACTATCCTTGGAAGGTGTTCCACTTTTTCTTTTTTTTTTAACCGGCTATCACTTGCATCCCTAATTATTTATAAGTAATAAAACAGATATCAAGGTCAATAATATATAAGTATCTCGGCCTATTTAAATTAAGTCCCGTTTTCTCGTGATCTGTTTATACACTGGTGAGATTACATCAGTTTTCAACTTGTAACATTCAATGTATTACCAGGTTTTGTGCTCATGTCAGTGCTATATGTAAGTTGTAACCGACTGATGCTGGTACATCATAAGTGGCCTTAGAAATCAAGTAACTGTTATTATATATGTTTAATTTATACACGTTGTTTACACATAAGTATCATCCCAGCGTTAGATTTCAATGTCCACAATCATGGTAAAGATTTAAATAAGTTTATTTTATCATGGGTCGGTTCGAAGCCAATGACCCTCTAACTGTTCAGGCATTGCGTTCTCCTGCCTGCATGTGATAATGGGGTCTTGACGGGCACGTAGGATGGTGTGTGCTGTATTCAAATTGTAAACGTGATGTATATATCCTTTTACCTGTAGGTATGAGAAATAAATATGTAAATCCCGTTACAAGTTCTTGTGATCCATTTATTTGAAGCAAACCATACTATTTTCTATTCAAATATATTTGAGTGAAATCGCTTATGTTTCATCTATTTGATTAAAACTATAATTACAAGTCAACTTACTAATATTTTATTGAAAAGGAATATTTATAGTATACATGTGTTCTACATTATGATACATGGACGGAATGGTGAAGACCACCTCCCTGTTGGTGACTTGATATTATTTTAATCGACGTAATAACTAAATAGGCTGAGGTGTGGTTAAAAAGAACATCTGAGAGTACTACTTGAAGCCTTAACCAAACTAACCTCAATGCCAGGGGCGGAGTCTGATCAGAACGTGAATGACTCGTTCGTGCCAGTCAAGACGGTATATATAACTAGCTTTAAACCAAACTAGTAATATTTACATAAAATTCATTGAGGGGTGGGGGGGGGGGGGGGGTTACTGTTACAGTACACCTGACCAGGAAGCAACGCCTTATTTACAATTCCATTTTTTATCACCTAAAATACATTTCTTAAACTTTCTAAGTACGTTTTAGTCACACAAGAAATGTTTATCTCTTAAAACATAAATTCAGCTGTTCTCACCACTATATCGCCTTCCTTTTCATGCAATATGCAGTTACTCAATTAGCAATTGTTCTTGAAAAATGTTGATACCCCAAATAAATTAAAATATAATGTTCATGCATAATAGATTTGGTCGCAATGAAAGTCCTGACATAATAATGAGTACAACAGAGTTCTATGTATCTTACACCAGAGTTCTCTATCGAAATTTACCTGCACCAACATCTTATAAATATAAACTGCAGTAAAATTACATTTTAAATATTAATAATTTCGCTAAGAATGTCAAATTTCCGCGCTGGTTTGTATTGCAGCTACGACAGTCATCACAGTATTTGAATGTTTATTCCTCCTAAGTATTCATATATAAATGCATTTAACTGATTAGTACTTTTCTCTAAAATAAAGCTATAAGGCCTAATTGAAATTTTCACTTTTTAATGTATATCTGTGAAAGTAGTATTCTTTTAGTCATGAATGTATAAGATCAGTTATGGGTTACATAAGGCCAGTACTTAGCAATTCGCCAATAGGGGAAGGCAATAACTTGCTATATATAAATAATTTAATATCGGATATGATGGTATAACGCAAGTTACTACGACATATAACGAGGTTACTGAGTGACAAAAGTAATGGAGAGCCAGTACGTTGAGAATGGAAAGTCGAATGAACAGTGCACCACAGTCATTCTCTTAAAGTACCCTACACAGTGTGTTGGTATCAGGAGCATCACACACATTTCACCAATCAGAAGGGCGTTAACAGTATCTATTCATATGGCATAATTAGTAATGAACCTAATGATACTATGATACTCATACTGTAGAAAGTTCCCTTTAGCATCTAGCTATGAATTTCAAAATACAATGGACTATTATAAATATTCTATTTTTCGAAATAAATAGTGTCTTTCAGATACTTGACAGCACATTCTTGTTTCACACTCTAATATTGGTGTTGCATAAAGACTGGCAGATGCAGGTATTTGGTGAAATGCGAGCTGTTAGATTGGATGTAGAAAGTCAAAACAGGCTAACAGTAGCAGATGTACGTAACATCTACGACTGAGTGTAGTGGCTCAACACAGGATAACAGTAGCAACTGTAGGTTACATCCATAACTGGGGGTAACCGGTCGACACAGGTTAACAATAGCAACTGTAGGTCATATCCATAACTGGGTGTAACGGGTCGACACAGGTTAACAGTAGCAACTGTAGGTCACATCCATAACTGGGTGTAACAGGTCGACACAGGTTAACAGTAGCAACTGTAGGTCACATCCATAACTGGGTGTAACGGGTCGACACAGGTTAACAGTAGCAACTGTAGGTCACATCCATAACTGGGTGTAACGGGTCGACACAGGTTAACAGTAGCAACTGTAGGTCACATCCATAACTGGGTGTAACGGGTCGACACAGGTTAACTGTAGATTACATTCACGTCTGGGTGTAGTGGGTCAACAGATTGACAGTAGCACCTGTAGGTTACATCCATGACTGGGTGTAACAGGTCGACACAGGTTAACAGTAGCAACTGTAGGTTACATCCACGTCTGGGTATAGCTGGTCAACATATTAACAGTAGCAGCTGAAGGTTAGATCCACGTCTGGGTGTAGCAGGTCAGAATAGGGTAACAGCTGCAGGTTACATCCACGACTAGGTGTAGCGGGTCAGCATAGGGAGGGCAACAGCTGCAGTTACATCCACGACTGAGTGTAGTGGGGCACCACAGGTTAACAGTAGCAGCTGTAGGTTACATCCATGACTGGGTGTAGCGGGTCAGCGTAGGGAAACCGCTGTAGGTGCAATCCATGACTCGTCGGCCAGGGTACTGGCAGTAGGAGGTCTGCAGTTGAAAGGCAAAATTCATGGTTTATCAATTAGCACCTAAACCAATCCAACTTTCTAACTGAGTTAAAGTTGCATGGCTTGATGAAATATATATTTTTCTAAATGAAAATACTTATCTACATTTGATTCATTATACCCAACTTAGATATTGGTGCATTAACTAGTAGTTTGGGACAGCATATACACAATAATCAGTGAATTTACTACATAATCCCATTGGACAAATACGTTGAGGAAGCCATTAGGCAGGGAGGCCACAAACGAATTAGGTCAATCTTGTGACCTGATTTGTCTTGCCCTCATTGCCAATACCATATATGGCATTAATTAGGTTCTAAGACATACACATTGCTAGGTCAACTGACATCACATGACCATCATGAGATGGTAATCTGTGTCATAGCTACAGCCCAGACAGCACACAGCCGTCGGCCCGACGTCGGCTATTGGTCGGTCCGTCGGCACCGACTTTCCACCGTCGGGCCACCGTCGGCCCGACGGTGGTGTTCCGACGTTGGGAATCAATCCCTTTCCACTTTTGAGCCACCGTCGGGGCCCCCGGCGGTGTTCCGACGTTGGGAATCAATCCCTTTCCACTTTTGATTCACCGTCGGGCCGTCGTCGGCCCGACGGCGGTGTTCCGACGTTAGGGTTAAACTTTTGAGCCGTCGGGCCACCGTCGGGCCTCCGTCGGCCCGACGGTGGTGGGCCGCCGCAAGTTTGCATTCATTTGGTATACCGTCGGGCCATCGTCGGCCCGACGGTGGTGTCCCGACCTTAGGTTTCAATCCTTTTCCACTTGTGAGCCACCGTCGGGCCACCGTCGGGCCGCCGGTAGTGTTCCGACGTTAGGGTTCAATCCCTTTCCACTTTTGATTCACCGTCGGGCCATCGTCGGCCCGACGGTGGTGGGGCCGCCGCAGGTTTGCATTCATTTTCCACACTTGGTATACCGTCGGGCCATCGTCGGCCCGACGGTGGTGGGCCGCGCCTGCGCAGTTCTTTAAATTTGGATTTCGGCTCGAGTCGCCAGCGGAACACGTGCGATTGTTGATCAGTGTTCTTTTTCTACCAATAACTCCAGAATTACCCGGAATTTTAAGGAATTATTTAACAGATATGTTTAGTAATATGTTTAGATTATTTTGTAAAAGTTTTGTAATTTATTACGAAGTATTAATGGAATTATTCGTGTTAATACGCTTTGAATCATCCGATGCGGTTTGTTTACTTCGAATCCCCACCTGACTCGAGTCGCCGGCTCGAGTGCCAGCACAACACGTGCGATCGTTGGACAGCGTTCTATTTGAACAAATAACGCCAGAAATCGGAGGAATTTAAAGGAATTATTTAACAGGTTTGTTTATTAATATGCTTAGATTATTTTGTAAAAGTTTTGTAATTTATTACGACGTATTAATGGAATTATTCGTGTTAATACGATTTGAATTACCATGTACGGAAGGTTGACCAAGAACCGCCATCTTGTTTTTTTTCGAGATTCGAAGACACTGTCACTATAGTGTCAATACGTACAGGCTATATTCAATTTATAAGGTTAGGGTTCTCGATTTCTATTAATTTTGAATAAAACTAATATTTTTGCACCTGTACGTATTGACACTAGAGTGACAGTGTCTTCTCGGCTCGTCGGGTCGACGGTGTATGGTTGGACAAAACAACGGCGGCCCGACGGCGTTTGGCGCCGTCGGGCCACCGGCGGCAGCCGCCGTCGGGGCGATGGTGTATGGTTGGACAAAACAACGTCGGCCCGACGGCGTTTGGCGCCATCGCCCCGACGGCAGCAGCCGCCGTCGCCCCGACGGCGGGAGGCTGGACAAAACAACGTCGGCCCGACGGCGTTTTCCACCGTCGGGCCGACGGAGCGGCCGCCGTCGGGCTGCCGTCGGGCCGACGACTGTGTGCTGTCTGGGAGGACTTTTTGGAAAGCTTGCCGAAATGATTTTGAGTTCTTTCAGCTCAAATTCCTCTGATATTAGCATGTTTTCATCAAAATTACTCCAGAATAATGATTAATAGGTTATAATGATCAGTTTGAAATATTTATCTAAAAAATAATGCAAAAATTCAAACGCCATCGGACTATACAACTTTAATCATTGAAAACTATGTCTGACCACTCAAACAGAATAATAATGACTGCATTTTAAATATTAATATTATATATTGGTAAATGGGGGCCGTTTGGTGAATATATGTAGGCCTACTGCGCAAGTTGCAGCATTTAAAACAATACATGTGATTCTAAATTATGATGAAAATGTTACACCTAAAGGTATGAGTCGTATGCTCTCCGCCAACATCAAAGTACCTGCCGATCCAGTCTTATTTCTATTTGAAAATATTACCTGATAGGGAGAGATGTCATGTGGGATACGTATATATATAATTTATATATTCTTAAGCAATTGTTGATTCCTTCCACCTAGTTATAGTACACTGATAGAAACGTATGCTCGCAAGTTTTAATATGTTTAAATCATTCCTTGAGACTAATTTCACAATAAAAAAACTCGTGCGTTCTGAAACAACCATTTTACAATTGTGAGAAAACGCTTCAAATCATGTATACATGTTGTGAAATTCTATGCCTACTTCTGAATGAAAAGATTACATGGGTATTGGAGATACGTACTAGGGAATCCCTGACATGGAACTTGGTTTGATACAGGAATGAAAGTGGTCTGGTAAAAAGACGTGGAAATCAGACCGAGACCATGGCGCCACCTAGCAGATTCGAGTCGAACCAACAGCAAAGTTCCGCGAAAACAGATTCTCCACACGAGGATTATGCTGCATTCATACGGTCCTCGTGAACATGGTGAACTAACCACTTACTGCTGGTGAACACGACCATGTAAACTGAGAGCGTTCATTTGGCAATTCACGCTAAACCCTCTACTCGCAGTGTTCGATTTGAAATTTTGACAACTAGGGTGACCCGAGTCGTGTTAATCGAATACGCATGCTGGGCAATAATAGAGGCATTGTCAAATCTTCATACAGGAAAAGTGATATATCTCTAAAACCACACCACCTAGAAACAAATCGCTTGGTACACATATAGAAAACATCTTTACCGAAAAGATTATATCAAATTTATAAGGTTAGGGTTCTGGATTTCTATTAATTTTGAATAAAACTAAATTGACTAATGTTTTACACCACACGGACGACGGACGGCGGAAACTGCGACGCCGCCATTTATTCACGAGTGGTGAGTAAGGAGCAGGGCCGCGTTCAGGCTCCGTCTCGGAGGCGCCTCGCCGACGGGCCTGACGTCATGCTAGTCTGAACGGCAAAGGCAGTTTGTTGTCTCGAAAATGGCCGCCCCCATAGGCAGTGGCCATTTGCAATGGGAAAGCTGTGCTGTGATAGGCTGAAACCACTGGAGACGGCGGCCATTTTCGAGGCGCTTTTTGTCTCCTGATTGAAAAGGGAGGCATCGCCGAGACACACCCTGAACGCAAATAAGCCAAAAAGCATCACCGAGACGTCACCGAGACGCCTCCGAGACAGACCCTGAACGCGGCGCTGGTTCCAAAATCTCCAGTTCACAGGTTGTGAACTGGGAAACACCATATTCACCGCCCCATATGAACACAACATTAGCACTGTCAGGGAATCACAGAAAAACACCGAAGCCAGTTGCAACTGTCCTTATTGGGCGTAATCGATTAATCAACTCGGGTCACCCGAGCCACTTTTTGGCGCATGAGCACATCCTACAGACTCGGGTCGAATAATTGAATACGGTTCTCCACGGTCGAAAAGCTGTATAGTCCGATGGTTTTCAGTTTCTCTCATTTTCTGAGATAAATATATTAGGTTGATCATTATAATCTATCATACTTTAGTTTGAGGTAACTTTGATTTTAAATGGCTAACTTTTGAGATATTTGAAGTGCAAACATGCACGCCAAAACTCTGACACCATAGATTTCTGCAGTAACTTAGTAAGAGGTTCTATTAGATTGTCTCAGTATTCCCTTATATGTAGCAAAAAATATTTAATAAGTGCACCAATATCTAAGTTAGATATGTAGCTTTAATCCAAAACCTTTTTTTTTTTAATAACTGATATAATTACAGCAAAATAGGATTTAAATTGTCTTATGATGGCATAGTTTAGTGATATTTCCATTTCTTACGGAAAAAAGAACATGTATGACTGGTACCGGTGGCTGTTATCCTGCAGGACGGTACCAGCGAAAATGCGAGGTCATCGCTCCTAGACACCCCAGCCAAGAGGTGGGTTCCAGGGCCGCGTTCAGGCTCCGTCTCGGAGGCGCCTGAGAGATGGCCGTGACGTCACGCTAGTCTGAACGGCAAAAGCAGTTTGTTGTCTCGAAAATGGCTGCCCCCATAGGCGGTGGCCATTTGCCATGGAAAGGCTGCGCTGTCATTGGCCGAAAGCACTGAATGCGGCGGCCATTTTCGAGGCGCCTTTCAGCTCCAGATTGAAAAGGGAGGTGTCTCCGAGACGTCGCCAAGACGCACCCTGAAGGGAAATAGGCCAAAAAGCATCGCCGAGACGTCACTGAGGCGCCTCCGAGACGGACCCAGAACACGGCCCTGGTGTCGGGTCGTTTTGCCCATGGCATGCATATTTGTCGACTCCACTCGCGGTGTTCTATTTGAAATTCTGACGACTCGGTTGACCCGAGTCGCCAGGGTCGTGTTAATCGATTACGGCCATTGTGACTTGATTCGCCTATGCTGAACACTTTCTTTTTTAGGTTTTATGTTCTAACAACAAATAAGATCATATAAGAACTGGATTTGCACTAACCAATTGCTGTCATAATTGGCATTTTGTGAACGTTATAAAAAGTCGCGGAGATCTGTCAATGTGTCATCCATGTTTCATTAGATAAAAGATTCACCCCCTACTTACAGTACCGGGGTGAACAATAATGTAGTCTAAATACTGGTGAAACTAGCTTTAGTATGGAACAGGGAGTAGAATGCCTGGCTACTTATATCGGCACAGAGTTGGTGAAATGAGACAGAATGCAAAAAGACAAGGTAGCGGCGATAGAACGCCGTCGATTTCACTTTTAAAGTTCCTTAGACTATATGTTTTATTATATTTTTCAACTCAAAAGTAGCGGGTAAATATGAAGACATGTAAAGAATATATTCTGCTTCTTAGATTAAGAATTTATCCACTCAGTTAATTTCCCCAGCATGTCGAAATTCTTTGCCAGTTTTTCTAATGGGTTGGTTTTCACCCCTACTACATGTACGATCTTTTATCTAATGTTTCATATGAACAAAGAAACAAAGCCTGGACGCGAAGAGGATCAGTAGGTATACTGATCCGGACAGAGGAAGCCCGAGGCGGATGTGGGAGTAAAGAAGAGGGGTTTATTCAGCAAACAGGTAGACAAACAGTGTGACTCAAGGGTAATAGAAATAAGGACAGCAAATGTTGTTGGGCAGGTCAGTCGACCTCGTCCACGTCCGCAGAGGGGCCCGGATGGGCCTGGGAGGAGGTAGGCCCGGGAGCCGACCCCCACGCAGTGGCTGCAAAAGAGGGTGGGTGGGCGTGGTAAATCCATTGAGTGAGGATGGGGCCCGAATGCAGGTCAGAGGTAATGGCGGGAAGGAGGAGGGGGAAGGTCTGGTAGGGGGGCGCCTCGGGCTTCCCGCCGGATCAACCACAATTCGGAATTATGAGCCGATCCGGACAGAGGAAGCCCGAGGCGGATGTGGGAGTAAAGAAGAGGGGTTTATTCAGCAAACAGGTAGACAAACAGTGTGACTCAAGGGTAATAGAAATAAGGACAGCAAATGTTGTTGGGCAGGTCAGTCGACCTCGTCCACGTCCGCAGAGGGGCCCGGATGGGCCTGGGAGGAGGTAGGCCCGGGAGCCGACCCAAAACACAAGGCCAAGGCTCTCGGGGCGGCCGACGTCACCTGGCGGGGGACGTACGTGTTGCACCGCGTCAGACTCCCAGGTGCCCTGGGCCATAATGGCGGAGAGGTCCACGCCCCTCGACGCGCACGCCTGGGCGGCGCCTCGGCGGAGGCCGTGCAGGGTGAACTCCTCGGCTCGGGGCACGAGGGCCGCGCCCAGGGCGGTGCGCGGAGGAGGGGGGTGACGTCCCGAGGCGTGAGGGGGACGCCGGCGCGGACGAGGAAAGCCGGGGCGGCCCCGGACGCAGGCAGCAGGTCGACCGCGCGCCGCCATGCGCGGACCGGACAGAGCGGGGATCCGGCGAGGGCAGGCACGAAGATCGAGACGGCCTGCGCCGGGGACCGGATGGTCTTGGATGAGGTGACCCGGAGGCGGAGGCCCCCGGGAACCGGCTGGACGTCATCCCTGCGCAGTGTGTGAGGCCCCCCCCACGGGGCGTGGGAGGGGGAGAGGATGTTCGATTGCCTCAAGAAACTGAAATATGCGATGATGATGGCCGCCCAAGGAGCAACCCCGAGGTGCCCCTGGGCGCGCATATGTCTGTAGAGGATGGGAAGCATCTCGGGGGTGATGGCGGGGGCGCGTCGGGTCGGAGCCGCGAAGAGCCGCTGGGCGCCCCGCTTCACCTGTGAGGGAAGGGGGGCGTCAAAGGGGGCGACGTCGCCCCCCGCCTCCCGGACCCAAGCCCGCGCCCCCGAGAGGGCGTTGGCGACGGAGGCCGGCGAGGGCAAGAGGCGGTGCAGGTGGGCGATGAAACTGCCGACGTCGTAGGGGGCGGGAGCCAGATGGTCGACTCCCCGCTCGACGGCGAACTGCAGATACCGCCTGGCGTGCCGATCCCGGTTGCGCCAGGTCCCGGGGGCGAGGGGCCCCGCCCGGGCGGAGCGCCATCAGGTGATCGTGGGCGCACGCGCCGTAGTCTGCAAAGATTCAAAGGTTATGCGTGAACAGGTCGGGGGAGTGACGGACCCGGACCCTACGGATCCCCCTCCCACGGCATTCCCTCTCTACCAGGTCGAGGGCCTCCCGGGAGTAGTGCGCGCGGCTGAGAGCGTCCGCGAGGACCAGCTCGACCCCGGGCTTGTGGTATATGGCGAGGTCGAAGGAGCCGAGCGCCGCGAGTAGCCAGAGCTCGCGGGCGCACGCTCCGAGGGTCGGGTCGACGGCGCGGCCCGATTCGAGGGCGCTCGCGGAGGCGGCGTTGTCCGTATTGACGACGATCCGGTATCCCCCCGGGGCGCCGGGGCCGAGGGCGCGGACCGCCATGACGAGGTTCACGGCCTCGAGTTGGTGGATGGAGGGGTAGGCCGCGATCATCTCTTGGTCGTAGGCCTCGGAGAGAAGCAGGCATCCGCCGAGAATGCGCCTCCGCCGGTGAGGCAGGAGTCGCACTCGATGGTCCAAGTGGGGCGGACGGGGGGCGGGAGGAGATGGACGCCGTTCCCCGCCGCCGCGAAAGTCCCGGAACCAGCGGACGTCTTTCTTGAGCTCTGGGTCGATCTCCGCGGCGCCGGCGGCGGGGGCGGCGCGGAGGCCCCAGAGGATGCGGCCCATGAATTTCCGAGCCGCGACTTCGCAGGTGCTGATATGCGCGAGGCGGCCCACGGGTCTCTGGAGGGCCTTCCTGGTGAGGGTGGGTCGAACGAGCCAGCGCTCGCATACCTCGATGACGTCCCTCATCTTCTGGTCGGGGATGCGGAGCACCATGGCCTCCGAGTCGAAGTCGATGCCCAGCCAGGTGAGTCGGACAGTCGGGGGGCAACACTTGTCGGGGGCGAGCTCGAGGCCCAGGGAGGCGCAGACCTCCCTGAGGGCGTCGAACGCCCGCATCGCGCCGAGGTAGGTGGCCTCGCAGCCGACGAAGTCGTCGACGTAGACCGCCGCGAAGAAGCCGCGTAGGCCCACGATCCATGCGACCGCGGCGGTGACCCTGACGCAGGCCGCGCTGGAGGTCCTGCAGCCAAAGGGCAGGGCTATGTCCAGGTAGGCGCGCCCGTCGACCGTTATGCCGAAGAGGGGGGTGGAGAGCGGGTCGGCCCGGAGCTGGCGGTAGGCGCGGGAGACGTCGGCCGACCAACAGAAGGCGCCCCGGCCCTCCTCGACGATGCGGCGGCCGAGGTCGGCCGCCGACGGCAATCTGTAGGCGTGTGGGCGCCCGAGGTACTCCCGCCTCGGGATGCCGGAGTTTACGCTTCGACCGGGAGGGAAGGATAAATCGACGATCACCCGGCGCTTCCCAGGGGTGGACTTGGGCCGCGTCATTATCGGGCTGCACTGCGCCCAAGGAGTGAAGGGGGGAACCGCGAACGGCCCGAGGAGGGCGCCTCGCCGGAGCTCCTCCGCCGCGTAGTCGGTGACGTGACTGGCGAATCCGGGGTCCTCGCGGTGGTTGCTGTAGGTCGGGGTCGGCGGGCCAGGGGCGGTGTAGTTCGCCGGGAAGCCGAACTCAAGGTGGTCGGCGAGAAGGTGGTCGTCGTAGGCCCGGAGCATCCGGCGCCAATTGGGGATGTTTAAGTCCGAGGGGACCGGGACTCAGGCGGCCAAATAGTTCGGAAGTCCCGAGGCGCGGGCGGCGGCGTAGGCCGCCGCGTAGGCGGGGTAGGCGGCCCAGCCCTCGCCCGAGAGCACAGGCCAGAATGATTCGAGGGTGGCCCTGTACTCGACGGGGGAGGGGCCGCAGTCGGGGGCTGCCGGGAGGGAGTGCTGGATTGCAATGTTTATCACCTCCTCGACGGGCTCGCTCGTGCCCGCGCCGGCGACGGGGGCGCCACAGGTCACGTCACAGGCCTCGGCGGGGTCGGGGGCCGCCGGGGTGGAGCAGCTTCCGGGTTGGAACTCCGCGAAGCCGCTGGGTGACGGCAGGTGGGTGGCGTGGCGGGGGGTTCCGGGACGGGGCGGACTCGCGGTGGCGTGGCCGGCAGTCGCCGAACCGTTGTTTACGTGGTTAGTGCGAGGCATTTCCTCACGGCGGCGCCAGCGGGCCGGCGTGACGTCACGGACAGGGGGGGTTCCCCGCGGCGGCCCGCCGTGCTAGGGGCTGCCGGTGGTGTGTGGGGAATCCTCCAGGTGGCGGCACGGTCGCGCCGCCGGCGTGACGTCACGGGGGAACCCCTCCCCCGCCAATCCCGTGTTGTTGTGTGTGGCGGTACTCGTGACGTCACGAGGGGAATCCCCGCCAGGCGGCGGGGCGAGCGGGCCGAAGCCACCCGAAGCCAGAACATTGTTATTGTTTACCTCGGCTGAGTGGCGGTCCGCCGGGGCGGTAGTCCGGGGGCGGAGTGTGCGTCGGCGTCGAGTCGGCGGTCGAGGCGGGGACATGTGCGCCCGCCGGCCGACTAAAAATCCCGGTGCGAGGTCTTCGCGGGGCGCTCCCGGGCCTTCTTAGAGTAGCAGCTCGTCTCGGGGTGTCCAGTCACCAGCCTGCGCACATTGGCGCAGTAGCCGCAGACGTGAGCGAGCTTCTGGGAGCCCGACCCGTGCGAGGCACCCTTCGCGGCCTTCGTGCATGATGACGGGTCTTTATTCCACGCTTGACAAGGGGCTCCCATCACCGCCCGATCGTATTGGTCACGTCCGTCGGAGCCGGGTTTCTGTGGCTTCCCGGCTTGCTTTGCTTCCGGGGCGGGGCCGGCCGCGGGCGCGGCGTGGCCCGCCATCGCGATCACCTCAATCCTCACCGCGTTTATTGCGGCCGTGTCCCTCCATCCCCGGGGAAGCCTGCCGTCCGCGATTCGCGTGAACACCTCCTCCGATTACCGCCTCACCACGGGCCACGCCAGTGTGCAGTTATCCTGCGCGACCATCTCCTGGTGGGCGGAGAGGGCGTCGAGGCCGTGCTCGGGGAAGCCGGTCTGGCTCTCAAGGCGCTTCAGGCCCAGCGCATACTCCTCCCGGGTTGCCTCGCCCTTTTTTATGGCCCTCCCTTCATCCCCCCGTTCAACCAAGTCATAAGGAAATAAGTATTTTGACGGAATACCTTTTTTCCGGGTGTGGTTTTTACCGTCGGCCGCTGCCACGATGAGGCGCACCGCCTCCTCCGCCGTCGACCGTGCCCCTCGGCCGTAGTCGTCGGTGTCGTGTTGTCGGCGGCGTGCCGTGTGTCGGGCGGCTGCGTGTGGGGCGTTGCGGCGCCGGGGGCGGTGTCGCGGAGGCGTGGGTGACGGCGAGGACCAGGGGCTGAGCGGGCTGTGGTCGACTCCGATGGCAGGGTAGGACGTAGTGCGGGTCCTGGCTCGGCCGTCGTAGGCCATCGACGGCGATGCCGGCGAGTGTGATCGCGCCCGGCCGGCGTGTGGGCGAGTCTCCGGCCGGGGCGTGCGGGGGGTAGCCGAGGGTGAGCGCCGGCGTGCCGCCACGGTAGCCGGGGGTGGCTGGGTCTCCGGGCGGCGCGCGCCAGCAGTGGCGGCGGCGAGTGCGGCGGTGGCTTCCGCGAGCACTTGGGATTGAGCCGCGAGCTGGCTCCGGTGCTCGGCGGCCTCCCGTCTGTGCTCCGCCGCCTCCTTTTGCATGGTGATCCACCGCTCCTCCATGGCGTTGATGGTGAGCTGCATTTTTTCCAGCCCGTCTGCCTGCCTCGCCTTCAGCGTAGGCCTGCGAACCCGCTTAGAGTGGCGGGTCGGGGACGGTGGCTGGGGCTGTGGGACGGCCTGCGTCGGGGAGGCGCCGCCATCTTGCGAGTCGGTTGACACGCTCAGGTCGGCCGGAGGCGTGGTGGTTCGCTTCTTTGGGGCACGCTTAGTGGGGCGGCCCCTAGGAGCTGCAGTCCTACGTGAGCGCTGCATTATCCTGTTTAACTTGGGTGACTTTTTCAGTGCGTTTCCGCTGTTTAACGTGGGTGACGTGGGTGGAGACGGTGCCGTTGAGTCTGAGACTAAATCCATTGAGTGAGGATGGGGCCCGAATGCAGGTCAGAGGTAATGGCGGGAAGGAGGAGGGGGAAGGTCTGGTAGGGGGCGCCTCGGGCTTCCCGCCGGATCAACCACAATTCGGAATTATGAGCCGATTTTTAAGAAAAAAAACACCCACCAAAAACTAAGGTAGTGGATTATACCTTATACCTTCAAACGATCGGTATCTGGCAGGAAATGTATTCACAGGGTTTGAATATCAAAGCACAATTTGACACAAGTTCGTCAAAATAAGTTTGTTTGTTTTGTTTGTTGTTTTACGTCCTAGCAACATCCAAGGTCATATCAGGACGGGTACCGACTTGTGACAGTGCGCAGTCATGGCGACTTCATGACCTGATATCCCACTCAGTCACATTATCCTGACACCGAGCCAACCAATTCAAAATAAGAGAAGTGCATCCAGTAAAGTGCCTTAGCTGGAACCTGGTGATGTGACCATGCTAGAGATGCAGGTGGAGATATATGTAGGTGCTATACATCAATATTGGCTTCATATATGACTGTAGTCTATATTTATTCAGATTGGAGTAGGAGCCTAAAAAACTAGTTGAATTGGCTAATAAATATCGTTAAAATCGCTACACCATTAAATTAGCCTATACTTTGAATTTCATGGATACAACAGAAATTGATACTACATGCCACACTAAAATTAAAAATACTAGTAACATTCAAGAGCATGCTCTTACCTCAAGTTTATCTGCAATGTTGAGGGAAATCAAGATAATGAGATGATGGTGAGGAAAATCAAGATAATGCATATAATTGCATTAGTATACAAGTAATATCATTTCTTCTTACTAAATACCAAAGCAATAGTAATCTGCAAAAGCTAAGTAGAAACTAGAATGGATCAAATCTCTTATTTTTTCTATTTACAAAAATTATTACTTTTGTTGATTAAACATGGGAAATTTCATTCGCAGATAATTGGCCTTCCTCATTCCACTGCTCCTTGCCCTATCCTATTAATGCCGAGTGCTAGGTTCGGTAGGGACAATTATTAATTTGTTGTCATTGGTTTGACTCCCACGACCGGCCACAGAGGAAGCATGCGTTCAACTCATTCAGCCAACCCGTCTGGCCAGTAGGCCTATGGAGACGTCCTGTTTAGTTTAATCTTCGGAGAGGTTATGTTGCACTGCGTAGTTGATATATTCAGAGAATAAAGAGTTGTCTGTGTAAGCAGATTAACGTTCATTCATCTGAATGTACACAATGGTCATACTGAGAACCCTCATTGTTGTAAAGGCGTACCTGTTATGGACTTGTTTGGACATAAACCGCTCCAGAATCTCATCAGGATCACCCAACGACATGTCATCACCACCTGAACAAAACCATTTATAAATATTACCAAATAGAAAAAATAGATGAGCTATACTGAGGACAGTTACTGGTCATATTACATTTGGACATTTGGTAAAGTTCAATCCATTCATATGAATCCTCCCAGGTGAAACGCTAAAAGCAACCTCAAAGTATAAATGGAGCAGTTTGCAAACTAGTAAGGTGCATATCTGTAGACATACAAATGACCGTAGCTAAGAATAACGTTAGGTAATTCCTGTTTCCTCATAGTAAGTAGGCCACTGTAGGGAATGGCAAACATACCCCCACAATAATCACGAGTAGTTCTATTGTCACACATTATAATCTACTTTAGTTCGTCATAACCTGAATGGAAATTTTATATCGTTAGTTGTTGGACCATGCATTTTTCTTAGTGGCATCTTTTTCGTCAAAACTATCACGGACTGAAGAAATAAAACTATTGTTAACGCAGGGTTCATACCCATTTTGACATATCAAATTCCAGGACTTTCAAGGACCTTTTAGTGCAAAATTACTGGAGGTTAATAAAACGATTATTAAATTAAAGTACCCTGAAACACGGCTGTATTTAGTCAATTCAGTGTGTAAGATGTGAAGTGTAAATAAGCATAACACATAACAACAGACATGTATAGTTTTAATTTTGTTTAAACCCAGAGGCAGATTAACAACCCCACAAAAAATCACTTTAAATCAAAAACATCACTGATTAATGAATAAAGAACAGATTCATATTACACTCAGCTATTTCTTATTAAAAAATAATAGGCTTCAAAAGAATATAGTCATGATTTTCCATTTTCAAGGATTTTCAAATATCCTTAGACAAATTTCATGACTTTCAAGGCCTAGAATACTGAATTATGAAATTCCATGACTTTCCAGGTTTTCAAGGACCCACACGAAACATGTAATGAGAAAAGGCCTGTTATACTGGTATGCATTAAAAGGCATTAGCCAGTCATCTGCTGATGTACAGGTTGAGTTCAGGACCGTTAACAGATTTAGGTGGGGAGGACACAATGAAGGTGTGTAATATA
Source organism: Branchipolynoe longqiensis (assembly GCA_030323885.1). NCBI lineage: Eukaryota > Metazoa > Annelida > Polychaeta > Phyllodocida > Polynoidae > Branchipolynoe > Branchipolynoe longqiensis. The sequence goes on from CM059187.1 coordinate 9,356,724, forward strand.
TGTAACCTGTGAAGAACCACCTACTGTTACATGAACACTCACTGCTATTGATGGCAGGGACCGCTTACTGTTACATCACCACTCACCCCTATTGACTGCAAGGACCACCTACAGTTACATGACCGCTCAACGCTACTGATAGCAGGCAGGGACCACCTACTGTTACATGCCCACTCAGTGCTAATGATGACAGGGACCACTTAATGTTACATGCCCACCCACCACTACAGATGGAAGGCAGGGACCATCTACTGCTACATGCCCACTCACCGATACTGATGGCAGGCAGGGACCACCTACTGTTACATGACCACTCACCACTACTGATGGCGGACAGGAACCATCTACTGCTATGAGACCACTCACCGCTACTGATGGCAGGGACCACCTACTGTTACATGACCACTCACCACAACTGATGGCAGGCAGGGACCATCTACTGTTACACGACCACTCACCACTACTGGTGGCAAGCAGGGACCACCTACTGTTACAAGACCACTCACCGCTACTGATGGCAGGGACCACCTACTGTTACACGACCACTCACCACTACTGATGGCAGGCAGGGACCACCTACTGTTACACGACCACTCACCACTACTGGTGGCAGGCAGCGACCACCTACTGTTACAAGACCACTCACCGCTACTGATGCCAGGCAGGGACCACCTACTGTTACATGACCACTCACCACTACTGATGGCAGGAAGGGACCACCTACAGTTACATGACCACTCACCACTACTGATGGCAGGGACCACCTACTGTTACATGACCACTGACCACTACTGATGGCTGAGTAGTTTTAAATACAAATCCCAATTCCACACTAAAAACCACCTCCAGCGCAAACAGTTATTTCGACCTGACTGCCACACAAATATGGTGGAAGAGATTGATTGTAGACTAGGCAGAGGCATGCATTTTGCCCATCTAAACTGCCAAAGTGCCAACAACAAAATTGACAGAATTAAACTACACTTAGATATCTGTAAATTTGATGTGTTAACACTATCAGAAACATGGTTTCATGAACTGCATAGTGACCAACTACTAGAAATTGGTGGGTACAGGCTTGTGAGAGAGGATAGAAAGTTCACTGACCAATGCACAAATACAAAAGAGGGGTGGAGGAGTTGCAATATACACAAAAAAAACACCTAAACTCTGAACATAAGGCATTACAAGAAGCAAACAGATCAGACACAAATATTGAACTAGTATGGACACTAATAAAAAATGAGAAACAAGCTAACATAGCCGTAGGGAGTCTGTATAGACCACCGAATGGAAACATAAAAGAATTCATCGCACAACTGGAGACATCCCTAGAAAGTGTGTCGAAACTGACGAAGGCAGAGATATTCTTACTAGGGGACTTTAATATAAACTACAAAACAAACAACAAAAACAAACACTCACTAGAGAACTTAATTAAAGGCAGAGGGTTAAAGCAAAAAATGAGTGAGCTAACAAGGCTTGGAGAAAACAGCTCGATAATAGACCTAATAATAACAGACTCAAATCATACCCACACCTCAGGAACAAGAAACTGGGGCATTAGCGATCATGAATTGATTGATATATGTTACTAGAAAGAAAATAAAAACAAAACACAAAACTACTCCCCGTATGGGTAGATCATACAAAAACTACACAAAAGAGGCACTAGAAACTCATCTGAAAGAAAAAATTAAATTGCCATTTCCAACTGACATAGGTGTAAATGACCAATGGAACAATATCATTGGGGAAGTCAGAAACCATCTGGACCACTACCTGCCCAATAACAAAAATTAAAATCAAAAACAACCAAGACCCATAGGTAACTCCAGAATTAATCAACCTAATTATGGACAAATATCAATCAATCAATAGTTCCATCCTCTAGTCGAGGGTTGGATGCAATGGTTCTCCACTTGTCCCGATGTTGTGCTGTTCTGACAGACTGTGAATAATTCAAGCCTGTCCACTGTGAAATATTTGTAAACCATGATGTTCTTGGTCTCCCTCTCCCTCTGCTGCCATTTACCTTCCCTTCCAACAATGTACGGTATATTGAACTCTGACGAATGATGTGGCCAAAATAAATAAGTTTCTTTGTCTGTATAGTGGCAAACAAGCGTTTCTTATTTTTAATTTTTCTGAGAACTTCTTTGTTGGTGATCTTCTTTGTCCATGATATTTTCATCATCCTTCGATAAGTCCACATCTCAAATGCTGCTAAACGTTTGTACATTTTCTTAGAGATTGTCCATGTTTCTGCCCCATACATTAGAGTAGACCACACATAACACTGAAGAATACGCTTCCTTGTTTGTATTAATATCTTACTTGATGTTAACACTCTATACATTTTGGAGAATGTTGTTCGGGCTATTGCTATCCTTCTTTTAATTTCTTCCTCACATCTCCCATCATTTGTAATCTTTTGTCCGAGATATATGAATTCGGATACTTGTTCTATGTTTGTGCCATCGGTCGTAATGCTAGCATTGCGGTTGATGCGAGGCGAGGGAGGACCCCCCCCCCCCCCTCTCTCTCCCTCCCCTCTGTCCTCCAGCTCCCTCCTTACATAACCCCCCCCCCCCCCTCTACTTCCCTTATAACCGCCTCCAGCTCTCTCCTCCTGCCACTCGCCCTCCTGCCTCCACACTCTACACTCCTCACCCTTTTTCCCTGCCGTGCACTACACCATCCTGCACAACACCCTCACCACCGCCGTGCTCTACACCATCCTGCACAACGGCCTTCCACCACTACCGTACACTACATCATCCTGCACGGCGGCCTTTCACCACTACCATGCACTACGCCACCCCGCACGCTCGACAGCCTCGCACCTCTACCGTGCACTACGCCTCTGCATACGGCCGTGCACTACGCCAGCCTGCACATCGGCACCTCACCACTACCGTGGACTACACCATCCTGCAGGACGACCCCTCTTGCCACGCCTCTATGCACGGTTGGTCCCCCACCCCCCCACACCCACACCCACACCCACACCCACACCCACACCCACCCTGGGTTGGTACCACCCTGACCGCCGACCCCTGAGGCAACACACACACGCCATTGTGCAACCCTCACCCCCCCCCCTCCCCTTCCCCCCCCCCCATCTCAACCTCCCCCACCACCTCCGGAAGTCGCCTGCCCACAACCGGAACTCACACGACCATTACCCTCAGCCTCTCATCCCTGTCGACCCGTCGGCCACCCGACACCACCCCCACACATCTCTGCCGCCGCCGGCCAACCCTCGCAAACCGCTCCCCCACCACACCCGGCTTCAAAGCCCCCCCCCCCCCCCCCGGTCGCCGCCCGCCGCGACCCACAAACCGCTCACACCACACCCGGCTTCAAAGCCCCCCCCCCTCGTCGCCGCCCGCCGCGACCCAACAGACCCTCCCTCAGACCGCCACACCGCACCCAACCGCCACCCCTCTCTCATCCCCGCCGACCACCCGGCCACCGCACGCCTCCGCCTTACCACAGGCCCCGCCACCTCTCTCTCATCTCCACCGACCACCCAGCCACCCCCCGCCACGGTCTCACCACAAGCCTCGCCGCCCCGCCGGCCCAACCGCCACCCCTCTCTCATCTCCGCCGACCACCCGGCCTCCCCCCCTCCCCGACCTCACCACAGACCCCGCCGTCTCTCTCTCATCTCCACTGCTTATGTCACACTACACTCTCTCTCACACTACACTGGCTGTGTCACACCAACTGGCCCTGTCACACTACACTCTTCTCTGTCATGCTACGCTGCTTGTGTCACACTGCACTGGCTGTGTCACACTACACTGGGCATGTCACACTACAATCTCTGCCGCCGCCGGCCAACCCTCACATATCTGCCGCTCACATCACTCTCCCTCACACTACACTGGCTGTGTCACACCAAACTGGCCCTGTCACACTACAGTCTTCTCTGTCATGCTACACTGCTTGTCTCACGCTGCACTGGCTGTGCACACTCCTCTCACCATCAGACACTCCGGGTTGCGGGACTACACAACTTTTGGCCGCCCCGCACCCTCCTTCCGCACCCTCCTTCCTTCCCTGGTCACCCATGTCACCCATGCCAACCCAGGTCACCCATGTCACCCATGCCCCCAGGTCACCCTGGTCACCCATGCCACCCAGGTCATCCTGATCACCCACGTCACCCACGCCACCTACCTCTCTCTGCTGCCTGCCGCCTCCACCTGCTCATGCCCCCCTGCCACTGCGGGCTCCACCTGCCCTCCCCCCTGCCTGCCGCCACTGTGCTGCTGCCACTGGGCGCCCTGCCACTGCGTGTGCTGCCCCAGCTGGATCAACGTGTGCCGCTGCCTCTGTGCTACCGCCCTGCCACTGCGGGCTCCACCTGTGCTCCCCCGTGCCTGCTGCCACTGTGCTGCTGCCGCTGGGCTCCTACCACTGCGTGTGCTGCCCCGGCCGGACCGACGCGTTGCTGCCGCCTCTGCTACCGCTCTGCCACTGCGGGCTCCCCTGTGCTCCCCCGTGCCTGCTGCCACTGTGCTGCTGTCACTGGGCGTCCTACCACAGCGTGTGCTGCCCCAGCGGCATCAACGTGTGCCGCTGCCTCTGCTACCGCCCTGCCACTGCGGGCTCCACCTGTGCTCCCCCGTGCCTGCTGCCACTGCGCTGCTGCCACTGGGCGTCCTACCACTGCGTGTGCTGCCCCGGCCGGATCGACACGTTGCTGCCGCCTCTGCTACCGCTCTGCCACTGCGGGCTCCCCTGTGCTCCCCCGTGCCTGCTGCCACTGTGCTGCTGTCACTGGGCGTCCTACCACAGCGTGTGCTGCCCCAGCGGCATCAACGTGTGCCGCTGCCTCTGTGCTACCGCCCTGCCACTGCGGGCTCCACCTGTGCTCCCCCGTGCCTGCTGCCACTGTGCTGCTGCCACTGGGCGTCCTACCACTGCGTGTGCTGCCCCGGCCGGATCGACGCGTTGCTGCTGCCTCCGCCACTGCGGGCCCCCCTGTGCTCCCCCGTGCCTGCTGCCACTGCTGCTGTCACTGGGCGTCCTACCACTGCGGGTGCTGCCCCAGCGGCATCAACGTGTGCCGCTGCCTCTGTGCTAACCGCCCTGCCACTGCGGGCTCCACCTGTGCTCCCCGTGCCTGCTGCCACTGTGCTGCTGCCACTGGGCGTCCTACCACTGCGTGTGCTGCCCCGGCCGGATCGACGCGTTGCTGCTGCCTCTGTGCTACCGCTCTGCCACTGCGGGCTCCCCTGTGCTCCCCCGTGCCTGCTGCCACTGTGCTGCTGTCACTGGGCGTCCTACCACTTCGTGTGCTGCCCCAGTGGCATCAACGTGTGCCGCTGCCTCTGTGCTACCGCCCTGCCACTACGGGCTCCACCTGTGCTCCCCCGTGCCTGCTGCCACTGTGCTGCTGCCACTGGGCGTCCTACCACTGCGTGTGCTGCCCCGGCCGGATCGACGCGGTGATGCTACCTCTGTCCTTCCGCTCTGCCACTGCGGGCTCCGCCTGTGCTCCCCGTGCCTGCTGCCGCTGTGCTGCTGCCACTGGGCGTCCTGCCACCGCGTGTGCTGCCCCGGCGGCAGCCACGTGTCATGCAGCCATGGCACCCTGGACCTGCCTCCAGCCGCCCTGCCTACCGCCTCACCTGAGCCAAGCCTCAGACTGCTGGCGGACTCACGCCAGACCCGCCGCTACCCAGGTCACCCTGGTCACCCATGCCACCCAGCCGTGGCACCCTGGACCTGTCTCCAGCCGCCCTGCCTGCCCTCTCACCGCAGTCAAGCCTCAGACTGCTGGCGGAGTCATGCCAGACCCGCCGCCACCCAGGTCACCCTGGTCACCCATGTCACCCAGCCGAGGCACCCTGGACCTGCCTCCGGCCGCCCTGCCTGCCCTCTCACCACAGTCAAGCCTCCGCCTGCTCACACCTCTGCTGCCACTGCGGGCTCTGCCTGTGCTCCCCCGTGCCTGCTGCCACTGTGCTGCTGCCACTGGGCATCCTACCACTGCGTGTGCTGCCCCAGCTGGATCAATGTGTTGCTATCAACGTCGTGCTGCTGCCTCTTTGCTACCACTCTGCCGTCCTGGACCTCTGAGCGCTACACGCATACGTGCCACGCCTCGCCCCCTCGGCGGCCCCTCGAGCCCTCTCCTCCATCTTGGTTGAGGGCTCCTCGGGCCCACCTACCAACTACTGACATTACATTGACATTGTTATCATGAGCATGCATTTTACATTATATTGACTACCTATGTTGCTCCTCACTGATCTACTATACCATCACTCTATGTTCATGAAACCCTCGGGCATTTACTGAATAAACTGCCCTCTTTTTCCACACTCGCTTTCTCGTCCTTCCTTGCCGCGCATCGGTCGTAATGCTAGCATTGCGGTTGATGCGAGGCGAGGGAGGACCCCCCCCCCCTCTCTCTCCCTCCCCTCTGTCCTCCAGCTCCCTCCTTACATAACCCCCCCCCCCCCCCCTCTACTTCCCTTATAACCGCCTCCAGCTCTCTCCTCCTGCCACTCGCCCTCCTGCCTCCACACTCTACACTCCTCACCCTTTTTCCCCCACCCACCATCCCTATACACCTAAATCTCCACTGTGGGGTTGAGGGCTCCTCGGGCCCACCTACCAACTACTGACATTACATTGACATTGTTATCATGAGCATGCATTTTACATTATATTGACTACCTATGTTGCTCCTCACTGATCTACTATACCATCACTCTATGTTCATGAAACCCTCGGGCATTTACTGAATAAACTGCCCTCTTTTTCCACACTCGCTTTCTCGTCCTTCCTTGCCGCGCATCTATGGTTATATTGACATTTGGTTTATCTGTCTTTTTACTTATAACCATTGTTTTGGTCTTCCTGGCATTCATCTTCATGTTGAATAGTATTCCAGCTTTATTGATTCTATTCACTATATCTTGTAGGTTTTTCTCACTGTCTGCTAGTATTACACTGTCATCGGCATATCTAAGATTGTTGACGTTCATGCCACCTATTGTCACTCCCTTGCAATCTTCAATGTGTCTGAAAATCATCTCTGTGTACAGGTTAAATAGACATGGTGACAATACACACCCCTGTCGAACTCCTCGTTTAATCATAACTTCATCCGATAGGCCCTGCTCCATTTTTATAAATGCACATTGTGTCCAGTATAAGTTCACAATTAGTTTAATGTCTTTGCCATTGACACCAATATATAACAGGTAAATTAGCTAAAGCAAGCGAGCGACTACTAGACATAGAAAACTACCATAAAGCAAGAAATCATAGCCAGAAATCAGTGAGAAAAGCCAAAAGACGGTACACTGTCAAACAAGACCAACAATGGGGAGAAATCTCACACAAATTCTGGAACAATGTGAAAATCCTAATACCAAATAATAAAAATAAAGAATCGATTACCCTTTACAGCAACGAGGGAATGGAAATCAGCAACAATGATACTGCTAATATAATGAACAAACATTTTTCATAGGCAATAAACTATCCAAACAGTTCAACACAAACTGGACCACGAAAGCGCCACAATTAAACACAGACATTGGAGATTGCACAACCACAATAAAAGAGATAAGTGAGCTCATAAAATCAATTGATTGCAACAACCCCTCGGGCATTGAAAATACCTCAAGTATGGTATTGAAAGATGCATCCCAGATGTTATATGGGAGCTATACAACAAATCGTTCACAGAAGGTACTTATGTGGACTGCTGTAAACTAGCCAAAGTTACACTGCTCCACAAAGGAGGGGATAAACAGGTGCTGGGAAACTATAGACTGATCTCCATACTCCCACTGCCTGGTAAACTAATGGAAAAAATAATGCATAGACATATTATGGACCACCTAAACGAACACAAAATATTAAACAGTAAACAGGGCGTTTTCAGAAAATACCACTCGACAATAAAAACAATTGCTAACTTAATAACCGATATTGCAAACAGTATCAATAAAAAGAACGTAGTCGGTGCAGCATTCATAGACTTCAGCAAAGCGTTTGATACGGTGGACCACCCTATCCTAAGGAGTAAACTAACCCAAATGGGAATAATGGGAGTAACAGGAACATGGGTAGCGAGCTATCTAGAAAATCGAAAGCAATGCACCACAGTAAATGGATCCATATCCAGTGAGGAAAAGATAACTTGTGGAGTACGCCAAGGTTCAGTCCTGGGGCCACTTCTCTTCCTCATATATATTAACGATCTAAACAACTGGCTAGAAATTGAAAACATCCAACTATATGCAGATGATACGGTGGTATATGCCGCAGGCAAAACAACCGAAGAAATAGAAACGAAACTCAATCTAACACTAAAAAAACTAATCGAGTGGTGCCAACCAAATAGGATAACCATAAACAACAGCAAGTCAAAAACAGTATTATTTGGTACCAGGCTAACGAGTAACGATAAAATAAAGTGTCTTCTGGGAAACGCCGTACTGGAACAAGTAGACAACTACCGATATATGGGAGTGGATCTAGACAGACACCTAAATTATGACCTCTGCATAACAAATACTATCAAAAAAGGAAGGGCTACTGGCTAAACTGAGATACTACATGACTGAAAACATGGCAATTAAAACATATAAAGGCATGATCCTCCCCTACTTTGACTATGGCGATGTAGTATACATGGGAGGAAATACAAAACTATTAAACAAACTACAGGTGCTACTAAATAGAGCCCTCAAAGTATGCCTTCAGGTGCACAAAAGATATCCCACAATCAAATTACACAAAAAATGCAATGCAACACTACTAATGAGTAGAAGGGAAACGCACCTAAAAATACTAGCACACCATTACACCACAAAACCAGGCTACACAGCAACCCCCCGTAGGGACACCAGGCAAATGGCGGCCCCAATGCTACTGAGAGCAATAAGTAACACAAAGATTTATGAGAGAAGTGTACTGGCCATGGCAGCGCATGCCTGGAATAATCAACCCACACAACGGGCAATCAAAAGCCTGGACCACTATAAAAGGTTCTTAAAGAAAACATAATACATAACCACCTACTGAAGGAACAATATCTCGCCTCGCCTGGAATACAAAATGGCTAACCATACAACACAACCATCCCACCTAGTCACAGTCCTTAAGGGTCTAGGGGTGTTCTGGCACACTGGTGTACTATCTAAGGACAGGGCATGGGTGAAAGGATGCTGTAACAAACCACAATGGGATGGGATCCTCTTCCGTAGGCCTGTATGTCATCTGCGTAGATGTACATAGTAGGCTAAGTTATCATATACAGGTTAGGAAAAAACTTTGAAAATTCAAAAAAACTAATATAGAAACTACTAACACCCAAAACCGCAAAGGTTGGCCCGAGAAAGATCAGGTAAACACTCCTGAGTGCGGGACCAGACTAATCCAGTATCACAGCTGTCCAGCGTTGAAAACAAGCACGTTCACAGGAGCTTATACATTATGGGCAGAATTTTAAAAAAGAAAGAAAAAAGGCAGGGACCATCTACTGTTACACGACCACTCACCACTACTGATGGCAGGCAGGGACCATCTACTGTTACAAGACCACTCACCACTACTGATGCCAGGCAGGGAACATCTACTGTTACATGCCCACTCACTGCTACTGATGGCAGGGACCACCTACAGTTACATGACCACTGACCACTACTAATGGCAGGCAGCGACCACCTACTGTTACACGACCACTCACCACTACAGATGGCAGGCAGGGACCACCTACAGTTACATGACCACTCACCACTACTGATGGCAGGCAGGGACCACCTACTGTTACACGACCACTCACCACTACTGATGGCAGGCAGGGACCACCTACTGTTACACGACCACTCACCACTACTGATGGCAGGCAGGGACCACCTACAGTTACATGACCACTCACCGCTACTGATGGCAGGGACCACCTACTGTTACATGACCACTCACCACTACTGATGGCAGGAAGGGACCACCTACAGTTACATGACCACTCACCACTACTGGTGGCAGGCAGGGAACATCTACTGTTACACGACCACTCACCACTACTGATGGCAGGCAGGGACCACCTACTGTTACATGACCACTCACCACTACTGATGGCAGACACCATCTACTGTTACACGACCACTCACCACTACTGATGGCAGGCAGGGACCACCTACAGTTACATGACCACTCACCACTACTGATGGCAGGCAGGGACCACCTACAGTTACATGACCACTCACCACTACTGATGCCAGGCAGGGAACATCTACTGTTACACGACCACTGACCACTACTGATGGCAGGCAGGGACCACCTACAGTTACATGCCCACTCACCGCTACTGATGCCAGGCAGGGAACATCTACTGTTACATGCCCACTCACTGCTACTGATGGCAGGGACCACCTACAGTTACATGACCACTGACCACTACTAATGGCAGGCAGCGACCACCTACTGTTACACGACCACTCACCACTACAGATGGCAGGCAGGGACCACCTACAGTTACATGACCACTCACCACTACTGATGGCAGGCAGGGACCACCTACTGTTACACGACCACTCACCACTACTGATGGCAGGCAGGGACCACCTACTGTTACACGACCACTCACCACTACTGATGGCAGGCAGGGACCACCTACAGTTACATGACCACTCACCGCTACTGATGGCAGGGACCACCTACTGTTACATGACCACTCACCACTACTGATGGCAGGAAGGGACCACCTACAGTTACATGACCACTCACCACTACTGGTGGCAGGCAGGGAACATCTACTGTTACACGACCACTCACCACTACTGATGGCAGGCAGGGACCACCTACTGTTACATGACCACTCACCACTACTGATGGCAGACACCATCTACTGTTACACGACCACTCACCACTACTGATGGCAGGCAGGGACCACCTACAGTTACATGACCACTCACCACTACTGATGGCAGGCAGGGACCACCTACAGTTACATGACCACTCACCACTACTGATGCCAGGCAGGGAACATCTACTGTTACATGCCCACTCACTGCTACTGATGGCAGGGACCACCTACAGTTACATGACCACTGACCACTACTAATGGCAGGCAGCGACCACCTACTGTTACACGACCACTCACCACTACAGATGGCAGGCAGGGACCACCTACAGTTACATGACCACTCACCACTACTGATGGCAGGCAGGGACCACCTACAGTTACATGACCACTCACCACTACTGATGGCAGACACCATCTACTGTTACACGACCACTCACCACTACTGATGGCAGGCAGGGACCACCTACAGTTACATGACCACTCACCACTACTGATGGCAGGCAGGGACCACCTACAGTTACATGACCACTCACCACTACTGATGGCAGACACCATCTACTGTTACATGACCACTCACCACTACTGATGGCAGGCAGGGACCACCTACAGTTACATGACCACTGACCACTACTAATGGCAGGCAGCGACCACCTACTGTTACACGACCACTCACCACTACAGATGGCAGGCAGGGACCATCTACTGTTACATGACCACTCACCACTACAGATGGCAGGCAGGGACCACCTACAGTTACATGACCACTGACCACTACTAATGGCAGGCAGCGACCACCTACTGTTACACGACCACTCACCACTACAGATGGCAGGCAGGGACCACCTACAGTTACATGACCACTCACCACTACTGATGGCAGGCAGGGAACATCTACAGTTACATGACCACTCACCACTACTGATGGCAGACACCATCTACTGTTACACGACCACTCACCACTACTGATGGCAGGCAGGGACCACCTACTGTTACATGACCACTCACCACTACTGATGGCAGGGACCACCTACTGTTACATGACCACTCACCACTACAGATGGCAGGCAGGGACCATCTACTGTTACATGACCACTCACCACTACAGATGGCAGGCAGGGACCACCTACTGTTACATGACCACTCACCACTACTGATGGCAGGCAGGGACCACCGACTGTTACAAGACCACTCACCACTACTGATGGCAGGCAGGGACCACCTACTGTTACATGACCACTCACCACTACAGATGGCAGGCAGGGACCACCTACTGTTACATGACCACTCACCACTACAGATGGCAGGCAGGGACCATCTACTGTTACATGACCACTCACCACTACAGATGGCAGGCAGGGACCATCTACTGTTACACGACCACTCACCACTACAGATGGCAGGCAGGGACCACCTACAGTTACATGACCACTCACCACTACAGATGGCAGGCAGGGACCACCTACAGTTACATGACCACTCACCACTACTGATGGCAGGCAGGGACCACCTACTGTTACATGACCACTCACCACTACTGATGGCAGGCAGGGACCACCTACAGTTACATGACCACTCACCACTACTGATGGCAGGCAGGGAACATCTACAGTTACATGACCACTCACCACTACTGATGGCAGACACCATCTACTGTTACACGACCACTCACCACTACTGATGGCAGGCAGGGACCACCTACAGTTACATGACCACTGACCACTACTAATGGCAGGCAGCGACCACCTACTGTTACACGACCACTCACCACTACAGATGGCAGGCAGGGACCATCTACTGTTACATGACCACTCACCACTACTGATGGCAGGCAGGGACCACCGACTGTTACATGACCACTCACCACTACAGATGGCAGGCAGGGACCATCTACTGTTACATGACCACTCACCACTACAGATGGCAGGCAGGGACCACCTACTGTTACATGACCACTCACCACTACTGATGGCAGGGACCACCTACTGTTACATGACCACTCACCACTACAGATGGCAGGCAGGGACCATCTACTGTTACATGACCACTCACCACTACAGATGGCAGGCAGGGACCACCTACTGTTACATGACCACTCACCACTACTGATGGCAGGCAGGGACCACCGACTGTTACAAGACCACTCACCACTACTGATGGCAGGCAGGGACCATCTACTGTTACATGACCACTCACCACTACAGATGGCAGGCAGGGACCACCTACTGTTACATGACCACTCACCACTACAGATGGCAGGCAGGGACCACCTACTGTTACATGACCACTCACCACTACTGATGGCAGGCAGGGACCATCTACTGTTACATGACCACTCACCACTACAGATGGCAGGCAGGGACCATCTACTGTTACATGACCACTCACCACTACTGATGGCAGGCAGGGACCACCTACTGTTACATGACCACTCACCACTACAGATGGCAGGCAGGGACCACCTACTGTTACATGACCACTCACCACTACAGATGGCAGGCAGGGACCACCTACTGTTACATGACCACTCACCGATACTGATGGCAGGCAGGGACCACCTACTGTTACATGACCACTCACCACTACTGATGGCAGGCAGGGACCATCTACTGTTACATGACCACTCACCACTACTGATGGCAGGCAGGGACCACCTACAGTTACATGACCACTGACCACTACTAATGGCAGGCAGCGACCACCTACTGTTACACGACCACTCACCACTACAGATGGCAGGCAGGGACCACCTACTGTTACATGACCACTCACCACTACTGATGGCAGGCAGGGACCACCTACAGTTACATGACCACTCACCACTACTGATGGCAGGCAGGGACCACCTACTGTTACATGACCACTCACCACTACTGATGGCAGACAGCGACCACCTACTGTTACATGACCACTCACCACTACAGATGGCAGGCAGGGACCACCTACTGTTACATGACCACTCACCACTACAGATGGCAGGCAGGGACCATCTACTGTTACACGACCACTCACCACTACTGATGGCAGGCAGGGACCATCTACTGTTACATGACCACTCACCACTACTGATGGCAGGCAGGGACCATCTACTGTTACATGACCACTCACCACTACTGATGGCAGGCAGGGACCATCTACTGTTACATGACCACTCACCACTACTGATGGCAGGCAGGGACCACCGACTGTTACATGACCACTCACCACTACAGATGGCAGGCAGGGACCACCTACTGTTACATGACCACTCACCACTACAGATGGCAGGCAGGGACCATCTACTGTTACACGACCACTCACCACTACTGATGGCAGGCAGGGACCATCTACTGTTACATGACCACTCACCACTACTGATGGCAGGCAGGGACCATCTACTGTTACATGACCACTCACCACTACTGATGGCAGGCAGGGACCATCTACTGTTACATGACCACTCACCACTACTGATGGCAGGCAGGGACCACCGACTGTTACATGACCACTCACCACTACAGATGGCAGGCAGGGACCACCTACAGTTACATGACCACTCACCGCTACTGATGGCAGACACCACCTACTGTTACATGACCACTCACCACTACTGATGGCAGGCAGGGACCACCTACAGTTACATGACCACTCACCACTACTGATGGCAGGCAGCGACCACCTACTGTTACACGACCACTCACCACTACTGATGGCAGGCAGGGACCACCGACTGTTACATGACCACTCACCACTACTGATGGCAGGCAGGGACCATCTACTGTTACATGACCACTCACCACTACTGATGGCAGGGACCACCTACAGTTACATGACCACTCACCACTACTGATGGCAGGCAGGGACCACCTACAGTTACATGACCACTGACCACTACTAATGGCAGGCAGCGACCACCTACTGTTACACGACCACTCACCACTACAGATGGCAGGCAGGGACCACCTACTGTTACATGACCACTCACCACTACTGATGGCAGGCAGGGACCACCTACAGTTACATGACCACTCACCACTACTGATGGCAGGCAGGGACCACCTACTGTTACATGACCACTCACCACTACTGATGGCAGACAGCGACCACCTACTGTTACATGACCACTCACCACTACAGATGGCAGGCAGGGACCACCTACTGTTACATGACCACTCACCACTACAGATGGCAGGCAGGGACCATCTACTGTTACATGACCACTCACCACTACTGATGGCAGGCAGGGACCACCGACTGTTACATGACCACTCACCACTACAGATGGCAGGCAGGGACCACCTACAGTTACATGACCACTCACCACTACTGATGGCAGACAGCGACCACCTACTGTTACATGACCACTCACCACTACAGATGGCAGGCAGGGACCACCTACTGTTACATGACCACTCACCACTACAGATGGCAGGCAGGGACCATCTACTGTTACACGACCACTCACCACTACTGGTGGCAGGCAGCGACCACCTACTGTTACACGACCACTCACCACTACAGATGGCAGGCAGGGACCACCTACTGTTACATGACCACTCACCACTACTGATGGCAGGCAGGGACCACCTACAGTTACATGACCACTCACCACTACTGATGGCAGGCAGGGACCACCTACTGTTACATGACCACTCACCACTACTGATGGCAGACAGCGACCACCTACTGTTACATGACCACTCACCACTACAGATGGCAGGCAGGGACCACCTACTGTTACATGACCACTCACCACTACAGATGGCAGGCAGGGACCATCTACTGTTACATGACCACTCACCACTACTGATGGCAGGCAGGGACCACCGACTGTTACATGACCACTCACCACTACAGATGGCAGGCAGGGACCACCTACAGTTACATGACCACTCACCGCTACTGATGGCAGACACCACCTACTGTTACATGACCACTCACCACTACTGATGGCAGGCAGGGACCACCTACAGTTACATGACCACTCACCACTACTGATGGCAGGCAGCGACCACCTACTGTTACACGACCACTCACCACTACTGATGGCAGGCAGGGACCACCGACTGTTACATGACCACTCACCACTACTGATGGCAGGCAGGGACCATCTACTGTTACATGACCACTCACCACTACTGATGGCAGGGACCACCTACAGTTACATGACCACTCACCACTACTGATGGCAGGGACCACCTACAGTTACATGACCACTCACCACTACTGATGGCAGGCAGGGACCACCTACAGTTACATGACCACTGACCACTACTAATGGCAGGCAGCGACCACCTACTGTTACACGACCACTCACCACTACAGATGGCAGGCAGGGACCACCTACTGTTACATGACCACTCACCACTACTGATGGCAGGCAGGGACCACCTACTGTTACATGACCACTCACCACTACTGATGGCAGACAGCGACCACCTACTGTTACATGACCACTCACCACTACAGATGGCAGGCAGGGACCACCTACTGTTACATGACCACTCACCACTACAGATGGCAGGCAGGGACCACCTACAGTTACATGACCACTCACCACTACTGATGGCAGACAGCGACCACCTACTGTTACATGACCACTCACCACTACAGATGGCAGGCAGGGACCACCTACTGTTACATGACCACTCACCACTACAGATGGCAGGCAGGGACCATCTACTGTTACACGACCACTCACCACTACTGGTGGCAGGCAGCGACCACCTACTGTTACATGACCACTCACCACTACTGATGGCAGGCAGGGACCACCTACTGTTACATGACCACTGACCACTACTGATGGCAGGCAGCGACCATCTACTGTTACATGACCACTCACCACTACAGATGGCAGGCAGGGACCACCTACAGTTACATGACCACTCACCACTACAGATGGCAGGCAGGGACCACCTACTGTTACATGACCACTCACCACTACTGATGGCAGGCAGCGACCACCTACTGTTACATGACCACTCACCACTACTGATGGCAGGCAGCGACCACCTACTGTTACATGACCACTCACCACTACTGATGGCAGGCAGCGACCACCTACTGTTACATGACCACTCACCACTACTGATGGCAGGCAGGGACCACCTACTGTTACATGACCACTCACCACTACAGATGGCAGGCAGGGACCACCTACTGTTACATGACCACTCACCACTACTGATGGCAGGCAGGGACCACCTACAGTTACATGACCACTCACCACTACTGATGGCAGGCAGCGACCACCTACTGTTACATGACCACTCACCACTACTGATGGCAGGCAGCGACCATCTACTGTTACATGACCACTCACCACTACTGATGGCAGGCAGGGACCACCTACTGTTACACGACCACTCACCACTACTGATGGCAGGCAGGGACCACCTACAGTTACATGACCACTCACGGCTACTGATGGCAGACACCATCTACTGTTACATGACCACTCACCGCTACTGATGGCTTTCAGTTTGCGAAGTCGTTCCTCATTCTGCTTAGTGAGAACCTCGGGATCGATGCTGCTGGTTGATCCCATATGGTCTCTTAGAAGTGGTGTCTAGAAATAAAAACCATGTAGTGTTCTTAGATCAGTGTATTTACCATAACATCTCTGGGAGAGTCCTGAGTCGCCTGTCATATATGCATGTTGCAATCCGATTAAATGTTAACAGTTATGTAATCCATAGGACATCAACACACGCATGAGGATCTGGTACGCATTTTGTCGATAATAATTCCATGAATGCCCAATGTATGATTGACAACAGCATATGACGATCCCTTATTATGTCACAAGCTGATAAAGACCTGTGTACGTTAGTACTGTTTAGTAATACCATTGCCCTTCCCTGCACGGCGTGGACATGGGCACCTTACCATGACGGGCCGGGTCTCTCTCTGCTGGCGCCGCCGATCCCTCGCCGACGACTTCCTACTCGGGCCCGGCTCCCCCTCCGGATCCTCAAAGTAGCTGGGCTCATCCTCAGTCTGCGTTATGTCTGAAGGTAACCATCACGTAATGTCACGCGCCAGGCACATATCACACCGTCTCGCGGGGAGGCGTCAAAACCTGCTCCCAGAACGTTGTGCCGAGAATTACACTGCACCACTTAGTCGAAATGTCCTGAGGCATTGTTAAAGTTGCATAGTTCGATTATTCTTAGTTTCTGTCACTTTTTAGATAAATAATCTAGTTTGGTTGTTATAATCATTAGTTTGAAGTAACTTTTAATTTAAATGGCTAAATTTTGGAGGTATTTGAAGTGCAAACATAGAGAATAAATATTGACGTGCACATCAACATTCTGAACCATAGACTTCAGCAGGAACAGGTTCTATTAAATTGACTTAGTATTCCCTTCTACGCATGCTTAATAAGTGGACAAGTTGGATATGTAGGATTATATGTAGCAGATAACTGATGCTTTAATCGGACTATGCAGCTGTGAACTCGCTTAACCCTGTTTACTTGTTATATAAGGAAAATGAAACTGGGGTGCTGGTCTACCCGGTGTCGCAGTTTAAATTCTCAGTGGGTTTAGTCTACGCTCTGGGTTCTGCACATGCGTCAAAATCGAGGTGCTCATGTTGGTCTAGTTAGATTAATCAACTTGGGTGACCCAAGCGACTTTTTGACGCACAAATGTGGTCACGGCATTAACTCTTCAATTCACTAAATATATATTATTTAGCTAAAATACTTTTAGCACACGGCACATGTATTGTCAACTCCACTCGCAGTGTTCTAATTGAATTTCTAGCAACTCGGGTGACCCGAGTCACCTGGGTCGTGTTAATCAAATACGTGTATGTGCAGAACCCCGAGTGTAGACTCTAAACCCACTGAGAATCTAAACCGCGACACTGGAATCACAGGCCTATCTTCTGTCTGCGTGACTTTTCACAGTAAGAAGGTGCATTACAAAAATGGTAGCAAATACACAGCATACTATCAAGTAGAAACAAGTTGCAGATCAACAGAAAACAATACATGTGTTCCGAGTTCCGCTGCTACATCAGGAAGGGCGGAGGCTGTGTCCCAGCACGCCGGGTCGCAAATACAACAGGAGGCATACCACTTTTGATGCAAAGTGGGTTTAAAACATAGGGCCCATATTGAAGCATAAGGTGGGAGGGACACCAATCCCAACTTCCATTATATAACAGGGATGAAAGTGGTCTCCGGGAAAAAAAGCGGAAATGCTGATATTCTCCCATCAGGGAGTCGTGGAAAATTCCCAGAAGTCGGGGTTCATATATATTGGTATATGCTGATAGTGCTGCACCGTTTGAAGCATGTATTAGTAGTGTATGCTGATAGTGCTGTGGTGCTTGGAGCATTATTAGTAGTATACACTGATAGTGCTGCGAAGTCTGCACCACATATTAGTATACACTGATGGTGCTGCGGGATTGAAAAATCCCGGAAATCCGCGGAGATCTTTCATCCCTGATATAAGTTGAAGTTGTCACCTGACATGCTGGGTCACAGGTTATATTTTGATTCTACTAGAATTATTTGCTAACAAAATTAAAGCACCTTATTTCTAATACCAATATTACAATCGGCTTTAAAGCCAGTTAGCAATACTTGAAGCCTCATTTGTAACATCTGTACAGGTGCTGGTTCTGAAATGAGTGGTAAATATTTTCCACACGTGGTTCATTGAACAAAATAATTGTTGCTTAATCTGTAGCTTGCACTTATTAAAGCAATGCAACCTGGGTTAGTAGTTCGTACTTGGGCCTTAAACTTGTGAGATTTGAAACATTCGAGATCACTTATAAAACATCAGGGAGTCGCGGAGTTCACTAATAGTGTTTACTTGTTATATAATGTGACTCGGGTCACCCGAGTTGCTAGAAATTCAAATAGAACACCGCGAGTGGAGTTGACAATACACATGCCGTGTGCTAAAAGTATTTTAGCTAAATAATATATATTTAGTGAATTGAAGAGTTAATGCTGTGACCAAATTTGTGTGTCAAAAAGTCACTCGGGTCACCCGAGTTGATTAATCGAATACACTGAAATGATCTACAAAAACTTGGGCAGAAACTTCCTGGAAATGGTGGCATATAGCTAAAATTGGATAGTTCACGAATAAAGTTCGTTTTTTCGTCGGTTCCAGTGTTTAGGTGTGTGACCCCCTAACACACCTGCTGGGGCTTCCGATTCGCGTATAAAACTCAGTGTTAGGGCTTACGACTGGAATCTTATAAGATTCGAAAAATGAATGGAAATGGTATATGTGAGCGGTCAGTCGTATCTCATACGGTATATGTGTGACACCTGCAGTCCGTTCGCCGTCCAAGTCTTCCATTCTCTTACCCCTCTTCAGTTCCCCACATTTCCTGCTCTTCCATTCCCCCCATTCCCTCCTCTTTCATTCCCCCACTTCCATTCCCCTCCTCCATTCCCCCTCTTCCATTCCCCCTCTTGCATTACCCTTCTTGCATTCCCCCCTCATCCATTCCCTCCTCTTGCATTCCCCCCTCTTCCATTCCCCCTCCTCCATTCCCCCTCTTCCATTCCCCTCTTGTATTCCCTCCTCCTCCATTACCCCCTTCAATTCCCCCCTCTTCCATTCCCCCCTCTTCCATTCCCCCTGTGCATTCCCCCCTCTTGCATTCCCCCCTCTTGCATTCCCCCTCTTGCATTACCCCTCTTCCATTACCCCCTCTTCCATTCCCCCTCTTCCATTCCCCTTCTTCCATTCCCCCTCTTCCATTCCCCCTTCTTCCATTCCCCCTCTTCCATTCCCCTCTTCCATTCCCCCTCTTCCATTCCCCCTCTTCCATTCCCCCTCTTCCATTCCCCTCTACCATTCCCCCTCTTCCATTCCCCTCTTCCATTCCCCCTCTTGCATTATCCCTCTTGCATTCCCCCCTCTTTCATCCCCCTCTTCCATTCGCCCCTCTTCCATTCCCCCTTCCATTCCCCTATTTCATTCCATCCTCCATTACCCCCTCTTTCATTCCCCCTCTTCCATTCACCTCTTCACTTCCCCCTTCACTTCCCCCTCTTCCATTACCCCCTCATCCATTCCCTCCTCTTGCATTCCCCTCTTTCATCCCCCTCATCCAATCTCCCTCTTCCATTCCCTCCTCCATTACCCCCTTCCATTCCCCCTCTTTCATTCCCCCTCTTCCATTCTCCCTCTTCCATTCCCCCTCTTCCATTCCCCCCTCATGCATTCCCCCTCCTTGCATTCCCCTCTTGCATTCCCCCCTTCCATTCTCTCCTCTTCCATTCCGCCTCTTCCATTCCCCCCATTTGCATTCTCCCCTCTTGCATCCCCCCTTGCATTCCCCCTCTTGGGGGAAAATGGAAAAGGGGGAATGGTAGAGGGCGAATGGGAGAGGGGGAATGGAAGAGGAGGAATGGAAGAGAGGGAATGGGAAGGGGGGAATGGAAGAGGGGGAATGGAATGGGGTATTGGAAGACAGGAACTGGAAGAGGGGGAATGGAAGAGAGGGGAATGGAAGAGGGGGAATCGAAAAGGGGGAAATGGAGAGGAGGAAGGGAAGGGCGGGAATGCAAATGGGGGTAATGCAAGAGGGGAATGGAAGATGGGAAATGGCAGAGGGGAATGGAATGGGGGGGGAATGGAAGTGGGGGGAATGGAACGGGAGGGAATGGAACAGGGGGGAGTGGAAGAGGGGAACGGAAGAGTCATAGGAGGTGCTCATGTTGGTCTAGTTTAGGCAAATGATGCCAGGTGTCCGGAGACCAGTCGCGAAACGGACGGTATATGTATCTTTAGCAGTTGGGATATCAATCAATCAATCAATTGGATTCAGCTATAATAGGCCTTGGACCTGTTAGCCACTCTTAATTCATAGAAATCGAGACAGTTCTTCACATGTGGTGGGTTGTAGCAACTGTCACTGGCTCCAAGATATATGCAATGCTTGACCAGTATGCATCCAGTCGGGACTTGAAACAGTTCACCGACTCTGCTGCTGCAACACTCTCCGGCAAGTCATTCCACAGGTCAACCACCCAAAAGCCGAAAAAGTTGTGTCACAGGTCCAGTCTGGAGTACCGCTTCCTCAGCTTCAGGGAGTGTCCTCTGGTCCTGGTGTTGGAGTCTCTGATAAGGGGGCTGCCTGTCTTGTAGATACCATGGAGATATTTGAATACTTCAATCATATCCCCCCGGCCCGTCTGTAGTACATGCTTGGGATCTTCAAATGACGCATACATTGTTTGTAGGGTATTTCATCGAATCCATGTACAAGCATCGTTGCCCTTCTTTGGATCTTCTCAATTGACTCAGCATCCTTCCTGTACAGTGGTGACCACACAACATTTCCATATTCCAAAAGTGGACATGCAAGGGATGTGCAGTCTGCACACATCTTCGTCTAGGTGTGTGTACGATCTTCGAATGATGGCCAGTATTCCATTAGCTCTGTTGGCGGCTTCCTGGATGTGGTCGCTGAATGTCAGTTTGTTGTCCACCTTGACACCCAAGTCCTTTTCTATCATTGTTTCGGAGGGCGGAACATTATTCACACCATCATTCATTACATAGATGTGCTTGCTGTTTTTGCCCCCTAAATGCATCACTTTGCATTTTGAAGCATTAAACTTCAGCTGCCAATCACTTGACCACTTCTGCATGTTGTTAAGGTCCTTCTGCAAGACCCCTGAGTCACTACCTTTCTCCATACGGTGGAATACTTTGGTATCGTCAGCAAACATTTGGACCATAGAATGTACAACTTCTGGTAAGTCAATGATATATATCACAAATAAGACTGGTCCAAGCACGCTGCCCGGAGGTATTCCGCTTTTCACCGAGCACCACCCTTATGGTTTGCCATTTACAATGACTCGCTGTCTTCTGTGACTCAGAAAATCCTTTATCCAGTGTAGGACATCTCCTCTTATGCCATAGCCAGGCAATTCTTTTAGCAGTTGCTGGTGTGGAACAGTGTCAAATGCTTTTTGGACATCTAGATAAATAGCATCCAGATCTCCAAAGTCATCAATAACGGGGTCCACTCATCCATCCATGCTAATAGTTGGGACATACAAGATCTTCCTTGCACAAAGCCATACTGCTGTGTTGATAAGAGGTTGTTTTCAACAAAGTGAGCCATGATAGAATCTCTTATTATTGATTCCAGCAACCTACACACTACAGCTGTTAGACTGATTTCCTGGATCACTTCTGTTACCCTTTTTGATTTGTTTGTTTGTTTGTTGTTGCTTTACGTCCTAGCAACATCTGAGGTCATTTCAGGCTGAGTACCGACTTGTGACAGTGCGCACTCATGGCAACTTTATAGTGCTGTCCCACTAGGAAACCATGCCGCCGGCACCATGACCTGGTATCCCACTCAGTCACATTATCCTGACACTGAGCACACCAGTCCTTGCCCTGTCCTAATAATGCCGAGTGCCTGGCTAGGAAGCGACAAGTATCAATTTTTATGTCATTGGTTTGACTCGATCAGGGTTCGAACCCACGACCCCACGATCTACCAGCACGGGAGACGGACGCTCTAACTCATTCGGCCATCCCGTCTGGTGTTACCCTTTTTGAAGATTGGTGACACATCGCCATCCTTCCATGGGTGAGGAAGTTTTCTTGGGTTCAGTGATTTTTGGAAAATATGTCTAAGTGGTTCAACAAGCTCATTGTGTAGCTCCTTCAATATATGCGGGTATATTCCGTCAGGACTTGCTTCCTTAGATGCATTAAGATTGTATAATTTTATTTTCAGATCAGATGGTGCAATATTTATGTTGGTCAGGGGGGAACGAAAGAGCCGGTCCTCAAACATTGGTATATGAGACTGTCTCAAAAGGTGCTAAGCAATATGGGACAAAACTTTGTCCATTGTAAAGATCAACATACTATCTACTTATGCGTTTGCTCAGGATAAACTGATTTGAAGCAAATGTCCTTGTGTTTTCAGTGTAACCGTTTCTGTGCTGTTTTGTGTCAATCGTTACAATGGACAAAAAAAACGAAGCGTTGGCACCTTTTGAGACAGGCTCATATATGATAGGTCTTCTTGTGTGAAGACACTTGCGAATCTGGTGTTCAACTTATCAGCATTGTCAATATCATTTTGGGCGATGGCCCATCATCCTGCCATGATGGGCCATCGCCCATCATGGCAGGATGATGGGCGATGGAATGTGTACTTTGAGTTTACTCCTAGCATATTTATAGAAGGCTTTTGGGTTCTCGTTGGAATTTTTGGCTATGTTTATCTCATGCTCTCTCTTTGCTTTCCTACATTCCCACTTTACTTGGTTACATAGTTTTGCATATCGAAGTGTGTCACTATCTGTTTCTGAATGTCTCTTCACTGTGTATGCCTCTTGCTTCAAGCTGATCTTCTGCTTGACTTGGTCATTCATCCATTCTGGCCGTAGTCTGCCATTATTCATTTTGCCACATGACATGGGTATGTGCTGTTTGCATTTTTCCATGAAGGTTTTTTCAAATGCATTCCAACTGTCCTCAACCATGTCTGTATTTGAAGCTGCATTTAGTAGAACTTGGTCGAGATCCTGTCTCAAGCCCTCATAGTCTCCTTTATCCAATATGAATTTGTGTTTTCCACTTGAGTTTACGTGGTAATAGCAACTGAAAATAATGGAAAGGCAATCATGGTGGCTATTTCCAAGTCTCGTAACATGCTTAAGGTTTCCAATCATTTCCTCCTCATTTGTGATGAGATCTAATATATTTGCAGACTGGTCACCATGCTTATGTGTTGGTTCCGTGACATGCTGGAAAAGGAAACAGTCTCTAAGATTTTCGACAAAGATTTTCGACAAAGAGGTGTGTACCAGGCTTTATACCCCTGTCACACTATGACGTAACGAGCCAACGTAAGCCTGACGTGGGCACTTTTTGTCATTACATTGACGTACCTTGGGTTACGTTATGATGACGTCAGAATTACGTTAGACTGATGTCAAGCTATGTCACATTACGTCGGCGCACATCAAGTTTTGAACCTGTTCAAAACTTTTGACGTAACTCGAACATAAGGGTTTACGTTCGCCATACGTTCTGTACACGTTCGGTGAACGTCAATGACGTTAAACGAACGTTAGTCAAACGCTGCTCACTACGTTCTACTACATTCCACTACGTCGACCCACATTAACACAGGTGGAAACGTCCACATGGCGTAATGGGAATTCAGGAGAATGTCAGGAGAACATCAGGAGAACATATGCCGAACGTACGTCCAACATACGTTCAGCATTTCGCCACTGTGTCATGACGTATGTAACGTCACGTAACGTAAAGCAATGTAGTTCTGGCGATGGAATAATGTTCATAATGTTCTATGAGCGTAATTACGTTGTCCTCTCTCATTGAATGACGATATCACTATGCTTTACTGACGTTATGCTTTCGTCAACTACGCTGCATCCACGTTCAACTTGTGCCCAAATTTGCATACTACGCCGAGAAGTTCGACGTTTTTCACGTTCTCCCTACGCTGATGTCGTCACGTCGTAGTGTGACAGGGCCTTTACGTATATTGGATTCTACACATATCCAACTTTAGATACTGGTGCACTTATTTAAGTCAAATTAATAGAACCTGTTATTGCTGAAGGCTATTGTGTCAGAATTTGTATGTGATTGCCAACATTAATTTGGCAGGTTTTCACTTTCAAATATCTCCAAAATTGTCCATTTAACATAAAAGTCACTTCAAACTAAAGTGAAGTAAATTATAATTGTATTTCTCTCAGAAAATGGCAGACATCAAACCCATCGGACTATGCAATTTTATGTAAGCCTACTGAAATGGAAGTGATATGTGCTGATGGAGGCCCAACTTCAACCAACAGCACAGGTAGGAACGGTGTACAAGTTGTGAGAACACAGCACTTCTACTTCTCTGTAAGCGTGATGAGGGGAGAAGCTGGAAATAAAGGCAACATTCGCAGTTGGAGTAATGAGATAGTAACAATAATCTGACAATACCAGAAGTGGCATAATTAAACACAGAACTAAGAAACACCACGCGGTGAACTGGGACTGGTACAATAACACTTTAATAGGAAAGCGCTGGAAGTTGGTTTTCTGTATTAAAGATTGTGTGGTAGTATCCAACTGGGTGAGAACAGAGACAACACTTACTGACAAAGGCAGTGTCTGCGTCGAGCAGTTCGGATATGTTGCTAGGTGCGCGCATACCGAGGTGGCGCGGACCGTCGTCACGGTCCAAGTACCCTGGTGACAGGACAGCAAGAAGCTGGCATCAAAAGCTGCACGCCAATCTACAGGCAACGTCAGGTGACCTTGAGCCACATACTGTGGCTCCACCATAATGTTTATATCAAAGCAAGCCACGGTTTTATCCGAGCGTTTTGGCAACACTAGAGGAGGGAATGGTAACTGTGCTGGAACAATAATTGCACAATATAAACAAAAACATTTAATAGAATTTATTCGATATGGTACACTAACATTTACCATTCAACCTACACTATATATAACATCGCCATGTCTACCAACTATAAACGTACTTTAAGTTAGTAACTATACCACAGAAAAAGATAACACATTATATATATAAGTCCTATATCATCCAATCGATTTTAACATATCAAATCCATTTAATGATATGATAAATTATGTGTGTATTTTAACAATCGATTTGATATGACATTTAGACTTATGTCTAAATATACTATATTTAATTATATCATTAAATTGATTTAATGATATCAAATACATTTGATATGTTAAAATGCATTTCATATGATTAAATAGAATAAAAAGTACCCTGATTTAAAATTATGTTCAAATACATTTCATGATATGATTAAATCAAATTTAATGATATCATTAAATATTTAATGATAACATTAAATATTTAATAATATCATTAAATATTTGATATCATTAATTTGATTTGATCGTGTCAAAATACTGAATAAAACAAGAAATTACGTTCCATAATATATATATATATATATATATATATATATATATAGTATAGTTATACGAGTCTTACCTTGGTACAGATGATGGATAACTGTTGTTTTACCGAGGTATAAGCCTCGGATAGATGTGGGCTAGGGAGAGGTAAGCACGTCCGGTACCAGCAATCTTAACCTACTTATTGAGGATAAAAATGACTTTCAAACAATGGATACTATTACTTTACCGAAAAGGTACACCAACGGAATAGATGTGGCAGGGTGTGGCGGGAGGGCCCTAGCCCACATCTATCCGAGGCTTATACCTCGGTAAAACAACAGTTATCCATCATCTGTACCAAGGTAAGACTCGTATAACTATACTATTTTACCTCGGTAAACAGCCTCAGGCTAGCCTCAGGCTAGGGAGACCTTTACATAATTCATTTTTATCCTTAATATCATTCTTTCTTATTATTATAACATTCTAAATTTTTGTTCTCACCTATTCTTGTTAGTTGGCGAGAAGACGCTTTGCAACGCCGGTAGGCTTTTCTAGTCGTTTATTATAATGTTTTGCAAACGACTTAGCCGTCTTCCAGCCTGCATGCGCTAGTATTCTTTTCACAGAAATACCAAGCACCCGTGCCTTGGAGACCATGGCTCCTCTAGTTGAGTGGGAAGAGTATTTACTCGTATCCACTCCAGCCAATTTCAACACCGTAATTGTCCATCTGGCAAGTGTGTCTCGTGAAATCGCCTTATGTGGCTTTATAAAGCTCACTAATAGTTGTTGTGATGCACGTAAATCCTTTGTCTTGTATATATAAGCCCGTATGGCCGACACAACACATAATTTCCGATCATCCGGAAAACAGTCTAAGTGAACCGTTGATAAAGGGTCACCTAACATGTTCGATTTAAGCAATTTTTCTAAATCAAACGTAGCTTGTTGCTTGTCTATTTCTAATCCAGTTAAGGATAAAGCAACAATCGTCTGTCCTCTGTGTCCGGTTACTAACAATAACAGGACCGCGACCTTAAAACCTAACTGTTTTATATCTAACCACGAGTTGTGAGGCCAAGCCTGAAACAACTTAAATACTATAGAAACATCCCAAAACCGACTATACTTTGGTTTTGGAGGATTCCTTTGATAAATTGAACGAAGTAAATAACAAATAACATGATGTTTTCCAACTGTTTCGCCATCAATTCTAGGTAATATAATTGATAACGCACACCTCGCCGCATTAATCGATCCAAAGGAAAGTCCTTCATCCTCTAGAGAACGAAGAAACCGAGCTACTTGTGAAATCTTTGGATTTGTTGGCTTAACTTTCATTAACAAACAATGTACACCCCATTTCTTTAAATAGGTTGTATACATTTTGACAGTTCCTGGCCTCCAGGCATCCGATACTATCCTATCCTCAGTAATTCTGTCCAATCCAAATTGCTGTAGCTGCTTCCTTAGAAAAGGAATGCCAATAGGGGCGTCGTTGATACGTCGCCGTGAACCACTAGCGGTCCGTGGTGCGTCAGATTCCCGAGTTTTCTTGGGAATCGTATACGATCTTTTGCCAGTTGTGAAACTGCTGGCAGCCAAGGTTGCGTGTCCCAATCGGGCACCACCAGTATCGCATGTGTCCCTTCCAAGCCGATTTTTCTCACTACTCGGCTGATAATGCTAAATGGTGGGAAAATATAAAAATAATTATTTTCCCCGGTAATAGCAAACGCATCTACTTTCCAAGCATCCGGTTCAGGATGCCAAGAAACATAACAGGGTAACTTGTTATTATTTTGTGATGCAAATAAGTCAACTTCAGGTGTACCCCATTTTTCACAAACGAAGTTAAACAAATGTGTAGAGAGAGTCCACTCTAAATGGTCATGGAAATTTCTACTTTTATAAT
Source organism: Branchipolynoe longqiensis (assembly GCA_030323885.1). NCBI lineage: Eukaryota > Metazoa > Annelida > Polychaeta > Phyllodocida > Polynoidae > Branchipolynoe > Branchipolynoe longqiensis. The sequence goes on from CM059187.1 coordinate 9,385,399, forward strand.
CTGCAAGTGTATTTTGTGACCCTGGAATATGCGCTACAGTCAGCCAGACTTGTTGAGCCTGTGCCCAGTTCCAAATCAGTTTAGATAACTGATTGCAAGACTTTGATTTGGTTCCACCCATGTTACGAATATATGCCATGGCAGTAGTATTATCAGTTAGTATTCTAACCTGTGATTTATTTATCTTTACTAAACTACGTAAGCCCAGATAAATAGCACGCAATTCTAGTGCATTAATATAGTCTGATTTTTCATCGTCAAGCCATCTACCTCCTGTTGTGACCCCATCTCGATGAGCTCCCCAACCTTCTAACGAAGCATCAGTAGTAATTACTGTATTAGGTTCCGCCATGCGGATTGGATTTGGTGAACTTGCTATATGTTGCATCCACCATCCAATATCCTGTAACCCTTCTTGCGAAATAAACATCTTTCGCTCAAAATTGCCTTTAGTTCGTGTTAACGCTAAATTTTTATCTATTTCTAGCGACTTAATATGGGCCTTCCCATATAACACAGCAGGTGCATATGAGGTCATTATGCCAATAAGAACAGCAACCTGTCTAATTTTTGGCTTTGATAACTTAATAAGCTGAGTCGCTGTAGTCATAAACTTAATTAGTTTTTGTTCTGTTATCGACACTGTAAGGGACTGTGTATCCAGAATAAACCCTAAACATTTGAGTTGTTTTGTTGGTTTAAACACTGACTTTTGTTGATGTACATAAAACCCCAATTTAGTGAGTAATGCACATAAATCCAAAACTGCATTCACACAACCAATTTGTGTTGATGCTATAATAAAAGAATCATCTATGTATGGAAACATTATATGACCCTTCCTCGCCATTACCGAGAAAACAGGTTTAAGCAATTTAGTAAATAAACGTGGCGCACAAGCTAAGCCATTCGGCATACAGGTAAACTCATAGAGTTGGTTATCCCAAATAAATCGAAGAAATTTTCGGTATTGTTCCATTATGGGAAGCGTATAATATGCATCCTGTAAATCAACACTAGCCATCCACGCATCTGGTGTAATCAGATCCCGTGCCGTATCTAGAGAGAACATTTTAAAATGTCGATATTCCACCCTTTTATTAAGGATTGTTAAATCCAGGATCATTCGAACATCACCATTAGGCTTCGGTCTCGAGGAAATGTTTGAAATAAACTGTCCTGAACAGTGTGTCACTTTTTGTATAATTCCTTTCTCAAAGAATTGATGTACCTGTTTAGTTAGTGCGTCTCGTTCAACTGGTTGAATGTTATATGGAAAAGGTATTATACTTTGTACAGGAATTTGTGTAAAAGGAATTTGAACACCCCTAACTATTTCTATAATTTCTTGGTCACTAGTAATTTTGTGCCACTCAGAAATATGATTACTAATATTACCAGCCACAAAGTTGCTTACAGTTTGTGTGTTTTTAGAGGCTGCAGGGACTTGTAAAGTTTGTGTTTGGACCTCTACTTGGACCCGCCCCTGGGGAAAGGTCTCGACGAGTTGAACCCTCGACCTATTGGCCGTGCGGTGTTGTCGGTCCAGCCTGGGCGAGCGCCCCGGCCCCGAAACCCTTGACCGAAGTTTGAACTCGGTCTGGTTCCTCTGGTGAACCGTCGTGGACGAAAATCCCCTCGTGACTTTTTGAAACGAGGAACTTCCTGTTTCTTCTTGCCATCCATGTTTTTGCCACTCTTGGCTGCAGTCTCTACCTCTTTATAGAGGTATTGTAGTTGACCGCCAAACATCTTGGTATTATCTAAAGGTTTCCCTTTAATCGGCTCTGGAGCAAGATAGAGCGTAAACTCCTTCCCCTCATTATCGGTAACCTTCTTAGAGCGAGCCACTTCTTTGCCAGCATCTGTGCAAACTGACTTGAAGACATTTTCATATCTTCGAAACGACAGGTAATTACCTGCCGCCGCTAGTACTGCAATGCCTTTGTCCATTGTCTTAGCCAAAGACGAGAACTTATTTTCACTCTGCATCCTATTAGCCACAGGAACAATAGCTGTTAGGGTAGCCAACACTGCCTTATGCACTGTGTGCAACACATCCTCAAACTTCTTACGGTCATCCGTCATATTGACATCCCGATCCATTTCTTTAATGATGGAGTTGGGAACACCCTTTATGCCTGTTAACTCATCTCCTAACTTGGAGATAACCTCCGCCGGTTTGAACGTGCGAAAATGACCATTCACGGTCTCGCGCATAAGCGTAGTGGTTTTAACCCGCTTAGCCTTTGGCTTCTCCACCTTCTTAGCCACTTTAGTGCCAATGTCCGCATAGACCCCTTCATATACGGTGTCTGAGTCTGATTCCGTAGAAGTAGACTCAGTGGACGACTCAGAAGAAGAATATTTCCTCTTCCTCTTCTTCTTTTTGGACTTAGTCTTCCGCTTTTTGCGCAAACCAGACTCTGCCCGCTCCTTGGTGAATTCATCACCCGAAGAAATCACCTGTTTCTTCTTCTTCCTCCGTTTAGGAGAAGGAGGAGGAGGAGCCTTAAGCTCCACCGCCGAGTCTGTGTCCAAGAAATCCTCAAATGAATCCTCTTGGACACTCGGCCTACGCCGCTTCCGAGACACAGGCGATTTGGCAGTCAAGATGTGGCTTTCCAATCTTGCAAAGCGAGCCTCCCAATCTGGAGGCGCAGGCACATCAGGCACTGCGTCCTCGTCCGGGTCGGAGAGGATATGCGCCCGGGGCTGTGTCGACGGCCCTGCCGACAACACGGGTGAGGAGTCGTACTCCTCGTCCACTCCACTCGGAACACGCCCCTCGGCTGCTACTGCACCGCGCTTACTCCGCTTCGTGGCCATCGGGAACTGAAACAAACATTTTTGATCAGTCCCGGTATATATATATGTCACAATATGGTTGTTTCAAACTCATTTGGACATCTATTGGTGTTAAAGAACGTGTTTATACCGTTATAACACAGGCGTAATAAGCTAAATTTGTGCGTGGGTTGTGGGTCAAGCCCAAACCTTACGCGGGGTCGGGACCAGTGTATCGGCCCGCCCATCCCTCTGTTCCGTACACTTCTCCCACCTGTGACTACTACGTCAACAAGTTGGAGAAAATGCTACGAAACTCGGAGAAAACGCCTGAAAAAGTTTTGTCTAGGGGAGTCTATAAAAGAAACCCAGGAGCATCTCCAACATTACTCTCTATTAGAGTACGAGAGAATTTCCACATGAGATAGGGCGAAACCCACATCTCTACCCATAGTCACACGGTGACCCGGGTGTTGACATAACCGCTAATGACCGGTTTGGTTCCTTCGAGAAACCCACTCGAGTGTTCTATACTTGGTTGTTTATAACCAAATAACTCGTCCAAATTGGACCAACGAAAGTCTAAACTTTCCATATTGATGCTCTAATGCATCATAATTAAGCTAACCACAGTTTTTATTATACTTACTGCGTATTTGCTTGTATGTAGACTAATTTTGCCGGAGCAAACCCAACGACACGTTATCCAGTCGTGAGTTGTATATGCTAATTGCTGGTACCGGACGTGCTTACCTCTCCCTAGCCTGAGGCTAGCCTGAGGCTGTTTACCGAGGTAAAATATATATATATATATATATATATATGAAGAGTTCAGACGGAAAACCACATACACGCCAATCCAAAAATTGTAGTTTAAATAAAAGATTTGTTCATGAAAATAATTTTAATCTCACTAATTCCACTTTTCCTATGATCGTATGGGTATGGAACAATGAATAAAAAAATAGAAATATAAAAAAATTTACTTTTTGTAACTTTGATTCCGATGTTTATCTCTATTTTTGGATGTGTGTGTGCGCGTGTGTGTGTGTGCGTGTGTGTGTGTCGGAAACAAATTCATCAGTAATAAAATATATCTATATGCAACTAAATATAATCAGAAAGCCCTACTATTCTGGGTTAACATTCTTTGGTGTAAGTGATAGAACATTTGCTAAAGCCCTAAGCATTCGGTCTCACCACCCCAGTTAAACACATGTATAAACAAACTGGATAATAGTTGAAAATGACGACATATCAGTCACAAAATGACCTATTGTTATCACATTCTTCCCAAATGTTTAAAAAAAAGGACGGTGTTGGGGTGGAGAAAACAAAGAGCAAAGATGAGTTAGATGCTTAAACAACCTAGTGTTGACAGGGCGGGTGGCGCAGCAAGTTGTACTTCGGTTATAAACTATTAATTTATTTATTGATATCCAATGTTAAATTACTGTTGAGGAGTGTACCTTGGAACCAAACTGTTTAAAAAATGAATGATGCCCGCCATGGTTGTGGCTTGATATGCAAGGTTGGGTGTTGGATTAGATATGGTTTGAATTTGAATGTGAAATGAGTACAGAGCAGGCAAGAGTGCCATGCTCTAGGCTACAGATTTGCAACAATTGATTAATCTCCATCATAGCGGCGAGTTTTTGTTGGTACTGTGTTCGTAGACATCATGTAGTTATTTGGCATATGATACTCAGGACGGGAGTATGTGCTCTGGCCTTGTGTTATTTTATTTTTTATTTCTTTGGTAAATCAGTATATTCGTCAGAACATACATTTTTTCAGTGCCAAGGCACTGGTGTTCCAGCCATTTACATTACTTTGTAAATAGGTAGATCAGCGGGTAGTTAGTTAGGGCATATTAGTAGATTTTGAAGGAGGTTAGGGTGTTAGTGTGTTAGCCATAATAAGTTCAGTATTATGGGCTTATGAATAAGCTCATTCATAAGCTAGTAAATGACATCTATGAGACTGGATTTATACCATTGAATATGAATGAATCCATATTTGTACGACTCCCAAAGAAGCTAAAACCAACATTGTGTACTGAGTACAGAACACTAAGCCTGATGAGTCATATGTTGAAGATGATCCTGAAAATAATTTGACTGAGAAACAGACAGAAAATTGAAGAACAAATCAGTAACGTACAAAGTGGGTTTATATCTGGAAGAGGTACACATGAAGGGATTTTCAATATGAGAATGATTTGTGAACGTTATTGTGAAATGAACCAGGATGTGTATGCCTGCTTTATAGACTATGAGAAGGCCTTCGACCGAGTCAATCATTAACTGTTAATCAAATGTTTACAAGATATTGGTGTCAATGGCAAAGACATTAAACTAATTGTGAACTTATACTGGACACAACGTGCATTTATAAAAATGGAGCAGGGCCTATCGGATGAAGTTATGATTAAATGAGGAGTTTGACAGGGGTGTGTATTGTCACCATGTCTATTTAACCTGTACACAGAGATGATTTTCAGACACATTGAAGATTGCAAGGGAGTGACAATAGGTGGCATGAACGTCAACAATCTTAGATATGCCGATGACAGTGTAATACTAGCAGACAGTGAGGAAAACCTACAAGATATAGTGAATAGAATCAATAAAGCTGGAATACTATTCAACATGAAGATGAATGCCAGGAAGACCAAAACAATGGTTATAAGTAAAAAGACAGATAAACCAAATATCAATATAACCATAGATGGCACAAACATAGAACAAGTATCCGAATTCATATATCTCGGACAAAAGATTACAAATGATAGGAGATGTGAGGAAGAAATTAAAAGAAGGATAACAATAGCCCGAACAACATTCTCCAAAATGTATAGAGTGTTAACATCAAGTAAGATATTAATACAAACAAGGAAGCGTATTCTTCAGTCTTATGTGTGGTCTACTCTAATGTATGGGGCTGAGACATGGACAATCTCTAAGAAAATGTACAAACGTTTAGCAGCATTTGAGATGTGGACTTATCGAAGGATGATGAAAATATCATGGACAAAGAAGATCACCAACAAAGAAGTTCTTAGAAAAATTAAAAATAAGAAAAGCTTGTTTGCCACTATACAGACAAAGAAACTTATTTATTTTGGCCACATCATTCGTCAGAGTTCAATATACCATACATTGTTGGAAGGGAAGGTGAATGGCAGCAGAGGGAGAGGGAGACCAAGAATATCATGGTTTACAAATATTTCACAGTGGACAGGCTTGAATTATTCAGTCTATCAGAACACCACACCATCGGGACAAGTGGAGAACCATTGCATCCAACCCTCGACTAGAGGACGGAACTATTGATTGATTGATTATGGGCTAAGATTGTGGGTTGGTGCAAAAACTGTGCTGCTATTATGGGTGCGGTGTATGTGATGTGGGTGGGGGTGGGTGAGAGAATGGAGCCCCTCCCCCCCTTCACCCCCCAAGTCCCCACACTCAACCTGGTATGCTCTGCCACCTGATATACAGAGGGTGGTTAGTTGCCTGTATAGCTGAGGTAAGTAATTGAGTGATGGGGGGGGCGGGGGGGGGGGGGGGGGGAGGACAAGGAGGGAGGGGCCGGAGCAAGGCAGGGCACAGGATTCATGCTATGATGCTTGTTCAAGGGCCTGGCCAGTGAGATGCATTCTGACCAGTGACTTGTATTACCTCAACTAGCAGACCCATCCAATAGGCGTCTTTACTCGCCTCCCTCTTCGTGGAATAAAAAGTTACCTCCTCCTCGTGGAATAAAAAGCCTAACTCACAATATCTCCCCCCCCCCTGACTTAGCTGTATGTAATTAGCGTCCAAGTTATATGTACATGGGGTAATAAGGCTTAATAAAGCTAAGTTAGTTAGTAATTTGTTAAGTGTGTAAGAACTCAGTGGTTCTTCGAGTTATGTTTGTTACATGTAGATAATGTGACACTACCCTTTGAGCTGGTGGGTGAGAACTCAGCGCTCACTTTCATTCTTCAGTAGTTTTTTTTTCTTTTTTTCTTTTTATTGAGGCTGTATTTATACTGTCCATAGCATATAAGCCTGGGTATTCAGGCTTGTTTTCAATGCTGGCCAGCTGTAGTGTTGGTGTTGTCTTATCACACAGTAGCTGCTGATAAGGTATTTGATTGCCTGTATTTCAGTAGCAGATAGATAGTTGGTTGGTCTGGTTAGTACTATAGTAGTCTATGTTAATTTTTTTGGATTTTCTTGGCATATATGTGCTTTATTTTTTCTACTCTTATTTCTAGACTAGCCTACTCCTATTTACATATCATAGGCTTGTACGCAGCTGTGAGGTGTGTTATCTGGGTGCTTTTGGTATGGTTACCTTCCATTGGGCGTCTCGCTGGTGGGCCGTGACATGTATCACCTGCCCCTTTGCGGTGCAGCTTAGTTGGGGGTTCCTAGCCTTATTTTGCACAGATATTTTTTGTATGTTTTTAGGTCAGGAATTTGTCGTTCCTTTACTGTTTGGGCATTCCACACCTTGGCAGCCATTTCTAGCGTGCTTCTCTCGTGAGCTTTTATTTGGCTTCTGGTCTGCTTTAGTAGTGGCGCATTATTTGCTCTAGTTGCCCTTTGTGGTTTTGTTAGGAGTTTATTGTCTTGACTATAGCTGTATGCTAATGTTTTCAGATGAATTATTCTCCTATTTTCTAGCAATTTTACTTTGGTTCTTTTGTGTATGTCATAGGTGGGGTGCAGCTTGTCTACTCTGAGGCAGATTTTCAGGGCTCTGTTCTGTAGTGTTTGCAGTTTTTTTTAGAAGTTCTTTCTTTGCACCCATGTAGTTTACATCTCCATAGTCAAAATAGGGTAGCACCATGCCCTTGAAGATTTTTATTGACATTTCTTGTGTCATGTAGTCTCTTAGCTTTGCAAATAGCCACAGTTTGTGGTTTACCTTTTGGACAATTTTGTTTATACATAGGTTGTAGTTTAGTTGGCTGTCCAACTCAAGGCCTAGGTATTTGTAATGGTCTACATTTTCTAGTGTTTGGCTTCCTAGCTTACAGTGTAGTTTTCTTTCTGGCATTTGTTTATGCGAGAAGAGAACTGTTTTTGACTTGCTTGTGTTGATGGTTATTTTGTTGGACTCACACTACTCATCCAGTTTTAGTAGGAGCTTGTTTAGTTTAGTTATTACCTCCTCTTCTGTGGTGCCGTTTGCATATATGACTGTGTCATCTGCATATAGTTGGAGGCATTCGGTTTGTAACCATTTTTCAAGATCGTTTATGTAGATTATAAAGAGCAGTGGCCCTAGCACTGACCCTTGGGGTACACCACATGTGACAGGTTGGTTGTCTGATAGTGTATTGTTTATTTTTGTTCTCTGTTGCCTGTCTTTCAGGTAGCATTTTATCCAGTCCATAGTGTTGGATTTTATGCCCATGGATTCTAGTTTTTCCAATAGTATGTTATGGTCTACTGTATCGAATGCTTTGCTGAAGTCAATGAAGGCTGCTCCAACTAATTGTTTTTGGTTCATTGACGCCAATATGTCATTTGTTAGGTTAGCTATTGTTTTAGATGTGGAGTGCAGTTTCCTGAAACCTCCTTGTCTTTCGTTTAGTATATTGTTTTTTTCCAGGTGTTCATTTATGTGTCTATGTAGCACTTTTTCAATGAGCTTGCCTGGGGTTTGAAGAATCGATATTGGCCTGTAGTTTCCCATGTTTTGTTTGTCTCCACTTTTGTGGATAGGGGTAATGGTTGCCATTTTCCAGGCTGAGATAAAATGCCCCTGTTCAAAGGAGATGTTGAATAGGTCAACTATAGTGGCTGGGATGGCTTGGAGTGCCTCTTTCAGCATTTTGGTTGGTATTTCGTCTATTGCACTTGGTTTATTTGTGTCTATGTCATTTATTAGTTTTTTTACTTCTATTATATCTGTTTTGCAGGTGGGGATTTCATTCTGCACAGTTCCTGATCTATTTTCCCACCTTTTTTTAAACTAGTAGTTATGTTCATTACATGTAGGTAATGTGGACACTACACTTTGAGTTGGTGGGTGAGAACTCAGCGCTCACTTTCATTCTTCAGTAGTTATGTTCATTACATGTAGATAATGTGACACTACACTTTGAGTTGGTTGGTGAGAACTCAGCGCTCACTTTCATTCTTCAGTAGTTATGTTCATTACATGTAGATAATGTGACACTACACTTTGAGTTGGTGGGTGAGAACTCAGTGCTCACTTTCATTCTTCAGTAGTTATGTTCATTACATGTAGATAATGTGACACTACACTATGAGCTGGTAAGTAAGAACTTCGTGCTTACTTTGATTCTTCAGGTAATGTTTATTTCAGGGATGTGATTGGCTATCAGCAAAAAACTCAAAGTCAGGCCGGGGGTCCGGGGCAGATCCCCAATGGGGGCCCAGGAGGCAGCTGAGCTGGTCAGTGAGAAGTCGGTGCTTATTTCTTCAGGTACTGTTCATGTGTAGATCTTCGGGTGTAGATAATGTGGCACTACGCTATGATCTGGAGGGAAGAACGCAGTGCTTACTTTGGTTCTTCCGGTTCTTATGTTTGCTATGTGTAGATAATGTGGGACTACACTATGAGCTGGCGAATAAGAAGGCGGTACTTACTTTGGTTCTTCAGGTAATCTTCCTTCACTGTGCTCTGGTCAGAGCCACCTCTCCGCACGCTAATGGGTTGTCTCCGCTTAGCCACTTTAAAAATGTCCACCTGACCGTTACTGAAGAATCAAAGAAACCTGTAAGTATTGACCTGCAATAGATGAATATATGCAGGTAGAACTCAACAATTGCAACATTCTATGGTGGCATTGTTTCACTGTATTGTAGAGCGATATCTTCTGATGAATGTAGCTACCCAAGTAAAACGATTATATCTCACCTAAATTTAGATTTAATTGTTGTTCCGAAGTCGTGTGAACTTTCCGAGAGGCCAATAGGTTTATACTTCATTATTTCCTTACTGGCACTCTAGCTGTCACTTACAATAGACTTAAAACTAAAGGCCCTGTCACACTACGACGTAACGACGTCAGCGTAGGGAGAACGTAAACAACGTCGAACTTCTCGGCGTAGTATGCAAATTTGGGCACAAGTTGAACGTGGATGCAGCGTAGTTGACGAGAGCGTAACGTTGGTAAAGCGTAGTGATAGCGTCATTCAACCAGAGAGGACAACATCATTACGCTCACGGAATGTTATGTACGTTATTCCATCGCCAGAACTACATTACGTGACGTTACATACGTCATGACACAGTGGCGAAACGCTGAACATACGTTGAATGTACGTTGGACATACATTCGGCGTACGTTCTCCTGACATTCCCATTACGATGCATGGACGTTTCCAGCGGCTTTAATGTGGGTCAACGTAGTGGAACGTACTGAGCAGCGTTTGACTAACGCCTGTTTAACGTCATTGACGTTCGCCGAACGTGTACAGAACGTACGGCGAAGGAAAACCTTTATATTCGAGTTACGTCAAAAGTTTTGAATAGGTTCAAAACCTTGACACGCACCGACGTAACACAATGTAACATGATGTAGCTCGACGTCAGTCTAACGTCATTCTGACGTCATCATAATGTAACCCAACGTACGTCAATGTAATGACGAAAAGTGCTCATGTCAGGCTTACGTTGGCTCATTATGTCGTAGTGTGACAGGGGTATAAGATAAAGGAGTTCGGGTGTGTGGGGGGGGGGTGGTCGGGTTTGACCTACGCTAAAGATATCTGCATAATAGACTAGTTCGTAATTCCAGTCACACGGTGCATTGTGGGATGCGTGGCAGCAAAACAAACCTGCGCAAAGCACATGGCTGCTGCTAAGACACTGGCTGCTGCTATGAAATGTGCTACTTTCAGCTCATTTCAGCTCCTGTTTGAGACGTAGAATACTGACTAAAAAAATATATATATAATAAATAAAGATGTGAATCTTTTATCTAGCATTGCATTTACACCAATCTAATCAGAACGTCTTATATTCAATTCAATACTTTATTTCAGACTCAGCATTGTGTTAGTTACATAAATTGGTCCATAGTAGGTAGAAATAGTTTTTATAAGTGCATAACATACAAGTAATAGTATGAATACTACAATACTAACCATTATATAATGTTGGTCTACATACAGTAGTTTGTACCAATGCCTCCATATGGCAGAGGTAAATCTGAGATCACGCTCTCCTATTTTCACAAGTCCCTGTATTAGGGCCTATAGCATTTTATGACTTGTCAAGTCTAGTAATAAATTTAAATATTAGATTCCTGATAACAGCCTGGAAGGTTGGCACATCAATATTGGAAAATGGCTGACTAGCACTGCGATACCTAGATAGACAGAGTAATAACCTCATTGTGTCATTATATGCTACATTCAGTTTTCTAATGCTATACATTCTATAGTTCCACCAAATCTGGGCAGTATACAAGGGAGTACAGAAAGTCCTAAATAAATTGACCTTGACTAGTCTTAGAGCCATAGCCAGAGTCAGTTTTACTTATTTTATTCATGTTTTTATTTATATCCTATGGTTAATGACATATGTAGAGCCAGGAAATGAGTATGGTTTATCAGACATTGGTTATATATTTCTTTGAAATAAGTTTCTGTTGACACATTTGACATTTTAATATTTAGAACAAGAATTAAACATGGTGATTAAACATCAGCCTGTAAAGTGACTGATTGTGTTGTGAGTAATTTTATGTTTCTTAGCTCAAAATGCTCAATTATGGATAGTTGTCTTAAATATATTCATTATATTATTATATTGCATTCGTACATCCATGTGTATGCCAAATTATTCTGTATTTCTATTAAGTTAGAATAACATGAACGTTTTTCATTGTGCGTATCGGCAAACTCAGTGGCCGTACGCCTTTGTTTGCTGTTGACGCCGATTTCAGCGCATGCGCAATCGGAATGACAAACTATTATTTTTAGGCCTTACAGGGCGTAATCGATTAATCAACTTGGGTCACCTGAGCCACTTTTTAGCGCATGCACACATCCTACACTCGGTTTGAATAATTGAATATGCATCTCCACGCTCGGGGGTGGAAAAAATGATGGGTTAATCCCAAACCCTTTTAAAAAAAAAATATCTGATAAAACTACAGTAAAATAGGATTTAAAGTATTTTATGATGGCCTAGTTTAGCTATATTTCCATTTCATTAATCTAGGTTATTCTTTAAAAAAAACATGTATGACTGGTACTGGTAGCTGTTATCCTGCAGGACAGTACCAGCGCAAATGTGACGTCATTGCTTGTAGCCAACCCCAGCCAAGAGGTGGGTTACTGGGGTCGGGTCTTTTTGCACACGGCACGTGTATTTGTCGACTACACTTGCGGTGTTCGATTTGAGATTCTGACGACTCCGATGACCAGAGTCGCCCGGGTCGTGTTAATCAATTACGGCCACAATGAAAGCACTAATTAAAAGCTTACAATTCCAGTAGGTTCAATATGAGACCTTCGATTCGTCAGTCATTCAGAGAAGTGCAGCGAGTTGAAGCTACACTAATAGTACATGCCTATCTATGCTGCCATTATGCTGTTGTATCTAGAAACAACTTGAAATGCTTAGGTAGTTTTAGCACACTATTACATTCATACATGATTCTGAGAAAATTGTGACGTGATTGTGAAAGATGCAAATAGCACGCATAGATAATTTCATGAGCAACATCTAATGAAATCTAATGAAGAAAATGCTTGCTAAGTGTACATATAAGTTTAATAAAGAAGACATCGTGTCTAATGACATATCTCTAATATTGAGGAAGCCTAGTGCTGAATACTAGCTCTCACGCCTGGGAAACTTACAACAGCTTGCACAGTGTGAAACTTGAAGGGGTTCATTTACAATAGCTTCACAAACAATGTGAACAAATCTATATGAAAATCTGAACCAAAGAAAACAGAAAGAAAAGGGAATCAAATTACAAAGATACAAGACATGCGGATGGAAGCAAACCTCCTTAACCTTTCTTTACATGTTAAACACCGATTCGGAGGTTTCTTGTTATGTAAAGATACCGCATAGCAGGAACTATATGGTACATATATGCCTAAACTATATTTTTGTTCGGCTCTTATTCAGGGATGAAAGTGGTCTGCGGGAAAAAAAGCGGAAATGCTGATTTTCTCCCACAGGTTTAGCATTGTCAGGGAATCGCGGAAAATTCCCTCACCCGATTGGATTCCTCGCATTCGCTTCCCTGCTGCCTTATCACCAGGGCCGCGTTCAGGGTACGCCTCCGAGATGTCTCGGGGAAATCCCTGACGTCACGCTAGTCTGAACGGCAAAAGCAGTTGGTCGTCTCAAAAATGGCCCCCCCCGGAGGCGGCAGTCATTTGCAATGGAAAAGAAGCGCTTTGATTGGCTGAAACCACTGGATACGGTGGCCATTTTTTAGGCGCTTTTTGTCTCCTGTCTGAAATAGGAGGCGTCTCCGAGACGCACCCTGAACGGAAATAGGCCAAAAGGCATCTCCGAGACGTCTCTGAGGCGGACCCTGAACGCGGCCCTGGTGCCGCACACTCACACACTTTGAAGCTCCTACCGTTCCTTTAGCCATTGCCTGCCACTACACACATTCAACGTGCTGGATTCGGGGAAGCACCATAGCAGGTGGGCCTGCTGTGTGGGGCCGGCTGTGTGGGGCTCTGTACACACGGCACCCATGACTCAGCGATAATAACGGAAGCAACACGAGCAATCACAAACCATACACAGCAGCCCACTCCTGGGCATCTCACTTCAGAGATATTTATTGGCTGTCAACAATATCACCATAGACATAGCGGGAGTTTGCAAGGTCTTCCTGAGTGGCCAATTCAGACACCTAGGTAACATTTTAACTTTAATGAGGGAACTCGGTGTTACACACGCTGATTACCCTCATACATTGTAGTAATCACTCCAATTCAATCTGGACCTTTTTTTGCACATTATTTGATTAAGCAGGGAAAATTTCAATTGTGGACAATTGGTCTTCATTCCATTGATCCTATCCTAGTAATGCCGAGTCCCTGGCTAGATAGCGACAAGTATACATTTTTAAGTCATTGGGTTGACTCGGCCAGGATTCGAACCCGAGAATTTGAAACCCACAAACTACCAAATCGGGGGGCGGACGCTCAACCCATTCGGTCATCCCGCCTGATAAGCAATCGATGCTCCCACCTGAAATGCTGGACATGGCTTTTAAAATCTCTAATGCTGCCGTTTATCTCTGCCGCCCCTTCCCTAGTCCCTAGCCTGGCCTTCTCTTCCGTTATATCAGGTTATTTACTGCATACCATAACTCAGTATCAAGCTATTATTCCTACACCATTGGGTCATGACCGCTGTATCACTTGTTTCTAGGTCAACTCTATTGACATTTGTGTGCAGATGGTTGACGATGGGCTCCTACAACAGCAACAACGTGCGTGCTCTGTTACTGTTAATCACGAACTGTAAGATTTAGTGAACAGCTGGCCACATGGATACTTACCCAGGCGTCGGCTTCGAAGAAAGACGAGGATCAAATATAGTTGGTACAATTTGGTGAAACTCGCCTACCTGAAAGATAGCTTTAGTCAACGTGGTCATTGTGCATATGGAAAGTAGCTATTGGCAGTAAAAATGGAGCAGAAACAGTTTAATTCGGTGAGCAATAGGTGCATATTATGCACATAGTGGAGACCATGAGAAAGCTTTAAAGTTTAAAGAAACAAAATAAGGTCAGGAGGTAGAGGCTAGAAGTTATACCACAGACAATATTTCAGGAGGAAGGGGACAATGAATTGGAGTAAAAGGCGGAGTAGCACTACAGTTGTAGTAGTTGCAATAGTAGTAGCAGCAGAATTAGTGATTTGAGTCAGCTATCTCTCCCCAAGAAATGTTAAGTGACAACAATTGAAAGGAAACAATGAATTTCCAAAGGACAGATGCTGCTTTAATAGTGAAGGCATGTCTACTTTCACAACAATAAACATAGGTGCATGTTATGAACTTAGTGGATACCGTAAAAAAAAAATTAAATTAAAAAAAAAAAAAAGGTCAGGAGGTAGAGGCTGAAATATCAGGAGGTAGAGGCTATAACTTAGTTAAACCACAGAAATTATTTTGGTAACAGGTCAACTAGCGGACACGTCAACTAGCGGACACATTTGCGCGCGGACTAGCGGTCAGGTTATAGAATGAGCCAGTGTTGTCTGGCATTATTCAATTCAATACTTTCTTAGCGATTTTATGGTCAATGGTACGATTGTAATACTTTTGAAAAAGTGTACTACTTTCGAAAAAAAGTGTACTACTTTCGGGAAAAAAGTGTAGGTACTTTCGGTAAAAAAAGTGTACTACTTTCGGGAAAAAAGTGTATTACTTTCGGGGAAAAAAGTGTATTACTATCGGGAAAAAAAGTATAATACTTTCGAAAAAAATATACTTTCGGAAATATTTTGTTCTGATATTTAGAAAAGTCGGCTGGGATGATAGTAGTAACACAATAACAAGACTCCCCCTTTTACATCTAAGATCATCCTGACGGGTACCGACTTGTGATAGTGTGCACTCATGGTGACTTTATAGTGCTGCCCCACTGGGAGACCAGGCCACCAACACCATGACCTGATATCCCACTCAGTCACATTATCCTGACACTGAGCTAACCAGTCCTTGCTCTATCCTAATAATGTTGAGTGTCAGGCTAGGAAGTGACAAGTATCAATTTTGTAAGTCATTGGTTTGACGCGACCGGGAATCGAATTCCCGACCTTCCACACAGGAAGCCTGCACTCTACCAATTCAGCCACCACGTCCGGTATTCTCCAATGTAAAGCAAAATAAATATTCAAGTTCCTAAAATTAACTGGACTGTATCAATTGCTGCTTCAAGGTTACATCAGAGATGGTTTTTGTTATCATTTGGACCAGACGGGATGGCCGAATGAGTTGAGCATTCGCCTCCTGTTTTGGGAGATAGGGGGATCTGAACCCATGGGATCATGGGCTCGAACCCTGGTTGAGTCAAACTAATGACAGGCGCTCTGCATTATTAGGATAGGGCAAGGACTGGTTGGCTCAGTGTCAGGATAATGTGACTGAGTGGGATATCAGGTCATGGTGCTGGCGGCCTGATCTCCGAGTGGGACAGCACTATAAAGTCACCATGAGTGTGCACTGTCACAAGTCAATACCCTTCCTGATATGACCTTTGATGTTGCTAGGACGTAAAACGACAACAAACAAACAAACTGTTATCATTTGACACATATCTAACCATTTCAGAATTTCATGTAAATTTCAAGGTAGGAATGTGAATTTGATCGATAAGACTGACAGCTTTTCACTATAAATATGGCACTTCCTGCCGAAACAACATTGAATTGTCAGCAATCAATCAACCAATTAGAGAGGTTCAGAGATGGTGTCTTTTTACCTGTGCCTTCAGGTCCGTCTCGACCCGCTTTTGCTCACTAGCAAGCTGCTGCTTCATCCTGGCAAGCTGCTGTAGGACGTCCGCACCTGGTGGGAAGTGAACAGCGAGGGGAGGTCACATCAGCCAGCAGTGTGATGAGGATTGGCTTAGTTCAGATCAGCCAGAACAGTATGGTGAGGGCTGGCTTAGTTCAGATCAGTCAGAACAGTGTGGTGTGAACTGGCTTAGTTCAGATCAGCCAGAACAGTGTGGTATGAGCTGTCTTAGTTCAGATCAGCCAGAACAGCATGGTTAGGGCAGGCTTAGTTCAGATCATCCAGAACAGTGTGGCGAGGACTAGCTTAGTTTGGATCAGCCAGAACAACGTGGTGAGGCAGGCTTAGTTCAGATCAGCCAGAACAGCATGGTGAGGACTGGCTTAGTTCAGATCAGCCAGAACAGCATGTTGAGGACTGGCTTAGCTCAGATCAGCCAGAACAGCAGGGTGAGTACTTGCTTAGCTCAGATCAGCCGGAACAGCATGGTGAGGGCTGGCTTAGCTCAGATCAGCCAAAACAGCATGGTGAGCACTTGCTTAGCTCAGAACAGCAGTGGAAGGCTGGCTTAGTTTAGATCAGCCAGAACAGCATGGTGAGGGCTGGCTTAGTTTAGATCTGCCTGAACAGCATGGTGACGAATGGATTAGCTCAGATCAGCCAGAACAGTAGGGTGAGGACTGGCTTAGTTCAGATCAGCCAGAACAGTGTGGTGAGGGTTGGCTTAGTTTAGATCCGGCTCAGATCAGCCAGAACAGCAGGGTGACTACTTGCTTAGCTCAGATCAGCCAGAACAGCAGTGGAAGGCTGGCTTAGCTCAGATCAGCCAGAACAGCATGGTGAGGGCTGGCTTAGCTCAGTGGAGCAAGGTGAGGGCTGGCTTAGTTCATATCAGCGAGAACAGCATGGTGTGGACTGGCTTATCTCAGATCAGCCAGGAGCCAACCGAGGACTGACTTAGCTTAGATCAGCCAGAACAGCATGGTGAGGAATGGCTTAGCTCAGATCAGCCAGAACAGCATGGTGAGGGCTGGCTTAGCTCAGATCAGCCAGAACAGCATGGTGAAGGCTGGGTTAGCTCAGTGGAGCAAGGTGAGGGCAGGCTTAGCTCAAATCAGCCAGGAGCACACCGAGGGCTGGCTTAGCTTAGATCAGCCAGAACAGCATGGCCAGGGATGGCTTAGCTCAGATCATCCAGACCATCATGGTGAGGGCTGGCTTAGCTCAGATCAGCCAGAACAGCATGGTGAGGACTGGCTTAGCTCAGATCAGCCAGAACAGTGTGGAGAGTGACAGCTTAACTCAGATCAGCTGGAACAGTGTGGTGTGCGCTGGCTTTGCTCAGATTGGCTACACACACAAATTAAACCTACTTTTGGGGTCTGTTCCCTCTTTACAAATAGAATAATTATGTAAGACTTACCTGGGTATAGTTGACACATAATTGTTGTTTTACCGACTCCTAGGCCTCGGCTTGTGATAGGTCAGGGAGAGGAAGCGCTACCCAATGAACCGCTCTTTACCTAGCTAATTTTGTTAATTTATTTTGTTAATTTATTTTGTTAATTTTCAAGTCTCTGGTTTGACTCGATCAGAGTTCGAACCCACAACCTCCCGCATGGGACTCCAGTCGGTGCCCTACCAATTCAGCCATCATGTCCAGTGCTCAACTTAACACTTCTGGGAACTGATTGGTTTCCTACTTTTTGGGTACGGGAGGGTGGGCCCTGACCTATAACAAGCCGAGGCCTAGGACTCGGTAAAACAACAATTATGTGTCAGCTATACCCAGGTAAGTCTCACATAATTATTCTATTTCACCTCGTCCTCGAGCCTCCTGGCTAATTATAGTTCAGGGAGATGTTTACGTACTTATAATTTCCATTTCACCTTCCATTTCTAAATTCCTTATAGTATTAGAATTCAGAACCTAATCATTTCTTTTTAACGCAGTAAACTGATAGCCAAGGAATCTTTTCTTCAGCCTTTTGTTGTAATGTCTTTGTGAACATTAACACATTTATCCCTACTGGTACCGAGTAAATTAATTTTTATTGAGACCCCAGTCCCCTGAAATAGGGCAGGAGAGATATCTATGTAATATCTTATATTCTATGAATATATAACCTCCAATTAAATACTGCAAGCTTTTGTCTTGCCAAGTTACCACATATAGAGATAATTTCTGTGTCCTCTGACGACTCCACAGTGTAGTTTGCGACCAGTTAGCGAAACATTGTGATGCGTTATTAGGGGGTCAATTCAGTGACCTCCCAAACAGGTAAGTTAAACGTTACCATTACATCCTATCTTAACCAGTATCATAAAGAAACATATATGGTTTTAGCAAGTGCTTTCACTAAAAGGAAGCTGAAGTGCAATATTACAAAATTGTACGCTATCATAAATATCCTTCCATACCTTCCAATGTTCTTCAAGTCACTAACAGTAGACCTGTAGAGTAATGGTTTCACCAGGTAATATGTGTTCAAATTACAACCCATATGATACGACCAAATACCAATGTGGGTATACCTAGATATATATCTTACAGAGAGGTGAACCCTTGTATTGAGTTCACACTGAATCCTCTGCCACCCAGGTCAATTTCTTAACTTGATTATGTGCGTGTTGTTAACACCAATGTGGAGTCACATGTGCATGTTGACAGTATCTTCTGGCCATGCAACTTTTGGTAGCTCAATCTGTTCATTGAGTGTTTTAGACTTATCAAGTCTGTGCCCTTGTTTCTTTCCAGAACACATGTTCCAATCTGTTCGAGCCTCAGTGCATCAAACTATTATGTTTGTGTCCAAACTCTATATAATCCATGCTTGTATTCATATACAATGGTCGATGGCAACTGAATCAGTTGAATTTGACAGGTGTATCTAGGTGTATTACCAGCACCTCTGTGTACCTATGTTTATAGGGATTTCTTGTCTGTTATATTCACACCTCTGTCAAAATATGCAACCTAAGTTTGCTATGGTGTTACATCTGTAGTAGTGCATATTTAAAACATTAAATTTGTAGTTCAATATGTTGACTCAAGTACGTGTCAAGGTCTTTTCATATACCAGGTTTCCTATGCAAACATGGCAGCCCTACTCTGGGCTTAACTTTATCAACACTCCATGCTATGTTGGCAATATGATGCAACAGATTATGTGCCTGTGTATGATTGAAACAATTTCAACAGTTATCTCATAACCAAAAGTCTGCCTACTGACAGCCCATCTGTGCAGGTTCAAACTAACATATAAAGCATGCACCTATTCATATTGACAACTTGTGTCTGTCAATGTGGCCAAACATGGTAAACACATGGCTATGGATATGCTGAACTCATATCCAATCTGCTAATGCATATTTATGCCAGTATTGATATTAATCAACACTGTTGTCATTATCCCATTATAACAATGCATTCTCTCCATACCCATTATTGATATCCACTGTCTAAGCTTATGTCAATTCATGGACATTGTCTAAAATTTCTAATGAAATGAAATAATTCTCAATTCGCTGTCTAGCCTCACATCAGTGGCAGTAAGTTTCCCCCATGTTACCAATGGGGTAATAAATAATATGGATGTAACCAGTTATCATCTGGGTCTAGCCTAATAACTTAAAGAGCACAATAAACCGATCATTAAATAAGCAGCTGATCTGTATATATGTGAATTGTTGGCCCAACAATGCTGACTATAGCAATGTTATAGTACTTAGATTTATTGAGTAATCATTAATAATTAATTGGCCTAATTAAAGTCACTGCTATAATTTCAGAAGTAGATTCAGAATAAACACTTTGTCTCTTATGTGCCTATGCATCATGACAACAGACTGCTATCAATATTTTATGCAGTCAACTTTGCTTTAATTATTCATCCAACTAAACAAGTTGGGTAATATCTTCTTTCTAAGTTAGACAATATATATATATATATATATATATATATATATATATATATATATATATATATATTCACCATAATATCTCAATTAAGAAAATTGTATGGAATTTCCTAAGAAACACAAAAACCCATTTATGGTTTGCTCTTTTTTAATATAACAGTCTGTTATGTGTTATTATGCCATGTCCATTGGCATAACCTGATAACCTTAGATGTTGCTATGACAAAAAACTCCAATAACCAACCAAAACATTGGTAGTTGTATGTTGGTCTTAGTAGTGTTCTTTCCTTACACTAGGTAAGTGTATGTCAGACTTTAAATTACAGAGGTATTTGTTTTGTGCCTAGCACACCCAATCATGTCCACAGCCAATAGAGCTGTTTATATCCAAGCTAATTACTTACTACTTCCCAGTAGGTAGATGTCCACATGTCATATACTATGATTGCATACACCCCCATTCATGTAATGGTGTATATCTAGCCTGGCCACTGAGTGTCAGTGTGGCTTGACGGGCTATTACACTAAAATCACCCTATGTACTGAAGTGGGGTATTGTGTAACTCCAGCCCTTGCTACTGGCCTGGTGCAATCATGCCCATGATACCTAAATTGGCTGGGTCTGTGCCCTCTTTTTAAGAGAGGTATGTATATGTACATACCTGCATGATTCTGGGGATTCCGTCAAGTTCCTAGGCCCCAAATAGGAGGTATACATTTCATGACAATGTAAAGCCATTGCTGGCCATGTGTATATTCAGCCAGTTTCCCCACCACTAATTAGTGTGATAGTGTTTCCAGTAGGCCTATGCCTTGGTTAGCATGGTTCACAGACTTTGTCACTATTTTACTATTGCAAATAGGAAAAACATATAGTGAGTGCAGCTGTATACAGAGCATCTCTGCAATTGTAACGGCCAAATCTAGCCCACAGTCAAGGGTAATCATAGTTAATCCTTGTGCCAACCTTATTTCCCATAATTATGACTTTTATGGTTCTTTAATGACCAGTCGCTGTGACAGCACTGGCAATGTGCATGATCATTTGTCACATTGGTCACCCCGTCTGTGGAGTACCAGTTCACCGACTTCATTTCCACTATTTTATTATTATGTGTATGCATACACACATAGTGGGTGCACTAGTGTACGCAGTGTCTCTGCATAACTATGCTGAGGAGCCAATCCCTCTAGTTTGTCGGAAGCCATCTCGACTCAAAGAAGTATTTTCATTCCTTGTAATTATAATCAATTTATCATATTGTTACCTTCAAATAACCTATTTGACCACCCTCTGGGACTGGCACTGGCTAGGTGCATGGTCAGTTCTTGTATTGGCTTGGCACTCTGCCATATTTGACCACCCTTGGGGACTGGCACTGGTATGTGCATGATCAGTTGTATTGGTTCGGCACTGAGCCTAAGGGTGTCACCCCTCCCAACAATCCTACCGGTGGCTACCGTGCCTCCGGTAGTTTCACGTACACATTTTTACTAATTTTGAAAAATCAAATACCAAGTATCAGTTTCACTTAAATATTTTGCTGCTCACCTTCTTACACTACTAATCTCAGTCAGTTAGAAAAACAAATAATTTTATTTCACTAAATTTCATGTAAATGTCATGTAGATACATGCTGTCCAAACGTACCCGTGTGTCAGAACACACAGAAAAAACATACACACTAGACTAATGTGTGTATGTGTTGAGTGGGAAAATGGGTCATGGTGACAGCACTAAAAGTCACCATAAGCACAACTGTCACAAGTTGGCACCCATCCTGAAATACCTTAGATGTAACCAGGATGTAAAACCCCAATAATGAACCAGCAATAACATGGATAGTCAATTGTCATTGAATACAAATCAAATACTAATTATTATTTTACATGACTGTCAAATGTACAGTGTCACAAATCCCATGTGTATGCCTGTATTAATACAGTGACTGTGTTTCAGCACTCGTCCTATGTACTGACAGTGTGTTACAATGTCTATAGTACCTAATTTTGGCAACCCAAAGCAATGTTATTTTCCCCATAAATGTCTGCAAACATTTTCATCTATAGTGAGTGTCCAAATATAACTTACACCAAAAACCCCATGTGTTTCAACACACCATGCATAATGTCATGTATTGACACCCTATGCCTATGCCTATGAGACAAATAAGTGTTCACACTTCCTGTCTACCGATCACTATATCACTATATCACATTCTATGTTAAAATTGACATAATAGCCACTAAATATTTCCCCATATTATAAAATAGACATATCCCAATAAAGAAAAAGAAGTCTAAATGTACTTACATAGTATCCAACTAGTTTAAATGCCAGTGTAAAGAGTAGTCCAGTCCTCACCATTCCATTTCTGCTCTCGGTGAGGTGGGCTCGCTAAGTGGTTCATTGGGTAGCGCTTCCTCTCCCTGAACTATAATTAGCCAGGAGGCTCGAGGACGAGGTGAAATAATCAGATTAAAAAGAACTAATCCCTGTTTTCCAGATAATATGCGAACACGTTTTCAACTATTTCCTTTTTGTTTGTTTATACATGAATAAGCAAAATAACAAAGAATTACATGGACTTACTTCCTTTCCTTGACATCTTAGAAGTGGGCCTAGACATGTCATTCTGAAGAAAATAAGCAAAAAAGTGTTTACACCAATTTCATATGTAAACTTGTTAGCTATGTAGTCCTAGTTTTAACATTTAGTTCATTGGCGCTGAATGTTCAAGCATAGAACAATACTTACAGTTAGTTACCAAGCTGCTGTGATGGCCCTCTCTAAGAATATGTGAATATTATCACATACCTGTAGTTATCCCTATGGGCCCCCAGCCTTCTAATGAAGCGTCTGTTGTAACCATAGTGTTGGACTCTCCCATGCTAATGGGGTTGGGTGAGCTGTTAATGCGTGAAAGCCACCAGATTATATCCTTCTGGCCTTATGGCGAGATTGTCATGGGCCGCTCAAAGTTTCCTTTTGTGCATGCCAACGCCAAATAACTTTAAGTGGGGCATAAAATACATGCCACATTTATTGGAATTTTTTAATCAGAAATTCGCATTGCAATACCACAACTAGCTAGGAGTAGCTACATCAACATGCAACACTTGGATTAGCAGAATTGGTGTGTAGCGTCTAGAACATGCATGTCAAACACTTTCAACGTAGGGAACACATGTGGTAACCAATGAAAAGGGTAAGGCGTAATGGTGCATCTGGAATGTAAGGATTATGATGCCAGACACTTAAATTCAGTCCTTTTAAGGATTTAATACACTAGGCCAGTAGTACTCTCTGGTGGGCTATACTCCAACAGAAGCTATGCGACCACTGTTTCAAAAGCCTTTCCAGTTTCAGGACCAAAGAAATAATTCCATTTTTCAGAATGTTTCTAACTATTCAGCAATAAATGCCATACTAAATAATGCTAAGATAAATGTCTAGTATCCTTAACCTTGTATGCATTTCTGTTGTCTTTAGACAATCAAAGTAATGAAATTCAAGAACCAAGCAACAATAATCCATATTCATTCGACTGTGTCCTACCTGTAATACCCCATTTCACTACGGTTCGTGTTATCTAGAGCAGTTAATGTTTAAATTAAACAAACATTCCCACATGTTTGACATCTTTTCAAATAATAAAAACACAGCATTAAGCAGAGGCAGAACGGCGAGTGTGACTATGTTCAACTTGGAGTGTGATCAGTGCAGTGATACAATAGCCAACCAGTTGAGTCGATTGCCAGGCAAGGTGCTAGACTATCCAACACTGACTAATTGTCAATGTGCTAGAATATCCAACACTACCTAAGTGCCAATGTGCTAGACTATCTGATAGTAATACAGCGCTAAGGTGCTAGAATGCCCTCCTGTAACTAAGTGTCAAGGTGCTAGACTGCCGGATGCTGACTAAGTGTCCAGATCTAGATTACCACACACTGACTAAGCATAAAGGTGCTATACTACCCAATGCTGACTAAGCGTCCAGATGATATACTACCTCACACTGACATAATGCCAATGGGCTAGACTACCAGACACTGACCAAGTGTCAAGGTGCTAGACTACCCCATGCTGAATAAGCGCCCAAGCGCCCAGGTGCTAGACTACCTGACACTGACTAAGCATCAAGAGACACTGAGTGTCAAGGTGCTAGACTACATGACACTGACTAAGCATCAATATGCTAGACTACCTGACACTGCTGACATTGACTAAGTGTCAAGGTGCTAGACTACCCGATGCTAACTAAGCGTCCAGGTGCTAGACCACCAGACACTGACTAAGCATCAAGATGCTAGACTACCTGAGACTGACTAAGTGTCAAGGTGCTAGACTACACGATGCTAGACTACATGATGCTGACTAAGCATCCAGGTGCTAGACTACCTGACACTGACTAAGTGTCAAGGTGCTAGACTACCTGACACTGACTAGGTGTCAAGGTGTTAGACTACACACTTCTAACTAAGCATCCAGGTGCTAGACTACCTGACACTGACTAACAGACTGGCTGAGTGCTAAAGGCCCTGTCACATTACGACGCATCTCACAAGTGTGCCGCCAACGAGTAAAATCACTTTTTTACGTAGAAATGCTTTGACATTTTCGGCGCGGGGGGAAAAGTTGGACGTCAGCGCAACGTAGTGGACGTAAGTGTAGCTTCGGTCCGACATAGTGGTAACGTATGTCGATGCATGAGAAAAAAAAAAAAAAGTTTGGCACAACATGTGACTAACATGCCTCTCGCACATGCGGCATTTACCTAGCGTTGGCATAATGCGCTCCCAACGATCCGCTAGCAACCGTTAAACGTGTTGCACAATGTATGAGAGCGTAGTGCCAACACATGAGCGACGCATGTCCAACGACAGTCCAGCACATTTCGGCGTTGCGCCACCGTGCACCAAGCACGTGACGTTGGCATAATGCATCAATAACGCATTCCAATGTGCTGGGGGCACCCGACCCACCCGCGCCTTGGGTATAAATAAGGCTGCAGTCTGGCTCTCTCCTCACAACACCTCCAGCATGCCAGGGAAGAAGACCTCATCAGCACCTAGCCAGTTTGGCCAGGGACGCGGCAAAGGGAAAGGGAAAGGCAGGAAGAGGATGACGGGGCAGACATCACCATCTCCACCACAATCTCCAGCATCTCCATCCTCAGTGGACATCGCCATCTAGCCAGCTCGAGGAGATAATGGAGACGCAGTCCACATCTCCGTCGCCTCCTTGGTCCCGCCCCTCGTCCATCGCCTCCACCTCATCAAACACGCAGCAGGGGCCAAACAAGAGGGTGAGGAAGTACGACTGCACTCTGACCGCAGCTGATGAGGAGCTGATGCTGGAGTTCCTGCAGGACAACCCCGTCATATGGAACGTCAGGATGAGTGACTACCGGCAGATGGACAAAAAAGGGAAGCTTTGGGAGGACTATGGCGAAAGGATGGGCAAAACTACGGGGCATCTCCAGGCCTGGTTCAAGTCCCTATGCAACTGCAACAGGAGGCTGCACAAGAAGAGCAGTGACCGCTCTCCCCTGCGCACCAAGAGGGAGCAGTGGATCACGGACAAGTTTGGCTTCCTGAGTTCAGTCATTAGGCACCTGCCTGAGTCCAACAGAACTGTAAGTACTATATAAGGAGGACAGCAGTCTGCTGACAACTCTCCAGCAGCATGTCGATGAGTCGGGGGAGCTGCTGGAGACCCTGTAGATGGTTGCATCACGGGCCATGATGGTAATTTCGTCAGGGAAGCGATGGAGACTATGTTGAAGGCCCAAGAAAAGAAGGCGCGGGCCGTGATTTATCGCATCCTGTCGAAGGTGCTGGATGAAGACATAGACAATGATAAGCGATGTATGCGCGAGGAGCGATCCAGGTCCAACCCCTCCATGGTGTGTCCTGTGCAGCCCCCGTCTGCAACGTCGTGGCAGTCGATGTTGTCGCACGCGTCCTCTGACCGTCGCCGAGTGCGATGTACCAGCCGTATCCCCCCAGAGGAGACACCAACCACCACTAGGATCCCCACGGGCATCACAGAGCCAGGAGTATATGCATCAGTACATAATGCAGCCGGTGCTGCCTGCGACAGCGGTGGCTATGCACCAGCCGATGGGACCGATGCAGCACCAGCCGACGCCAGAGGTACTGCATCCGGTACTGCAGCCCCAGGCTGTTTGGCCAGCAGTCCATGGGTCCACCTCCACCGGTGGGGATGCCTTCACCATCTACAGCACGTCCAGCACCTTCACCTCCGGCAGCACCTGCAGCAACGCAACAACCGACCGGCAGTTCTGTCGTCAGGGCTTGGGTTTCAGCCCAAGTGGTGCTGAACCAGTCCACCAGTACTCCGAGAGCCGCGGACAGTTTGCTGAATCCGTCTGGTCTGTCGGGGATTTCCAACTTTTCCAACTTGAACATTGAGGCACAGGAGCTGTTTGCTCCTGCAGGGACATGGACACCCCACCAAAGGCCCCGGAGGCTAAGTGACTAATGTTGGTGCTGTATATATGCACATATTTATTGTTTGTAGTATGTCAATATTGTAGCCATGTATATATGTATATTTGTTATAATGTAATTATTATGTGCCTCTATACACTATTTATAAAATGTTTGTGTAAATAAAACTATAAGTATTTTAATCCAGATTTTGCTCTCTGAGTCTATTTCTTTGTAAACATTATTTGTCCTTATTATACAAATCCCCCAAATGCAATGTGGTAAAAATAAATAAAATGAAACTTAAAATAATTTAGGCCTTTGCCCTGTTAGCCTACTTTACAAAAACTAATGTGACATGAAACTGTAAATAAGAACCCTGCCACACCCCTTAAAATAAGTGACATGTTAAATTTGGCCCTTAAAAAGTAAGTAATCTTCCCCATAAAGTAACCTTCCCCACCCAAGTTAATAACTGACATGTAAATTAAAAAAAATACTGACATGTAAATTTGTCAATGAATAGATAATTGTGCCCAGACAAAACAATTCTCCTAAATCTTCCACACACAAAAAAATATCTGACATGCTAAGTTAGGTATCAACAACAAATATTGATACCTTTTTATTTAAACCAATAGAACTATCACATTTTTTTACATACAAATATCACAGTAAATATCACAAATGACAGAGATCACGGTAGAATAACATCACAGTACAAAGACATCACTATATCATATTGTCCTGCCATTCAACTGAACCGGCTAGGGTGTTGGTCCAATCCTTGAGGAGATTCTGCTGCTCCTTTCCTGGCCTGGAGCCAGTGTTCATGCCAGGTACTTGAGCGGCTAGGTCTGGCAGGTTTAGGCCCTCTCTCCATGCTCCGGGTATTTTGTGGTTGCCATGCTCTTCACGGTCTAGATGCTGATTCTGGAGCATGGGATATCGCATCCTCATCATGTTGTGTAGGATCATGCATGTGTTGACGATCAGCTTCATGTTGGAGAGGAGCTGCTGCATTGTGGTGAGCAGAACCTGGAATCGATTTGCCAGGACGCCAAACGCATTTTCCACGACTCTCCGAGCTCGGGAAATCCTGTAGTTGAAGATGTGTTCCTCATGCGTCATACCCCTCCGGCTGTACTGCTTCATCATTGTCAGGGTAGGGCGAAGGCATCGTCACCAATCAGGAAGTAGGGTACAGCGTCCTGGCCATTCTCGATAGGCTCATTGGCAGGGAGACCGAAGGTACCATTTCGATGCCCGCCTTCAGCTCAGAGTCATTGAAAACCTGCGCGTCTGATGCTGAACCCGTTCCACTGACATCCGCCCAGATGAACTTGTAATCTGCATCAACGAGCGCCAGGAGAACTATGGAGTAGAATCCCTTATAGATAGTTGTCGTACAGGGAGCAACTCTTTGGGGGACACCGGCAGGCAATATGCTTCCCATCTAGTGCTCCGCATGTGTGGGGGAAGTTCCACCGCCCCATGAACTTTTCTGAGATGGCACGCCATCCATCAGGAGTCATGGCGGAGGTCATCATCTCGGCAATGTATTCGGCGATGACTGCTTTACACACCTCTCTCATGATGATTGATTGCGTGTTGTGGGGGACCCTCTACCCAAACTTCATGGAGGCATACTTGCTCCCAGAGGCTAGGTGACGCAGAGTGAGGGCAAGCTTCAGGCCAGTCTCGATCGGCTCTCTAAAGGTAGTGTACTTTTAGATATCCGAGGACCCACTCTGGCTAGCATCTCGTCGAACATCGGGGGAGGCATCCGCATGAAGTTGATGAAAGAAGCTGTGTCCTCATTACAGAGTTCCACCAGAAGCTGGTCATACAAACTAAACTGTCGCCACCTCCTGATCCATGCTCTCATCCACATTCTTCTCAGTCGACATTGTCTCCTTCTGAGATGGTATACTATCAATTGGTTAACATAATGGTAATGTTGGAGAATGGCTAGTTGGTATTCCTGCAGGAGCCTTGCAGGGACATCCATCATCCCTGAAGAGCTGAGCTGTTCTGGCCAAACATGAAATACGATCCCTTTATATACTCCAAGCCAAAACTCTCACAATACTTTCGCAAAACGCTCACGGCTCGTTCACAGAACGCCGGACAATGTTAAGCGAGAGCCAGATGTGCACCCTATATGTCAAATACGTCAAGACATGGAGAAACGCCAACCGCGCATCGGTGACATGTTATGCATACGTTAGAACAACGTCGTCATATGTTGGCGTTATGTTGCCAATACACGGACTGAACGCTCTCCGTCAGAGGAACGAAAGTCAACATAGGACAATGTAAGAACAATGTTCCTCCAACGTGCGTCTAATGTATCTCGACATAGCCTAACGTAGGTGTAATGTAAGCACCCATGCATTGTCGTACATCAAAAGTTTTGTGCATGCACAAAACTTTGCCGACCCCCTGACGCGTGCGGCCGTATGTCGACGGACATCAACGTAAATTGATCTATACCACCGAGCACCTATTGCATGCGTAATGCATAACGAGGTATCCCGACATAGCGGCAAAAAATCACATACGTCGCCATACATTTGCGCGATGCGCCGTAATGTGACAGCCCATATGTGACTGGGTGCATGGCCCGGGCGGGCGTGTGTCTGATGTCGGTACTAACAGCCGGGGGCTCTGGTCGGGGCTCTGCTTTTTTCTTCACTACCAG
Organism: Branchipolynoe longqiensis; assembly: GCA_030323885.1. Taxonomy (NCBI): domain Eukaryota; kingdom Metazoa; phylum Annelida; class Polychaeta; order Phyllodocida; family Polynoidae; genus Branchipolynoe; species Branchipolynoe longqiensis. The sequence goes on from CM059187.1 coordinate 9,414,755, forward strand.
AACAGGAGGCGAGTCGGTACGATAATCTTGGAACATGAGGGTCACGGAAACATTAGCACTGGTTTTACCAACCTGGAGAACTAGTGAGCAGATCGTCACTAGATTATACACTCGATATTAGGTTCAGAGATAACAGCAGGTTATGTAGGTAGTACTGCTGGCATATCTTTTAAAACAACATGTTTGTTGAAAGCTTTCTAGATGACTAATGTAAGAGTTATATTACTAGACTTACCTGTAATTTGTGTTTGTGGTATTACTAAGATTCTTACGAATTTACGAATACGAAGGAGCAGGAGAGAGGATAAGCTCACGCAGTCCCGGAAGTAGCATCAGTTTTTGAAGTTGGAGGAAACAAAAAAACTAACCACTTTTCAGGAAACTTACCCCCCCCCCCCCCATAACCTTGTTTCTCAACCTTCCTTGATTGTTATACTCGAGTATTCATGGTTCATAATCTTTTAACCTGGTGAGGGTGGGTGAGCGTGGGTGGGCCCCTGCTCTTTGCCTTCGTATTCATAGATTCGTAAGAATCTTACTAATACAACAACTTACAAGTAAGTCTAGTATAACTATAATATTCTTACTACATCTTCCGAATACCGGGAGTTAAGTATCCATGGAGTATTTGTAGTCTGGGTTTTTGCTTCCCGACCTCTCCGTCTACTTTTCCTTCGTCCTTTCTCTACTTTCTTTCTCAAACCATTTGCCAATATATAGTAACATGTTCTGTCTTCCTACATGAAGCAATATATGTCACTTCCACTAGTTATCAAATATTAATCCATAATTCATACTCGCTTGGACTTTGTCTTTCATTTATGTCAAACTTTTGTTTTATTGAATGGTTTTGTTAACAACATATTTTAATTTTCTTTTGCAAATTCATCAACACATTTGTGACGGTGTGAACAAAATTTAACATTTCTATAGTTCTATACAGGACCTTCGTAATGCTTTGTTCGGCTAAGGATTGTTATTTGTACCTCACCAGAGTCCTCTAAAGATTTATGATAAAACCTTGCAAAACGAGCACTATTCCTCCACGAGGCATTCCGCATTATTGCGTCCAGGCTCGCTCCCAAAGCCTTTGCTGAGGAGGCCGATACACCCCTTGTGCTTTGTACCTTGTATTTGGAAGTGTCTTCTTGCCAGCTCCAAAACTGAAAGTGTCCATCTGGTTAGCATAGCTATGGATATTGGCACACGTGGCCTGATGTATGAAATCAACAATTGCTTTCAGTCCTTTCTAATGTTGGCTGTTCTTGTCAGATGGCTCTTAAGGATTCTAACCACACACAACTTACGATTATCTTTATACTCATAAATTATAACTGACCCAACTGGTTATGTTTTAACAGACTTTTCATTTTTTAAACAATGGAGTCTTCCTCTATTCTCATCCTGTCCATACACAGGCTGAGGATGGTTTGTCCTTTTTACTTTATATGACCTTTTCAAATTTAATAGTGTATTACTATAAAGGTTCTGGATCCAGTTTAGGACTGTCCCAACATTCCAGAACGTATCATATCTGGGTTGCGGCGGTCTCTGTTCATGGCACCTCTTGCAAAACGATTTGACCAAATTTCACCTATGGTAGAACCATCTACCCTTACGAGAATAAGGCTAAGCACCAAATCTAGCTGCATTAATAGCACAATATCCTACTCCCGCCTCAAAATACAGACGTAAGTATTTTTAAATTACCGCCAAGAACGCCATTCAGAACGCTAATATAACCCCTCGCGCTATAGTCCACAATGCTCATCTATTAATATGGGTCTTATAACACCTTCTCGTTGAGGGACTCCACATATGTGCAAAGTATTGTAGAGTTTTCTTATCTATATTGAACCCCTCTAGCGTGTGTGCTAAAAGCGGTACACCGTCAATTTTGATGATATTAGTCCTTCTTCTGCCGAGTCGCCTCTTGGGTTGTTCATTCTAATTAGATTCCCTGCACTTTTTCGGAACTGGACATTATCTCTGACTTCTCATTGAAGTAGTGGGTGCCAAGGTTGCGCTGGCCAATGTAGAGCCACCACTATCACTCTTTGTGCGTCCTTCTGGATCTTTCGTACAACTCTGGGGAGTAGAGAGAATGGTGGAAAACAATAAATGTAAAATCCAGTCCACTAAAAAGAGAACGCATCCGTTCTCCCATTATTTGGTTCTGGCTCCCAGTTGACATAAATTGGCAATTGTGCATTCAAACATGTCTTCTCCAAATTTGGCAAATCTCATCAAAAGTATTCTAAATGATCTTTGATCATTCTCGATCTTAAATCTGCCAGAACATTTTCTATACATATACTACACGCTGGTATGTGAGTAATTGTCAACCAATTGTTTTGTTGTTAACATACGCTAGCACCAGAGTACTATCTGTCCTAATTCTGATGTGCATATCCATTTTCCTGCATAGGCTCCTTAACCCAAAACCGATGGCTCTTAATTCCAAAGCATTGATATGGGTAAGTTCCCCGGGTGCCATCTAGCTCCTGTCTGTTTTGAGTCCGTGTGAGCTCCCCACCCTTGGTGAGAAGCATCTGTGAACAATTCTAAATCAGGTTCTTCCCTTCTAATTCTTCGAGGGTTATTCAGATTTTCTGTCCACCAGATCATATCCTTGTAGCCCTGTTCAAAGATCCATATTTTATATTCGAAGTTACTTTTACTTCTCTTTAATGGTTTAATCTTGTCCCTTTCTAGGCTTTTGAAATGGATACATGCGTATTCTACTGCTGGTGCATAAGCTACCATCAATCCTATCAGTCCTGTTACTTGTTGGATAACCAATTTTCCATTATCTCTTGAAATCTCTTCTATCACCTCTAGAATTTTACTTTTCTTCTCCTTGAGTGAGACCTGCATTTTGATCGAGTTTATTTCGAATCTCAAACAAATTTAGCATTGTGTGGGTGTAAGCAACAACTTTTCCGTATTCATCCCAAAGCCCAATTCTGTGAAACTTTCAACTAGTGTTGAAATTGTGTCTTAGCATTCTTTTACGTTCCTGCCAATCACAAAACTGTCATCCAAATATGGAATCCCAAGTGTCCCATATCCCACAACTTAGGATGAATAGGCTTAAGCATTTTGTGAACATGTGTGGCCCCAGTGACAAACCATTTGGCAACACTTGAAACTCAAAACGGAATCTCAGCTATTTCAGTTGTGACTTGTTTATGGCAACTGAATAGTAGTTATTTGTTAAATCTGTACTCGCCTTCCACATGCCTGGCTGAATCAAATCTAACACTGTTTTAAAAGTAAAATGTTGGTATTCCACTATCCTATTTAGCTCTTTTAAATCTAAAATCATATTGAATTTACCATTGGGGGTTTCGGTGTCAGAAAAAAGTTTGACACCCATTGTTGTGGAACTCTTCTCACCACTGTCAGTGCCGCTTTCTTTATTAAGTTAGATACTTCCGTTCTCACGAATTCTCTTTCTTCCTCGTCGATTTTAATTGGGAAAGGTTCTCTCTCCTGTACTGGAGTCTTCACAAAAGGGTTTGCCATACCTTTAACACCGTTCAGAATCCAGGGAACTGAAGTATTCAATTTCCAGTTGTATAAGTAGTTTACTATATTTCATCCCAGAAAAAAGCACATCTCAAAATAGCGGCATTCAGAGAGACACAGAAGCCTGGCAGGGTGCAGGTAACCAAAAAGACAACAAGAGGGAGTGATGCCCCCCGACTGATAATAAACAGAGCCAAAAACAGATAAAATGAGAGGAGTACCGAGTACATGAAGGCAAGGAAATTGAATACACTGGGAGTAGAAGAAAGAAGTACAGGGACAATAAAAACATATAAAAAATTACTCAATGCACTGCTAGACTAACTAAAAATATAGATGTGTGTGTATATATATATGTAAGAACGCACGAACCCACGAACCCCGGTAGACTGGCCGATATGTATTTATTTAGAATCATCCATAATTCATACAGTAACTCAATAGTCAAATAACAAGTCATATAATCACTGGCTGGGCATAACCCGCCCTACCCAATGCATATAATTCAGTACATCCAAATTCAATAAACAACATCAAAAGAAAAAAACCAAGAAACAATCGACTAACACAATCGGAGGGAGCTAGTGCATCCGTGGCGCAGGTCGGGCAGGCAATGATGCCCAGAGCACGGACGGCGGGCAAGGACCCACGACGTGCGCCACCTAGCGACTCAAACCCCCAACTACTGGGCGGATCCATGCAGAGTGGAGCCATCTAACTTGCAAATGCCGTAATCCAGTCATGACCAAACCAAGGTGCAGTATACGGAGAGCAGAACATCTCTGTCCGCTCCCCCTGCGAGCTGGACAGCACTGACAGAATATCTAGCGCCTTCAGACATTGGGTTTTGAGGTACTTGATATGTGGCACACTTTGCGTAAAATATTAGGCCCAAAAATTTGGTTTCCTCAACAACTTTAATCGGATCCCCATCAAGGATCAGCTCCGGTTCTGCATGCACTCTATGCAGCAGGCAGAATTGCATGCAGACTGTCTTGGTCTTGGTCTTGGAAAATTTGAATCCATTCAAAACTGACCTTCGATGAATCCCATTAATACTTAATTGTAGTTGTCTTCATATTAACACCGCTGTAATATAAAACAAAGTCGTCCACGAAAAGACTACAGGAGACTCCCCTTTTTTACAGCGGCAGCAATACTATTGACCTTGACCCCGAAAAGGGTCACGGCCAGTATGCTACCTTGGGGCACTCCTAGTTCCTGTGAGTGTAGGTTGGAATGGGTAGTCTTGATGCGGAAGCGAAAATGCCTGAACGCTAGAAGATTCTTGATGAAAATTGGGAGGTGGCCACGAAGGCCGATCGCATGGAGGTCCCGATGATGCCGTACTGCCACGTTGTGCCTTAGGCTTTATTGAGGTAAAATAATACAGCCACAACGTGCTCCTTCTTAAGGAAGGCATCCCTTATGAAGGTTTCCATGCGAACCAAATGGTCGAGGGTGCTGCAGTCTCGTCTGAAGCCAGTTTGGAGGTTGGAAGGTGGTGTCCTGACTCCAGTAGCCAGACGAGGCGGTTATTTACCAAAGAAGGCTGTGAATCTCTTGCCGTAAACTTGGCAGATTTTAATACGGCTAACTGATCCACCATCGTAAGTGAGCTAACTGAATCAACTTCACTAACATCATCATCCATTTAGGCCAAATCCTCCTCGTGTCTGTCAACGTCATCATACTCCCAAACTTCCCGGGACGTGCCACCATCATGGCTTACATACGCCTCATCATCCTTCTGACCACCTGCGCTGCCGCCATGGTGACCTACATATGCCCTGTCATCATCTTTGTACTGCCAGGCCGAACGTCCTTCCTGCATCAACCGTAATGCTTCCCCTTTTTTGCATTGCACTTCTTCTCTCAAAGAAACCATTTCATCGTAAATGTGTTTAAATTCTGAAATCTCTGAGGATTTTATATGCCTTCCGATTGAGGCTGACTGTGGTGTTTCAATCGACTGGGTTGCTTCTGCCATTTATGTGGTTTTTTTTGGCTTAGCATCCCTCGCCATCTTTTTTCTCTTTTTGTGTGCGTATCCAGTGGTTCGGATTCGTTTTCACTGACCAAGTGTGACATAGCCAGATCAGCCGATGGTTCTACCACTGACATCATTCTAGCCATCCAACCACTTCGTGCTAGTTTAGCGACCACTCCACTTGCCCACAATGGTAAAATGGGGAATCTTGAAAAGCAGCCAAGAGTGTGTTCGAAGCACTACTTCTCGCAATCATAAGAACGATCTGGAACGACAGAGCGTTAGATTCGTTTTAATACGGTGAAACCGTAACACATAGCACATTCTCACAAATTGTCATCAAAGTTTTTTTTAAACTTACCTGAAGATGTTCCTCCTCCACTCGCTGCTGCTTGACTTCTGGGGTGTTTGTAACATTACGGCGGTTACCGGCTGCAGAACTGCAGCATTATAGAGAGGCACCGATAAATCGGCCCAATCTTTGGTTGAAGAATAATCTTCTGGTGGGATGGTTGTAGAAGCTGGGGGATGTCTTTACAACGATTAAACGACGAGTCGTTGGGGCGGTCCCGAATCACTCCAGTCCGGCGGTAGCACAGCACTTGTATCCAGCAGCAAGGGTTTCCGAGGAAGGGATGGGTAAAGATGGGTCCAGCGGTTCCAGCAACGAGAACAAAGCAAGACAAACATAAAGGTAAAGGCCCCACCCAAGCAAAGAACTCCCTTGATCAAGGGGAGAAGTATGCCTGGGAGAGAAAAAAAAGGGTAGAGTATAGGAAAGAAAAATGAGGAGAGTTGAGTCAAAGGACCATGCCTATTTGCTCTATGGTGACCAGCCGGCGAGCCAAACACACGGACAGAGTAAGAGTAGAAAGTGAAATGCTGGCAGGCTCCCCCTCCTGGAACTCTTTTCAGACCATATTGTGGCGTGTAACTAGTTATGCGAATATTATTAAGCAAAGTGTAAGTTACTTGTTGGTAACACAGGCCAGGGGTCTGTGCTACTAGGTGTGTGTGCAGCAGTATCCTGCTTTGAAGTCGGGCCGGTCTAGGGGTCAGCACGCACCTCCCGCGGTGACAGTGCTCTGGAGCCGATGTGCGTATGCGCACGACACTATCTGCGTCAGTCGGCGAGAAATTTACTTCATAAATAAACGGAGGGGCCTTTTAGAGGTACCAGCCAGAGAAACTACTCACCCAAATATAGATGTTTGTCTTGTCTTATTTGCCTTGTCTCAATTGTCTACGGCGCGTCCAATAATAAGGAGGAGCATGGCCAGTGGAGAGGAGATAGAGAGAGGTGTGGACGAAGTGCGGTCCGGATAGCAAGTGACGGCGAGCAGCGTGAGTGACGGCGAGCAGCGTGAGTGACGGCGAGCAGCGTGAGTGACGGCGAGCAGCGTGAGTGACGGCGTGCCCCGAGTGTGACGAAGCGTGACGGCCCGCAGCATGATTGACGGCGAGCAAGGTGAGTAGGGTGAGGTACGCCGAGCAGCGTGAGTGATGGCGAGCTGCGTGAATGACGGCGAGAAGCGTGAGTGACGGCGCGCAGCATGAGTGACGGCGAGCAGCGTGAGTAACGGCGCGCAGAGAGTGTGACGGCGAGCAGCATTAGTGACGGCGCCAAGTTATGTACTGAGGCTACTTGCGGGACCGCGTGAACTTATCCTCTTCCCGGATACTTAACTTCCGGTTTCGGAAGATGGAGTAAGAATCCTATATAATCACACACATTAACCCCCCCCACCCCTGTCTTGTCAAAATTGCTTCAGCAAAATTTAATTGCTTGTAAAATATCACGAATTTCGAATCTTATTACTAAAGTGGGGGAGGGGAAGTGACAGAGCACCGCTTAATTGAACGTGAGGTGACAGCCTAATGCGTCCAACAGAACGACTCTCAATAAAATCAATAGCCCTGTTTACACGGGCGATTTAAAACGCCACATATAAAACGCCTTGCCTAGATCGACTCACATTTGCCGTGTAGACGCGACTCTCTGGCATTTTAGGGCTGAATCGATTCATATGAAACGGTTCATCTATACCACCTCGCGAGGTAGTATAGATGAAGCGATTCAGCTGGTTACCGGGTGGCAATAGTGTAAAATAGTGGTGCTCGCCGGCTACAGATGCAGCTGTAACTAATCGCTGGTGCCCGGCAGTGTTAGGGCCCGATTAGGCCGAAATCTAGTGAATGCGATCATATTTAACAGAATTACATACTCAAATAATGAAATTTAATTAAATTAACCTTAAATTCCAAGCGATATTAACGTAGCAGCTACATCTGCGTCGAATCGACGAGTGTAAACTAAACACATAGCAGTGCTCGCCGGCTACAGGCGCACCACAGGCAGCTGGTTCCCGGTCGCCGACACACTTTCAAACTCGCTCGTGTAAACGCACCACTACATCGCTTCATATAAATCGATTTGTCTAGATCGTTTCACAATTCCCTGTGTAAACACGGCTAATAAGTCAAAAGGAGGTATAGTATCCCTGAGTTATCAGAGGTACATGGTAAATTAAAACGACTAAAATGAAAATTCGGTGAGAGGATTTACCCCTACCGTCAAAGTGAAATCAAATTTCGTGGTTCGACCAATAATGTGAAAAATACATGAATGGAAAGTAAAATGTGTAAAGAGAAGTGCCACGCTTGGTGGTTGGCGAGTCGCTAACAGCCATGCAGTGTGCGCACGGTTAAACAGACAGGTGCGACGGCCAGACGGGTGAGCACTGCACAGGCGACTCAGGTTACCCCAGGGCACAGAGCCGGAAGGCAGCTCGCGGGTCTGATTACAGGGAAGGGGGGTCTGCCACCTCGACCTCTCAGCCAGCAAGAAGAGGGCTGCATTCAAGGTACACCTCAGAGAAATTTCACACGTCACACTGGTCTGAACGGCTTGAGCAGTGGATTGCCTCGAAAATGACAGCCACCATAGGGAGCAGCCATTTGCAATTGCAAAGAAGAGCTCTGATTTGCTAAAGCCACTGAATACATCAGCCATTTTGGAGACGCTTTTTGCCTCCTACCTGAAAAGCGAGACATCTCTGACGCAAATAGGCCAAAAAGACGTCGTGGAGCCGTCTCCGATCGGAGGCGTACCCTGAACGCGGCCCTGGGCTATGGTCAGCACATGTCGCACAACATGGTGTCATAATACACCGTCAATACCGTGCGACAGGTTAACGAAAAGGGCCGCAACTACAGCCTTCAGTAATCTGTCACTGGTCAGTGTAAATTGCATTGAGTGAACGTGACTGGTCGCACCCTCAAATAAGTGTGACATAATAAAATATCTTTCTTAACGGACATAACAACTATAAAAGTGAATGAACGACTCAGCTGAATAGGGAATCTGGAGCTCAATGCACCTACACTTGCGCTGTGCACCTACACTTGTGTGGCAGTGAGCGGGGAATGAGAACGGGTCAAGTCGGCAGAGGCTTGCTCGGTGTCAGACACACTTCTGCCATATGGAGGCATTGGTACAAACTACTGTATGTAGACCAACATTTTGATATTGGTTAGTATGGTAGTATTCATAATATTACTTATATCCTATTCACATTAATTTTTATATCTACATACTATGGACCAAATTATGTAACTACCATAATCCTGAGTCTGAAATAAAGAAGTGAAGTGAATTGAATTGAATACCTGCTGCTTAATCTTGCTCTTCAGGGCGGGTACAGGCGGGGAGGAGCCACGTTGGGGAGTCCTGGCCGCTTCAGCAGTCGCCTGAGCCTGAAAGTCGCAGGCATAATACACGTATAAACAATGGTGTCTTATACCCCAGTCACACAAGGCGTGCGTTCGCTTACGATCGATTCACGACGTCAAAACGTCCTCCTTACGCCCTCCCTAAGTGCTGGCACCGTGAGGACGCCAACCTCCCGGCGTCCATTTGTGAAATTTTGGATGCAAGGAGGTTGCAGCTGCTGCACTTGCAACCTCCTTGCATCCAGTGCAGTCAGCACCATTCAAAAGTGGTTGGCGACCTGGTAGTGCCAGGTCAGCAACCTGGCACTGATCTGATGGCGACCTGGCAGTGCCAACACATGCAATGCCGCGCTCATTGTGTGGTCGGTGCCAGGGCGCTGCCCCGGTACTGCCCCGGTACTGACCCAGCACTGCCCGGGCACCGCCCTGGGGCCGACCACGTTTTTGAATCAATGTATCGAGTAGGATGCTGGATGGTTGGTGACCTTTTCGGCGTAAGGAGGTTGGCGGCGAACCCAGGCTCTCGTGTGACTGGGCTAGGCATTCATAAAGATAAACTATTCCGAATTCAGTGCACATCAAACCATGAACCAAGAGTGCCCCAGAAACATGACACAGCCCATTTTAGAAACCTACACATGGAAAGTAATGAAAGCACACGGTACGATCTGAATGTCAAAGTAAGAATCATACTTGAAAATGTGTGTGAAGCCGAAGCTTAGTTTCACTAAAAACTACCTAAACATATCTGATATTATACATAATTAGCATTTTTATTATTCTGCATGAACCAACTGCCAATTAATTTTATTGTGGCTACATAATTTTGCTTTATTTTAAACAAGACTGTGCAGAGAACAGTATTTCGTTCAAAGAAGCACATTTTAAATCCTGTGGCAAATGGGAAGACTGATAGTTGAAAACGTCAAGTTGAAGAAATTGATAGGATGATAACCAGTTAAATTATTCAAACAGGCGTGCTTTATTGGTAGTGGATTATAAACACGATCAGGTCAGGGCAGAGGCTGTTCGGTGTCAGACACAGTACTTGCAAAGGGCACAGATTGGAGAAGTAGATTCAAACTGCACAGGTAGGGTACAAGCATTAAGGTAAGCAAAGCTTTACTGATGGGGCTGTCAGCGACACGTCAGGTGTCTTTGGACTGGCCTCATGCTTCGTCAGAGATGGCAGTGGCATATCCTTAAAAGGCTTGAGTTTGCTCTGGAACTTCTGTTTCCGAATAGCTATTACATCCTGAAAGGCAAAGATGTCATGCACCCTTTACCTAAGAGGACATCCAATAGTCGGAATGGACACAGCGGTTATTAAAAGTAGTGTGCATCGCAGTTAGTCAGCACACAGCTGAAAGTTCTTTCAATAAAGTAATGATTGGGTTCTTCTTTTTTTATAATTCACAACACAACAACCCATATCCAGTGGACCAACAATTTATTAGTTCCACCCAAAGACGTATTTAGCATAAGCACCACTATTTGACTTCAAGCTTCAAATGATAATATTCAGGCTACCGTTAACTTGGAGAACAGTTATCTCTCCCAGAATTACTTATTTGCAATACTAATTATGTCCATTAGTATATATTACTCGCCTAGTAATTAGTCAGCACACAGCCGAAAGTTCTTTCATTAAAGTAATGATTGGGTTCTTCATTTTTTATAATTGAAAACGCTTAAGACCGACAGACTTTAATATTGGGATTTATTATCGTCTTCTTTTTATCGTCACAATCAACGTTCAATGTCATGGTTTCAAGGCTCACAGAAATTGACCCCACCGAACATAACAGTATGGGTGGGTGGGATGGCTCAAAACCCAAGGCTTAGTAGTATATGTTGATCGAACCGCAGCTAAGACGAAAGTGAATCAACGGCGGCTAGTTCGTTAACGTCAAATTCTTACGCTAGGTGGTGGCGAGCCCCGGCGGCGGGGTTCTATAAATAGAATAGAGATGCTTTGTATCCATTCGGTGAGACGTCGGTCATATGCATTCAATTACCCATGTTCTCGCAACATGTACAATTGAAAACGCTTAAGACCGACAGACTTTAATATTGGGATTTATTATCGTCTTCTTTTTATCGTCACAATCAACGTTCAATGTCATGGTTTCAAGGCTCACAGAAATTGACCAAAGTTTGTAGCTAAAGTTCTGGGTGCCGAGGAAATCGAGCATCTTGGTACATAAGAGTGTACCGCGTCGGAGGTCCAATGACCTAGTTCTTTGATGTCCTGGATCGAAGATCCTAGCGAGGCACAAGCCTGTGCCCCCCCTCGACGGAGACTGTGCAGCGTCACAGCACCTGGTGCCGGGTGGCCCTGAGTGGCCAGAGCAAGCCTAAGTGTGTCAAGTAGCGCTCGTGATCGTAGTGGAAGGGCATCGGTGGTGATGAAAGCCGGCCCCTCGAGGCCGGGCTGTGTCCTGGACACATAGTTGGTCCAGGCGCGGACCGGGCAGTAGATGGAGCCTGGTTATCGCCGGAACTGCGATGTTTCGTGGTGGAGCAGTCCTTAGGAGAGTCTTTGAGGACCTGACATGCACATTGAGGCCAAACCGCGTTAGCGTTATGTCGCGGGCACGTAATGCGTGGCCTGAGTCCACAGTTGATGATGATAGGGAGAGGTTACTCTGCCGCAGCAAAGTAAAATAGGCTATTAAGAGAGAAGCCGTCCGAACTGGTCCATTGTCTCCCGCAGCGCTGAAGAACCTGACGGCTTTCCTTATGTCAGGTGGGCTCAGAGGTGGCGCCTGGGCCGGGACGTGAGTAGAGTGAGGCTGAATCCCTCGTTTGACTAGGCCCACCAGGTAGGTGTCAAAACTTTGAGTTGAGGCGCCCGTCGCTTGTACCCATGTCTGCGCACTGCTGACGTAATTCATCACAGTGACAGGCGTCCTTGTGTCAGACAGGTGTAACAAGTAAGACATGACGTCATACTGAGTCGGCCTCAAAGGATCCCCTCCTCCCTTGTTGAAGAAGGTCAAGTACTCGTTGACCTGCACTGATTTGTTTTTCCAGGTTCCCGGTGCCAATCCCGCCGCTATGATGTTGATGAGCCGATAGTGGTGGTGTTGGGAGTAACCTATGAAGAGAGGCAAAATATTAGTGGCGATTCATGGGTTACTTAGAGGATCGGAGTGAGAGCATCATCATGGTTGACGGCGATGGTCGTTAAATTGAGATCAGCCGTCATTTTTCTGGCAACTTCCTCAGCCGCCGGGTCGAAGCTCATGCGGCTGAGGGCGTCTGCCAGCACAAGGTCCTTGCCCGGCTTGTGTTGTATTACTACATCGGTGCTGAGTTTTGCCGCAAAGAGCCAGATCTGTCGCGCGCATGTGCAGATTATGGGGTCTCGACCAGATCCCGTGCTAAGGACTTGTTGGGAGGTAGCATTGTCTGTGTTCACAATTATGGTGAACATGTGAGGATCTGGTGGAGCCAGGTTTTTGAGAGCCACAACCAGGTTTATAGCTTCCAACCTGGCAATGCAGTGGTGGGCGGCGATCATTGTTCTGGAATATCTTGCTGCAAAGCAGTGTGTTGGTGAGTGTGCTCCCCCAGCTTTGAGTGATGAATCACACTTGATGATCCATTTGGTGCGCTCCGCAGTGGGTAGAAGTACTATCCCAGTGGATTGTGCCGCATAGTCCGTGAACCATGACACATCTAGTGCCAAGTCCTCCGGTATCGCGTGCTTTCCCCTGTATGGTGCTGCCCTGAGCGCTGCAAGTATCCGTGACATGAACCTTTTTGCAGGCCTGATGCACTTTGCAATGTGCTGAAGTTTTCCCACCAAGCGCTGAAGTTCCCGACGGGAGGCAAGTTTCTTGCTCTTCCATGCATGGCACTCATCAGTGACTTGTCGGAGTTTTTCATCTGGTATTTTTACAGTCATGTCTCTCGTGGAGATGGTGAATCCTAGCCAGTCTACCTCGTTGGATGGTGGGCTGCATTTGTTGAGAGCCAGGTCAAGCCCCAAATATTTTCCCAAGCGCAGGAGGTCCGAGTATGCCTCGTTAGCCTTCCCTTTCGTTGCGGCCGCGCCAACGAAATCATCTAGGTAACATAAAGCATGGCGCCCCCGTTTTCTCATCAGGTAAACGACTGCATTGGTCGTACGCGCACATGCGATGGAAGACGTGCGGCAGCCAAAGGGGGGAGCAATGTCTATATAGATTTGATCGTCTAATGTTATACCTAGTAATGGCGTATAGAGTGGGCAAGCCCGTAGCTGCTTGTAAGCTCTGGCAAGGTCAGCGCACCAGATGAAGGCTCCCTGTCCCAAGCGGGTCACTTCATCTGCCAGATCCAGGATGCCGGGAAGCGTGTAAGTGGCCGGTTGTCCCTGATATTGTGCCTTCCTGATACCTGCATTTACGCTTGCTCCACCGGGGTAGCTTAAGTCGACTATGATTCTCTTTTTGTCAGACTTTTGTTTGTCGCGAGTCATCATAGGACTGACTTGCGTCCATGGTGTGAAAGGTGCCTCCTTGAAAGGTCCAAGCATGGCGCCATGTCCAAGTTCCATGTTTATGTAGTTGCGCATATGCATGACATTTACAGGATCTGTGTGGTGGTTCGCCTTAGATGAAATGGGGGGCTTATCGGCGGTGTAGTCTGCAGGCCACCCAAATTCAAAAAAATCCGGCAGCTGTCTGTCATGATAGTCCACGAGTAAAGCCCTCCAGGCTTTGATTTTTAGTCCCGATGGTATTGAAAGACGTTGCCCGATGTAATTTGGAATAGCGGAATGCCTAACTTGAGCATAAATTTCCATATACCCATGGTGACTCGTCCAGAGTGTCTCGTTAGCAAATGGCCATATGTTGTTAAGGTTGTGCCTATATGTAGCAGGCGTATGAGGCGGGTCGTAGTGTGTAGTCTGATCAATCGAGACCATGTCGAGTACTTGGTCGATACCATCGGTGTCGACATGGTCCTCAACGAGGAGTCTGTCAGGTGGCCTATCATCATAGCGTGGTGGGCTCCCGTGAAATAATTGTTTCACTTTGTCGTAAGCATCGTGCTTGTAATTGCTGTTATCCTCGGCTATTGTTCCTGCGTCTTTATGAATTTTAATTGGTTGTTTGCTTCCCACACCAGCATCTGTAGTGCGCGGCGATGTAGGTGCAGACAGTGCATGACCCCTGCCCCCGTTCAGCCAGCCGGCTGGGCGGCGACCGCCAGCGCCGGCGATACCGTTATGGTTGGAATTGATACAATGACTCAAGGCTTCGTTATCTGGGTCACTTGCCGCGGCCACATCAGTTTTTACGTCGCCTCTGCCACTCTTCGGTGCACGTGCGATGACGTCATTAATATCTTCAACTGCGGTTTCTGTCTCGTTCCCGGCTGCCTGGCAGCAGTTGAGTGTGATTGATGGGCTGTCTGCGCCCCGACCCTCGTCTGTTGGTCCAAGTACATATCGTTTCCTTGTTCGTGGGAAATCAGCATCACGTTTACGCTTCCTTACTTGGCGTGCGATTGTTTCGTCATTAGGCTCAATGTTCTCACATTTTTGATGTGTGGAAGGAAGAACGGCTGTCCCCCCACCAGTCGAATCCGAACCATTCCGTACATTACTGACTGGTTCTGCTATCCCACTGTCCGCGATGCTATCCGATGTTTTAAAGTTGAACTGTGCGGAATCAGTACAACTGGCGTCTAAAAATCTTTTTTGTCTTTTGTTGGGCCATTTACTTTATCAAAGAACCTTCTCCTGGTGGGCGTTGGCGCGCTTATATTTATTTGCACACCAGGCGCACAAATGAGCTTTCCTGTCTGGCTGCAGGCCATGCGACGTTGAAAAACCGCAATCCTCGCCCCAGTTCCACTGGCTACAAGGTTTCCCGTCCATGTCTTTGTCATATGTCGGGCGTGTGTGGTCCGTGCTAGGTTTCCCATCTGAGCCCGCGGCCGCTGCCGTCGGCGCCCCGTCATTGCGTCTGTTGGTACGGGATCCTTGCTTTGACTTCTCGACCCTGGTGCCAATCGCACAGATATCACGCTGCACATCCTTGATGGCGTATGCGTCTTTCCAACCTCTGGGTAGGCGGCCGTCTGCAATCATTGTGAATACGGTCTCCGACCATTGACGACATGTATGCCAGTCCCAGTTAGCGGCCATCACAGAGAGCTGATACATGTGCTCGCTAAGGTGTTCCGCCCATCCGAGTGGAAGCTTCTTGTCCTTAGACATACGGTACATAGCCGCAAAATATTCGTGCCATGATGCCTCCTCCAATCCGATCCTCTCATTTCGATTTCCGCGTATAACATACTTGTGAGGTGCTAAAATATTTGTACCTTTGCGTTTTCCCAGCGCTGAACCGGCGGCGACGAGGAGCTCATTGACAGCTTCGTTGCGGGCGTCATCGGAGCCGTCCATGCTAAATGATGGGCCCGGGTTAAGCTGATAGCGCCTGTCATTGTGCTCATAATCATGATGACGATCGGGTCTGCGGTATGATGCCTCACTACCCGATCTCCTGCGTTTATCATCGTAGTCCTGATCGTCATGGTATCTCCTTGTCTGCCGCGGAGATGTTGAGGCCGTACGTGTGTATTCCCGTGGTCGGTGACTGCCTGCACCGTCCGGGGTGCCTTGAGTTGATATGGCTTCATGTGACGCGACGTGCCTGTGGCTGCGTGTCAGGCTGGGAGATCTGGATCTCTGACACCCATCAACCCTTTTTGTTATTTCGTTGATTCGCGCGTCGAATCCCTCGGACAGGTCGAATATTTGTTTTTGGATCCCTGCGAGTGCAATCGCCAGCGATGCCTGTGTGTCCTCCTTCGTTTTCCTTGCTGGTGTCCCTGGGACAGACCCCGTGCTATCATCCCTTCCCTCGTGCCATTCCACGGTACGGCTTGAACGAGATACAACGGGTGCACTGGTAGAAATATCAGTAACTAACCTAGGTCTTCCTCAACCTTTCTTTTTCTGTTTCTTCGGTGAAGTAGACTGAGGAGTTGTAGAGACCTGGTCCCGTTTGTGGTGCGCTGATTTTGTTGCAGGCATTTTAACGCTGTCCTCCACTCAAAACCCAAGGCTTAGTAGTATATGTTGATCGAACCGCAGCTAAGACGAAAGTGAATCAACGGCGGCTAGTTCGTTAACGTCAAATTCTTACGCTAGGTGGTGGCGAGCCCTGGCGGCGGGGTTAATCTATAAATAGAATAGAGATGCTTTGTATCCATTCGGTGAGACGTCGGTCATACGCATTCAATTACCCATGTTCTTGCAACATGTACAATTATTCCTCAAAGAAATACTATAACATAGAATATTGGAAATACCATTAAAATTACGACACGCCATGAAGAAGCAGGTGTTTACAAGCAGCCTGGCCGGCTAAATGGTCACCTGTTGCTGCTCCCTGCTCTCCGCCTCCAGCCGCTGGCGGGTCTCCACCTGCCGCCTCTCCTGCTCTGCCCGCTGCTTCTCCTGCTCCGCCTTGCGTCGCTCCTCCTGCTGCTGTCTCAGCAGCTCCTGCTGCTGCTGCGCCTGCACACAGAGGTCACCAACACACTGTTACAAGCACACATGAATGGATCCGATTTGTTTCTCTTTTATGTTTAACGACCTTCATAGGTACATCAAGCCAGCATGTTCTAGAGACCGGGCATATAAAATACCCATTTGGCAAGGGTGTGAAAATTGTATGAGCTATTGTTCGGACATAATTATTAATTAAAAGTTAATGCTAATCTTGATTAACACTGATCTCAGTGAGTGTCAATGTAACCACCTGCACGTCTCATAGCTCAGCGGTGATGGCACATAATGGGGCTAAAAGCATTGTGAATAAGCGCACTACTGTCACAGCTACCACAACACAGGGGCTCTCAGCTCACAGCACGTCTCACAGTCCTACTTCTGATACTTTGTAAATTTGTTGTTCTTCTTGGGGTTTTCGCCGCTGTTATGGGACCCTAAATAAATTGTTAGCCTGATACAAATAAAGTATGCCATGGACATAATTGAGTGTGAGACCCGAGAGACCCCGCTCATACCTCTTCCAGCTTTGCTCGCTCCTTTTTCTTCTCATTCTCTAGCTCCTGTTGCATCCTTCTGTTGTCCTCCTCAATCTTCTGCATTATTCTTATGTCCTCCTCACGTTGCTTAGCCTTCTCAAGCTCTTGTTGTCTCTTCCGCTCCTCCATCTGACCAGAGTGAATGGTCGTCTTAGTGCCGTCAAACAAGGCTGGGTGCAACAGGTAGTCCCCATAAGAGCAAGCACAGGCTTTCGCTCAGATCACTATCTATTTACAGGTACTATAAATTAGAAATTTGATGAGCTAGTTAGCTTTTTAAACAACATTCTGTTTTATTGTTTCATTCAAAATATGATATAATGGTCACACCAATACACTGCCTCTCCAACAGAACAAGTGGGCGGTACTCACTGTACTGCAAATTTAACAAATGCAGGATGTCTGATGTTACACCTGAATAATCTAATTCTTTGCTACGTGACTCACTCACAATATTGTAGCCGACAGCACTAGATTTAGCATACTAATATTAGACAATACATATTATAGTCTTTGGGAAATCAAAAAATGCTAAAAGTGGATACAAAAGGCACATACCTGCATCCGGAGTTCTTCTTGGTAGGTTAGCTTAACCTTCTTTTGCGCTGCAGTCTACAAAGATAAAATGGTTATTCTCAGACTGAAGTCACAGCATTACACATGCAGTATGCATTTGGAAGCTTAATTGCATCAATTTAGGTACGTCAAACACAACATAATTCAAGAACGCTGCCCATGGAACACACAACACCGGCTGCCAGCATGGAACACAGCACGGCTCATGATGCCCCAGGAACACAACAAAGCCCGTGCTGCCCCAGGAACACGACACAGCCTGTGCTGCCCCAGGAACATGGCACAGCCTGTGTTGCCCCTGGAACATGACACAGCCCATGCTGGCCTAGGAACACGACACGGCCCGTGCTGAACCAGGAATATAACACACCCCGTGCTGCCCCATCCCCAGAAACATGACACAGCCTGTGCTGCCCCAGGAAAACGACACAGCCAGTGCTGCTCCAGGAACACGACACAGCCTGCACTGCCCCAGGAACACGACACAACCAATGCAGCCCTAGGAACACGACACAACCCGTGCTGCCCCAGGAACATGGCAGAGCCCACGCTGCCCCAGGGACACGACACAACACGTGCTGCCCCGTGACGGGTGACCCACTTTATCTGCAGTCTGTGGCGAGCAGCCTCACACCGCCCACTGACCTCACTCCACAACTCTACCTTGCCAGGAAGTCCCGACACCACTAGGATGCCTGTAATTCGCAGTCCCTAACCTGCGAACTATCTTACTGGTATGTCATCTAGACATAGCCTAAACCAGATGTTCATAAAACGATAGTCTATGCAATCGTGTAATATGTTGCAGGGTGTTTTATCTCGTCCAGGTTTTATGTGGACTCTGACCTCTTTAAATGTATCAAAAATAAATGCATTGCACAATATTTCATATCCATGGAATGAATTATGACATTTCTAACAATTCTAATTTACCGAAATGTCTAAAAATGTTCATTCCTGCCTTGATTATGGCTCTAGTAAAATGTTCATTGAGCATAAATAGAAATTATGAATTGTATCAAGGTCATTCTATTTGCTCATGGCAAAATAATTTGTTCACAACAGAACTTACCATGGGCTCTCCAAATATGCCATGCCCCCCTCGGGCGTGCCCGCTGCTGGCGTCCAGGTCACCCGGGTCCGGCTGGTGGGTGCCGCCCGGCGAGATCACGGGCGCCTGGTCCGGGGATTGCGTCGGCGCAGTGTTCACGTTGGTTTTCATCAGTTTCAAGTTGGCTACAAAGTGGAGATCATAATTACATTTCACACAGCTGCAGCCAATAATAGAAACAACCATTCACGTGCAATAGATCCGTATTTAATTACAGCATTACCCCGGTGCTGAATCATACGCCAACACATTTGAAGTTTTATGGATCTTTTTAACGCACAATGCATTCGAGGACAACTGCGGCACAAAATCTACATGTGCACAAAGTGACTAATATCATGGTGCAGGGTCACAGATATCAACACCACACCCATGCTAGGAGTTCTATACTAAACAGGGCCGGTGTGTTATCACATTGCTTTTGTTTAAACCACACACATGATTCGAGGTGGGTATGAGTGGCAATAGCTGCTATACGGTTGCGTTTCCAGCTAAGACATCTAACGTTTGTTTGTGTGTTGGCAACTTTAAAACCTAGTCATATCAGGGTGGGTACTGCCCAGATAGCACACAGCCATTGGGCCGACGTCGGCTATTGGTCGCACCATCGCCATCGACTTTCCACCCTCGAGCCACCGTCGGGCCGACGGTGGTAGTCCGACGTTTGTTTTCAACCCCTTTCCACTTTTGAGCCACCGTCGGGCCGACGGTGTTGTTCCGACGTTAGGTTTCAATCCCTTTCCACTTTTGAACCACCGTCGGGCCTACGACGGTAGCCCGCCGCTGGTTTGCATTCATTTTCCACATTCGAGCCACCGTCGGGCCACCGTCAAGCCGACGGTGTTGTTCCGACGTTAGGTTTCAATCCCTTTCCACCTTTGAACCACCGTCGGGCCTACGGCGGTAGCCTGCTGCTGGTTTGCATTCATTTTCCACATTCGAGCCACCGTCGGGCCGACGGTGTTGTTCCGACGTTAGGTTTCAATCCCTTCGGGCCTACGGCGGTAGCCCGCCGCTGGTGTTGATCCGCGCATGTGCAGTTCTTTAAATTTCCGGCTCGAGTCGCCAGTGGAACACGTGCGATCGTTGAGCAGCGTTCTTTTTCAACAAATAACTCCAGATATCGCAGGAATTTTAGGGAATTATTGAACAGGTTTGTTTATTAATATGTTTAGATTATTTTGTAAAAGTTTTGTAATTTATTACGACATATTAATGGAATTATTCGTGTTAATACGATTTGAATTATCGGGTACGGTTTGTTGACGGTTCGACTCAGTTCAAGTCGCCACCGGAACACGTGCGATCTTTGAGCAGCATTCTTTTTCTACAAATAACTCCAAAAATCAGAGGAATTTTAAGGAATTATTTAACAGGCTTGTTTATTAATATGTGTAGATTATTTTGTAAAAGTTTTGTAATTTATTAGGATGTATTAATGGAATTATTCGTGTTAATACGATTTGAATTACCCTGTACGGAATGTTGACGAAGAACCGCCATCTTGGTTTTTTCCGAGAAGACACTGTCACTATAGTGTCAATACGTGCAGACTATATTAAATTTATAAGGTTATGGTTCTCGATTTCTATTAATTTTGAATAAAACTAATATTTTTGCACCTGTACGTATTGACACTAGAGTGACAAGTGTCTTGTCGGCTCGTCGGCGGTTTCCACCGTCGGGGCGACGGCGGCAGCCGCCGTCGAGTCGACGGCGGGAGGTTGGACAAAACAACGTCGGCCCGATGGCATTTGTCGCCGTCGGGCCGACGGCTTTTTGTCGCCGTTGGCTCGTCGGCAGTTTCCGCCGTCGGGGCAACGGCGGCAGCCGCCATCGGCTCATCGGCGGGAGGTTGGACAAAACAACGTCGGCCCGACGGTGGTTTCCACCGTCGGGCCGCCGGCTGTGTGCTATCTGGGTGACTTGTGAGAGTGTCCACTCATGGATACTTAGTGTTGCCCCACTGAGAGACCAAGCCGATGGCAAATATTACCCTGGTATTGAGCAAACCAGTCTTTGCCCTATCCTATCAATGCAAAATGTCAAGCATTAATTTTGTACGTCATTGGTTCAAGGTTCGAACCCACGACCTGACACTGCACTCTTGCCGATTCGGCTGCCACATCGAGTAGGGCATCTAAAGGCACAGGAGGCTAAAGGTGTCGCCGTGCGGATAGAGGCGTTTTAGTAGTAATGGTTGTTATTAATGTTAATCAAGTCAATCAAGAATCACAATCATACATATTCAAAAAATGCTAATTTAAAAAGTGAGGCTCAATGGGAGAGTATATGGGAAGTATAACTATTTATTTGAATATAATTAACTTTAATTGAACTTGTAATTCTAAAAGACGAACCTACAATGCACTACATGGTAAACAATTGTTTACTGAACATAATGAAATCAACAGCAGCAACTAACCAAAGCAGCAACAAAGAGTGTTCAACATAATTGATAGGGTTTACATCCTACCATCATTTAAGGTCATATCATGATGGCTACCAAATTGGTACACTAATGGTGATTTTAAAGTGCTGCCCGACTGAGATACGGTGCCACTGGCAACATATTACACTATCCCATTCAGTCACACTATCCTACTACGGTGTCCTAGTCACAGTTCATGCCCCATTCTAGTAATATCAAGCACCAAACAGTGGTAGTTCTCTGCCAGGGCTATCTCACCGGATACATGGTTCATACGGCACACAGAAGGGAGTGGCCTGCACAAAGGCTGCACCCCAACACCCCAACACCCCAACACCCCGGCAATTCGGACAGGAAAGCCAGAGAACAATGTCAGTTTTGGGAAATGGAGGTTTTATTCGCATAACACTGTTATACAATCTTAGTCAGTTTTAGTGTAGTTCTAGGTCATAGATAGTTAATTCCTTCAGGCAACCTCCAACATCTCTGCAGAGGGCAGCGCAGGTCATGGGTTCGAAGCCACCGAGGGGGAGCCCCGAGCCGAGCTAAACACAAAGCCAGGGCTCGGGGGGGCGACCGAGGTTACCCCGGGAGGTAATTGGAGTGAATCGTGTCCGACTCCCAGCTTCGAGGCCATTAGTGCCCTGAGGCCCATCTCACGGGCTGCGCGCGCCCAGACCGCCCCCTGTGAGATCGTGCAGTATGAATCAGCCCCGGGACAGCCACATCCTCCAGGGCTTCCCTGAGCAGCACTAAACTGCTGCAGGGTCAGTAGGATGTCAGAGTGGCGATGACTGCTGGGGTGCCTGAGGGCACCCGCAGGGCAGCCCAGGCCCTGCACTACAGTGCCAGGCCCGGTCTGGTGACGGCGGTGAGCTGGGTGTCGCCGGTACAACATGGGGGTTGCCCGGGCTCCTGCTCACTCGTGTTCGGAGGGGATGGTAGTTCCTTTGGCCTGGCCGATGTGGGTGACGGTTGCGACATGGCTGATGCCGGGAACGATGTCGGGGTCCCCCGTTGGCGTCGTTTTGGCTTGGTTGATATGGGCACGGGTGACGCTAGGGAGATGGTGATGACGTGGGTGACGTTGTGGATGCGGGTGGCATTGCGGCTGATGCCGCTGGCGTCACCGGCGTGGGTGACATGGGCAATGTGGTGGGCGCGAGTGACGTGGGTGACTTGGGTGACGTGGGTGATATTGTCGACGTGGGTGACATCACCGACCAGAGTAATGTGGGTGTTGTCATGGACATGGGTGATGCCGTTGGCATCATTTTTGCCCGGGCGACATGGACATGGGCGGCGCCATGGGCATGATGACTTTGACATGGTTAACGCCGCGGATGTGGGTGGCATTGCGGGCGATGTCATTGATGCCATGGGCGCGGGTGCCACGGGTAACGTCGTGGGTGTGAGTGACGTTGGTGACACTGTGGACGTGGGTAACATCGTGGGTGCGAGTGATGTGGGTGCCGTGGGTGACATTGTGGATGCGGGTGACATAATTGCCGAGAGTGATGTGGATGGTGCCATGGCCGTGGGTGATGTCTTGGCCG
This sequence comes from Branchipolynoe longqiensis, assembly GCA_030323885.1. Taxonomy (NCBI): domain Eukaryota; kingdom Metazoa; phylum Annelida; class Polychaeta; order Phyllodocida; family Polynoidae; genus Branchipolynoe; species Branchipolynoe longqiensis. Next base: position 9,437,737 of record CM059187.1, read on the forward strand.
TGGGTGACACTGGACATGGGTAACGTCATGGGCGCGAGTGATGTGGGTGCTGTGGGTAACCTTGTGGACATGGGTGACATCATTGCTGAGAGTGATGTGGGTGGCACCATGGACATGGGTGCGGGTGCCACGGGTAACGTCGTGGGTGTGAGTGACGTGGGTGACACTGTGGACGTGGGTAACGTCGTGGGTGCGAGTGACGTGGGTGCCATGGGTGACATTGTGGACGCGGGTGACATCATTGCCGAGAGTGATGTGGATGGCGCCATGGCCGTGGGTGATGTCTTGGCCGTGGGTGAAACTGGACACGGGTAACGTCATGGGCACGAGTGATGTGGGTGCTGTGGGTAACCTTGTGGACGTGGGTGACATCATTGCTGAGAGTGATGTCGGTGGCGCCATGGACATGGGTGATGTCTTTGACAGGGTGATGCCGTGGACGTGGGCCACACCGTGGTCATGGTGACCTCATGGAAATGAGTGACGTGCGTGACGACTTGAACGTGGGTGACATCACCGACAAGAGTGATGCGGGTGGGTGACGTGGGTGACCTTTGGAATGTGGGTGACATCGCCGACGAGAGTGATGCGGGTGGCATCGTGGACATGGGTGATGCCGTCGGCGTCATTTTGGTTTGGGTGATGTGGGTGACATGGGTGACCTTTTGATCGTGGGTGACATCACCGACGAGAGTGATGTGGGTGGCATCATGGACATGGGTGATGTTGTTGGCATCGTTTTTTGGCTTGGGTGACGTGGGTGATGACGTGGGTGATCTTGTGGACATGGGTGACATCACTGCTGAGAGTGATTTGGGTGGCCTCATGGACTTGGGTGACGTCTTGGACATGGGTGATGCCGTGGACGTGGGTTACATCATGGTCGTAGTGACCTCATGGACATGAGTGATGCGTGTGATGACTTCGGCGTGGTGACATCGCGGACATTGCAGTATATGTGCACAACTGGGGCAACGTGACCGTTACATCACGCATTGATGGCCTGGGTGAGTGTTGACAATAGTATGGTCACTGGCATGTTTGATGTGGTTGACGTGGGTGATGTTGCTCTGATGCAATATCAAGGTCAATTAAGGATGGCGTGGGAGGGGGCGCCCAAGGCACCAGAGGCGGCCCGGGGCTGCCCACACCTCCGCAGCAACAATGTGCACATTAAACCATGACATTTTTATGACATTCGCCCAGGTTCCAGGTCGCTCGGCCAAACAGTAGGGAGCGAGCCGGCACCTGATGTGTGTCAGATCCAGGGGGTCAGGTTCGAATCCCCATAGTCCTCCTGTGTGGTGTAGCTGCCTCGGGTGGTGTCATGATGACGCCGTCAGCACCGGAGATGGGGTGCATCCTAGGGAGAAGATTCACCCTCACGTCCAACAAGGGCGACGGCAACGTAGGCTCTTAGATTAAGTTAAGCCCTCTCACTTTTGACAACAATTCAGGTCAAAGGTGTTTACAGACTTTCTGTCGTACTGTGGGTGCCTCGGGTGGTATCACTAACGCACTGTCACTATGATCAGGCGAGAGCTGGTGGTTTGAACGTGATATGGCTGTCAACAGCTCCGTAACTCACGCATGTCCAATTCATAAAATATACTCATTTAACTCGAAAGATGCCACTAAACACACAGATTATTCGTTTGATGAACTTGTAGGAACGAATCTACACAAGACTTCGTATCCCCCAGCATTTTTGGGTTTTAACATGACAGTAAACACATTATTCGTTTGATGAACTTGTAAGAGCCAAATCTCCCGAGAATTCGTATCCTCCAGCATTCTTGGGTTTCAACACGATAATGATGCTAAATACAATAGCGAGAATCGAGCCGGTAGGGTCCGACGACAATAAAACAATGGCGACTGTCAAATCTAGCATAGCGGAGAGTTCAGCGGCTTAACACTATCATTCTGTTACAAGTTCCCCGTTTGATGCATGTAGGAACCAGATGTACACAAGAATTGTATCCTGCAGGATTCTTGGGTTTTCACAGGATAACGGCACTAAAATACAATAGCGATAATCGAGCCGGGAAGGCCGACAACAGTAAACAATGGCGATGTCATATCTAGCGTACCGGATAATTCAATGGTTTCACGTCGATAATTCTGTTAGTATGTTCGCCACAGTAGCCAGCTTCGCACAAGAGCTCCTAAAGGTCTTTATAAAGCATTGTGTGAATTATTTCCATAACTTACTCCGAGTTTTCAAACCTCCTCCAGCATTCTTGGGTTTCAACAGGATAATGACGCTATGATGCCATAGCGATAATCGAGCCACTAAGCCAAGGTCCGACACTAAACAATGGCGACTGTCAATCTAGCGTACCGGAAGTTTTAACAGTTTAACGCCGATAATTCTGTTCATATGTTCACCACAGTAGCCAAATTTGCACAAGAGCTCCTAAAGGTCTCCATAAAGCAACGTGTGAATTATTTCCTGCTGGAGCTGTCGCTCGATTGCTGGAAGAAACACCACAACAACCAGACTCCACTGGTTCCATCGTCCAAGAGCTCCTAGAGAATCATACATATTCCATACAGGTGCAGAGAAGAGTTAGAAATACTTTGTCTCAGAGTTGCATTCTTGGGTTTCAACACGATAGTGACGCTAAGATACCATAGCGACAATCGAGCCACTAAGCCAAGGTCCGACACAATAAAACAATGGCGACTGTCACATCTAGCGTACCGGAAATTTCAACGGTTTAATGCCAGTAATTCTGTTAATATGATTGCCACAGTAACCAGATTCGCACCTAAGCTCCTAAGAGTCTTTATGCAGCATCGTGTGGATTATTTCCGTACTTACTGCGAGGTTTCAATCAAACAACGGTTACAGGTTGGAGAAACCGGGCCGAGTGCCCGAGTGGCGGGACAAAGGCGTCCCTCTGAGTGTGCGGAGTAGCACTCAGGGGTCAGCACCGGCTTTGCCGCCGAATTAACCACAATTTGAAAATTATGCACCAACCCAGCACCCTGACACGCAGCTACCAAATGAAGACGTCCCGCAAATTAACCCACCTCCCGCAGAAGTCCTTTCAATAAACATACTTTTTAAAATATCCGAAACCTTGCTAAGGCAGGTTGTACAAACTGAAGCTAGTGCAGCGTGTGCAAGGCGGTACAGTGCGAGTGTGAGCTCGTTCAGCCAACAGGGCCCTGATGTTGGTGCATATAGAATGTCAGTGTGCATGATGGGACAACCCGGGTCCCTTATCATGGTGAATGGTTAAAGCACAAACCCTCGTCGTTCAGTGTTGAGGCGGCCTGCTTTCGGTTAGCTGAAAAGCATTATCACAGACATGTTGGCACCTATAGAGATAGTACGTAGCTTAGGGACTTGGCAAGTGCTGCATTATTTGTTCGTAGATTTTAATCATATCCATAAAAAAGCTCTTATTTATCCACACAATATTGTTCATTACATTTGCCAAATAAGTAGGTCAAGAAACACTAATCATGTAATTTATTAACTATTCCTTTTCGCTAAACTACTTATCTTCTTTACCAAGTTTAAATTTCGGAAACAGCAAATTTCATGTGCTTGGTAAATGTAATTTAATTCGACTAATATATAGACGCCTTTCGACTAATATATAGACTCCTTTTGTTTACAAACATTATGTATGCACATGCACTTTGGCTGCAAAAGCCAAATGCACACGGCCATTGAGTTTGAAAATTAATAGAAATATAGAACGATAAACAATAAATTTAATATAATCTGTCTATTAAACATGTTATCTGTTTGTGTGCCAAGTGGTTTGTTTCTAGGTGGTACTGCTTTAGAGATATTTCACTTGTTCTGTATGAAGATTGTGCATGGCCATTGAGTTTGCCGATATACACAGTGCAAAACTTCAATGTTATTCAAAATAAATAGAAATGCAGTACAATAAACACATAAATTTAATATAATCTGTTCGTTAAACATGTTATCTGTTTGTGTGCCAAACAGTTTGTTTCTATGTGGTGCCGTTTTAGAGATATTTCACTTTTTCTGTATGAAGATTGCGCACAGCCATTGAGTTTGCCGATACGTGCAGTGCAAAACCTCAATTTTATTCAAAATTAATAGAAATACAGAACAATAAACATATAAATTTAATATAATCTCTTGATTAAGCATGTTATCTGTCTGTGTGCCAAGTGGTTTGTTTCTAGGTGGTGCGGCTTTAGAGATATTTCACTTTTTCTGTATGACGATTGCACATGGCCATTGAGTTTGAAGTGCAACCGGGTGATGTTTTGCAGCTAAGTTGCGTGCGCACACACCTAATTATCTATGCTGGCATCACAGGAAATACGTCTATATGTTCAGCAATGTGCAATTTGGAGCTATTGCTCAATAAACTCGACCCTGGTTTGTTTTGGATTAGTGCTAAATCTCAAGATAACGCAATGGCAAAGCAGCAACAACCTTCAATATCTTTCTGTACAACACAAGATAACGTAATAGCAAAAGCAGCAACCACTTTCCATATCTTTCTGTACATGCTTCAACAAAATATTTACAGGAAGAAGAGAGACAGACAGTGGCAAGTATCAATTTTGTAAGTCATTGGTTTGACTCAGCTGGGATTCAAACTCCCGACCTTCTGCGCGGGAAGCCTGCGCTCTACTGATTCGGCCACTGCGACCGGTCATGTGAGAATGGGTGGTGGAGAGTCTACGCCCACCATGGCCATATAAGACCAGCATTTGGTTTATCACTCCCAGCGGCCAACAGTGAGGACGCCTTGTTGGGTGCTCCCACTGCATGTAATGGATTACGGGTACTTTGCCTTGAAGCTATCTCCACAGAGAGACAAGGGATGGTAAGTGCACTTACTGACGATGTTTCCATACTGGTCCTTCACTGGGGCACCAGCTCCACCTCGCCCAAATGGGTCATAGTTTCGAATCTCCTCCTCCTTCTTCTGATCATATCTGTCAACAGAGTGCCAGATAGACTTTACTGTCCGTAGTATGGCTGCTTAAGATAGTGTCTAGTTTGACTGGTTAGTTTGGGTAGAGAGTACGAGTATAAGCAGTGCATAAAGTGGATATGAGAGCAGCAAGCTATCTTACTGCCTGAGGATGTCTTACAACAGTCTCACAGCCAAAGGTGACACAGCCGTCTTTAATTATCGTTTACAGGAAACAACCAATTGAAGAGCTGAAAATAACATATCTACACATATAAAATAAATAAATGTGGGCATATGCCTTTAAACAGTACTACTGTACTGTAGATTCTAATCAACAACTTGCATTTAACCATTAAGCCGCAGTCAACTCTACTCTGTAGATCAATGAACAAGCGCTAGAATATTAGTGTGTAGAGATTTAGATACCACAGGTTAGACATGAAGATCATCCCTTACTGGGATGCCAGCCCACTTATCAAAAGAATCCAATTTGATCCCCGTTTCAATAATCAGTGAATAAAACATTCAAAGCCAAACGAAATTAGTGCTATACATACAACTCTTGTCTTCGCTTCTCTTCTTCTTTTTTCAACCTCGTCGCTTCCATCTAAATGGGTAAAATATATCTTTTTAGAGGTGATCTTGGTAACTATTTTGGCAGCTGGCACGATATATCAGGAGATGCTAATAGATAAGTTGGCTAAGAGCAGCATGGGATTAAAATAGTCGAGAAAAATACTTACATAATCGGAAACAGTCAAAAGCAAAAACTGCAAATATAACTAGGGTCCTCAAGGGTTTAAATATTATTTCATCTGTAGATCAATGAACAAGCGCTAGAATTTTTAAAAAAAGGGGGGGGGGGGAAGCACACTATTCGTGAAGTAAGGATGAACTGGAAACAAGTCTGCAAATTGCAATTAGGAAGCTAAGCAACTTTCACAAAACTAAATATCTGCTCAGTACTAAAGCTGCGACCCAAATAGACAAAACAACAATCTTGACCATATGGAACTATAATAACATTATTTACAGAATCCTGATTAAACATAACTAACGAACCCAAGTGCTCCGAAACCTAAGTATAATACAATCCTAATGTCTATAGCTAGGATGTACTTTGAAGCACCAATAGGTACACTATAAAAACAGAGAACTAGACATCTTAGCTTTAACATACATAAGGTTGATTGATTATACTCATACTTATACTCATCCGCTTCTGATTTTGTTAGGCTTATAGCCTGTATCAGGTCGATGCATGTCAAAATTTGATTTACTAGGATTAAATGCATCGAGTACCGGATGTGTGCAATATTGCAGCCCCCTCCAATGCTTATCCAGTCTGCCTTTGAAGGCGTTGACGGAAGGCGCTTCTATGACATGTTCAGGCAATGCGTTCCAGGCATTTACTATCCTGTTACTGAAGAATAGCTGTCTGACATGTTTTATTGCTCTTTCCTTCTTCAGCTTGTATCGATGACCTCTAGTTTTACAGTTGGCCAGCTTCAGGTATCTAGCATCAACCGCATATCTTCCAGTGACGTATTTGAATGCTTCTATTATGTCTCCCCTCGCCCTTCGGTAGTATAAGCTGGGTAGGTTGAGAATCCTGAGACGTTCTTCATATGGTAGTTCTCTTATGGTTGGTGATAACTTTGTAGCACGTCTCTGTACACTCTCGATCATTGACATGTCCTTCTTGAACTTCGGTGTCCAAGCCGTGTTGCCATACTCAAGGTGCGGCCGGATCAGTGACGTGTACAGTGTCTTCACCGTGTCATTGTCTAGATACGTGTACGAGCAGCGTATCATGCCTAGAAGCTTGTTCGCTTTGGTCACCTTTTGTTCACTGTGATATGAGAAGGTGAGTCCGATGTCCATGTATATGCCAAGATCTTTCTCTAGTTCTGTCACTTGGAGCTGGACTTCTTCTCCATCTTGGTGCATGTAGTAACTGAGATTGATTGGTGGTTTCTTTACGCTGTGTCAGCAGCATAGGCCATATTCACGGCGAGAATTTATTTTTATTTTTATTCAACCAGCGCTTTTACAGAGTGCAAAAGCATACAATCAATTATGTGTCAATAGACACTGTGAATTTAAACAGCTCAGGGTTATATGATTTGTCGCTAAGGGAAATAAAATTCCAGATAAAAGCTAAAGGTTATTAATTGATCAAATGGGTTTCATAGACCAGACCAGCTGCCCTCAAAAAGGCTAAAACGTTTTCTTGTTTTACTTTTGTGAAAAGGTCACGCATGCTGCCTGCAGTGTAAAATTGTTGGCACAGAGCAAAAAAAAATCAACACAACTTAATCAAATTGACACAACTTAATCAAATGTGTTTGAGTGTCAGTGGGGACTGACACCTAATACATTCAGAGGGGCGGTCCCCCTTGAGCAGAAAAGCATAGGTAAGCCAGGAGTGGCCAATACGGCAATGGCTAAGGACCACTTGATCCCGCCAACCTCCCGTATGAGTCTATTGAGTCTACGGTTCAATTTCTTGCAGTTTATTAATGTTTTCATCCTACTCATGTTGCCATTTGGATTTGATGTGGGTGGCTATAGTGGTTTCAGATCAGAGTGAGGGATCAGATACGGCTCAACATCACAGTTCAGAGCCTTCTTCGCAGCCCGATCAGCTTGTTCGTTTCCTCGGATGCCGGCATGTCCAGCAACCCAGCACAGGTGGATGTAATTAAAGCCAGTTTTCCTGTTGATGAAATTATTGAACCGCTCAAACCCAGTGGGGTGCGGGCTCAAACCCAGTGGGGTGGTCACCCAGCCTTTGGCTGGATCTAATTGTGTGCCACGCGAACATGGGTTGCCGGATTGGATTGATGTTGATTGTGCATGGTTGTCTGTTGACAATGTGAAGAGTACTTTGCGTGTTAGTGCGGTCGATAGGTTTTCTAACAATGTGAGTGCTATCAATTTTTCCATCTCACAGCAATGTGTGGATGGGAGGTGCAGTTCTGGTCAGTCGGAGAGGTGGAGTCATGGGCTCCAGATTGTGCTGTGGTATGATTTGTTGTTTGGTGTGGAGGTGTGTATTAGATTTGGGATTGTGATTGGTTGGCTTGAGGGGGGGGGGGGGAGAGGTGTAGAGTATATGGGTGGAAGCCCCCTCCCCTGTCAGTTTACAGTGCTGCAAACTTGCAGCCTTCAGCGCATCAATGCGACTGAAAACTCCCCAAAAACAAACAACCCTGTCAGTTGGTTCCCATGGGGCCCCTCCCCCCCCCTCCACACACACCCCCACACCCGCCCGCGCTGGCATGGGGTGGGGGTGGCGAGGGGGGCGTGTCAGCTTCGCGGTCCCTGCGCCCAGCAATGAACCCGAATGAGCGTCCCCACTCATTCCAGACGAATATTTAGTTAAGACACAAACCTGTGCTAGGAGCTCTGCTTGGTAGTTCTGCTTTTGGGCTCTATCTGGCTTTCGATCATCACTAGAAAATGGGAAGTCTGCCTGTATACCACTTGACTGCTGCGGCTGTTGTCTGTAGAGATGGAATAAAGGAGATCGTAGCAATGCTTAAAGAAACCAGACACGCTTAAGATTTCTTGGTATTCAAAAACGGCTATAATTAATTAGTAAAGAAAGCAATGAAGTAAAGATTATATGACAGACAATGGCACAACACATGGAACATTTTGTGGGTGAACATTCCAAACTCTGTGTTCCACTAGAAAGGAAATGTTCTAAACAATCGTTTTCAATTTGAACATAACGTTCTCCTTCCTTTTAAAAACAAACTATTTAGAAAGAAAAAAGAAAATTATGTAATAAATGCAGACTAGAAGACAAACAGGGTAACACAGAGTGCCCCTCTCATGTACTAATCAATATATTACCGCTTGGTTGATTGCTACACGCTGAGTAGCAAAACAGGATCTTGAACAACAATTCACTTTCCAGATATCGAAAGTAATGTGCATATGAGACGCCTTCACCTGCCATGCCATACTCTTCAGTCATATGCAGAGCCAACATTAAATATGCACATTCAGTATGCAAAAACAATGCTTAAAATGTGTGTAAGGAAGATGTACCACACAGTGCCAGCATTAAGTATGCACATTCAGTAAGCAATGTGCTGATTATAATGTGGGAAGGGCAGACATATCGCACAGTGCCAGCTTTAAGTATGCACATTCAGTAAGCAATGTGCTGATTATAATGTGGGAAGGGCAGACATATCGCACCGTGCCAGCATTAAGTATGCACATTCAGTCAGCAATATGCTGATTATAATGTGGGAAGGGCAGACATATCGCACAGTGCCAGCATTAAGTATGCACATTCAGTAAGCAATGTGCCGATTATAATGTGGGAAGGGCAGACATATCGCACAGTGCCAGCATTAAGTATGCACATTCAGTAAGCAATGTGCTGATTATAATGTGGGAAGGGCAGACATATCGCACAGTGCCAGCATTAAGTATGCACATTCAGTAAGCAATATGCTGATTATAATGTGGGAAGGGCAGACATATCGCACAGTGCCAGCATTAAGGATGCACATTCAGTAAGCAATATGCTGATTATAATGTGGGAAGGGCAGACATATCGCACAGTGCCAGCATTAAGTATGCACATTCAGTAAGCAATGTGCTGCTTATAATGTGGGAAGGGCAGACATATCACACAGTGCCAGCATTAAGTATGCACATTCAGTAAGCAATGTGCTGATTATAATGTGGGAAGGGCAGACATATCGCACAGTGCCAGCATTAAGTATGCACATTCAGTAAGCAATGTGCTGCTTATAATGTGGGAAGGGCAGACATATCGCACAGTGCCAGCATTAAGGATGCACATTCAGTAAGCAATGTGCTGATTATAATGTGGGAAGGGCAGACATATCGCACAGTGCCAGCATTAAGTATGCACATTCAGTAAGCAATGTGCTGATTATAATGTGGGAAGGGCAGACATATCGCACAGTGCCAGCTTTAAGTATGCACATTCAGTCAGCAATATACTGATTATAATGTGGGAAGGGCAGACATATCGCACAGTGCCAGCATTAAGTATGCACATTCAGTCAACAATATGCTGATTATAATGTGGGTAGGGCAGATGTACGGCACAGTGCCAGTATTGAGTATGCACATCCAGTAAGCAATGTGCTGCTTATAATGTGGGAAGGGCAGACATATTGCACAGTGCCAACATTAAGTATGCACATTCAGTAAGCAATGTGCTGATTATAATGTGGGAAGGGCAGACATATCGCACCGTGCCAGCTTTAAGTATGCACATTCAGTAAGCAATATGCTGCTTATAATGTGGGAAGGGCAGACATATCGCACAGTGCCAGCATTAAGGATGCACATTCAGTCAGCAATATGCTGCTTATAATGTGGGTAGGGCAGATGTACGGCACAGTGCCAGTATTGAGTATGCACATCCAGTTAGCAATGTGCTGCTTATAATGTGGAAAGGGCAGACATATTGCACAGTGCCAGCATTAAGTATGCACATTCAGTAAGCAATGTGCTGCTTATAATGTGGGAAGGGCAGACATATCGCACAGTGCCAGCATTAAGTATGCACATTCAGTCAGCAATATGCTGCTTATAATGTGGGTAGGGCAGATGTACGGCACAGTGCCAGTATTGAGTATGCACATCCAGTAAGCAATGTGCTGCTTATAATGTGGGAAGGGCAGACATATTGCACAGTGCCAACATTAAGTATGCACATTCAGTAAGCAATGTGCTGATTATAATGTGGGAAGGGCAGACATATCGCACCGTGCCAGCTTTAAGTATGCACATTCAGTAAGCAATATGCTGCTTATAATGTGGGAAGGGCAGACATATCGCACAGTGCCAGCATTAAGGATGCACATTCAGTCAGCAATATGCTGCTTATAATGTGGGTAGGGCAGATGTACGGCACAGTGCCAGTATTGAGTATGCATATTCACACAGTAAGCAATGTGCTGCTTATAATGTAGGTAGGGCAGATGTACGGCACAGTGCCAGTATTAAGTATGCACCCGGTGTGCAATATGCTGCTTATAATGTGGGTAGGGCAGATGAACGGCACAGTGCCAGTATTAAGTATGCACACTCACATGCACACGTGCTGCTTATAATGTGGGTAGGACAGATGTTCTGGTAAGGAGCTTTTGTCCTAAATACTTTGACGTGGAGATGAGGGTGCGGATGTGTGGCCCTGCTGTCGGTAACAGGCAGATAATTCAAGCGCAGATAATACAGCATTAATGGTAGACAAACCTTGCTGCCTCATTCTCAGAAAAAGTCACAGACTTTGTAGGCCACGAATCTGGAGCCCTGAAATAGACATCAGCTGTCTTCTAGAACGCTCTCTTTTTTTTTTAAACAAAAAAAACTAAGCTGCAGCAGCAGAAGAATAAGAATAAGAAGGTGGAAGGTAAGACTTGGGGAACGGAAATAATTCTGAAAAGAGGATAACAGCAGAATAAAAAGAGAACAAAACTGTTCTTTAGGGAGACAAAAAGCAATGAACTGCATAATGTTCTTTATACCACAACAAAAAGACTACCACCTCATAAACTTAGTTGTTTAATGCTTCAAGTACTAAAATCCTTTAAATTAACTAAGGTAATATGAAAGCTAAATAATAGCAGTTTTGATTTGTGCATGCCGACTTGCATATTAAAATTATATTGATATATGTATTGCTGCAAACGTATCACATATTAGCATTATCTGAGGATCACATTAACCATTGATTAACCATCTTTTTAACTGTGATTGCATGATTCAGTATAATTGAACTATGTCTTGTTGAAAGGTGTCTGCCAATCAATGGTTATTGGAATCGCTAAAAGTACAGCAATATATCATAAGATCTATTAGCTCGGCACCAGCCAATTTTAGCCTAATTCTTTCCATGTCAGAATTTAAGTTAGTGAATAATTATCAAAATTACAAATCACACACAAACGACAAATTTCTGTACTATAAACCAAATCGCCAATAATTACAGGCATATCGACAAAAACCTTATTTATAAGTGTCCATTTAATCATTTTGCTACCATTGTTTTGAAATACTTAATTAACTACTGCGACCATTATGCAGTGCTTGAGATTATAACATTATTCTGCATACTTTGTCGTTTTCAGCTATAGAAAGCACACTTGAAAAGTGAGCTAAATAATACTTGCACCTTATAATAAGGGCATGTCAGAAGTTGTCAACATTTTCAGTCATACGAAGTGTACGATGGGGGTAGGAGTGGGTCCGTAAGGTACAACCTGTATCGTTTAATAAAATGGTGATATTTAATTTACACTAATAGTGTAAATTAAATTGTCTGTAACATTTTGATTAATACTTTGAAGGGGAGGGGGGGGGGGAGTTGAAAGATAGTACTCTTTGTACGACCATGAACATGTTGACGACTTTGGATGGCCCCTAAACGATACAATTTTGTTTAAATGCCCGAAATAAGCGTTGCTATTTGTGTTATTTTACATCAACGTAGGGCATGCTCGGTAGGTGGGCGCCTGACTTACTGCGGTCGCTGAGGAGGCGCGCCATACGCTGCTGCAGACACACCAAGAAGGCCTGGAGTCGGGCCACGCGGCCCTGCAACAAAGCCCACAGGACCACATTAAAACGCACCGCGGCCAATCACGGACCCATACAAACCGCACTCGAAATGACAATCTCGCAGAAAGATTACAACGGATTGAACTGCCCATGTCATATAATATAAGCCACACTCAATGTCACAACGTATGGAGAGTGGATTTTACTATGCTTGTTTTCGAAGATTTTATTGGAAAAGTTGAATAGATAAATTAGATATCATGATTTAGTCTTTCTACAATAACCAAAACAGAAAATAATTTGAACTGCACTTTTAAATAGATTATTGCTTTTAACACTGCTGATAAGCAGAACACATGAGGGAAAATCGCTAAATCTACTCTTAATTATTTTTATTGATTTGATATTTATAGGGCGTGTTGCATTTATTGAACCAGTACACCTCCTCCTCATACAGAAAATATGTCACTGTAGGTTGTTCACTTTTCACCATCGAACCGGGAGGTGCCTAGATAAATAGACAAGCAATCCTATAAATAGAGCTTGGCAGATATGGGGCAATGGGACACCCCTCCTGTCCTCCCAGAAGACGAAGAGTACGGAAGAGAGAACAAAAAAACTTACAAAAATGGGCCGTGTTAACGCGCCGTTTATTATGCTGCAGTTCTGCAGCCAGTGACTATTAGGTCACGAACCCCCAACTACGCTAAGCAGGGGCAACAATCTATAGCAAATGATCAGGGGAGAGGTTATAAATACCATGGCCAGCCTGATAGGGATCAGTATTTGCAACATATTAAAGGAATAATAAACTAATTTTCCCCATCCCATCCATAGCTATTTACACACTGGTGGAATATATTAGAATATATGTACCCCTTTTTATTATTCTTTTAAAAGAATTTGAATAATGTGTTATAAATAACTGTGTATAGGGTGGGTTTGGCCCCTGATCATTGGTTCCATGTGTAGAAAGTTTGTTATATTTAAATACGCCTCTAGAGCACATTGATTTTCATATCATCGGCTATTGGACATCAAACATATGGTCATTCTGACATATTTCTTTGAAGGGAACCTGCTGCCACCACATAGCTATTCTTTGCGATAAGCAGTAAGGGGTCATTCATATGCACTTTCTCACAGACAGGACAGCACATAGCACAGCCTTTGACGAACCAGTTGTGGACCACTGGTCTTCCATGTCTAGAAGATTCGGAAGAATTTAAATAACTACAACTTTCAGGCAAGTTAATGTAACTAAAATATTCTTACGTTATCTTCCGAACACCGGAATATAGGTTTTTTTTAACAGCATATTTTAATTCCACCTATGGGGTTTGCACAGACAATTCATATTTCCATTAATACATTATGTTCATTCCATCACCTCATCACAGGTAAACATATAGCAAGAATACACATTATATATTTCTTACGTATTATTTGCTGTATCCAGAATTGCGTGTTGAACTATAGCTGGATTTTCAATTGTTGTGTAGTAATGTCTAGCAAAGCCAGTAGCATACGTAAATACTGCATTAGAGTTTGTTCCCTTATTCCTGACTGAGGAAACAGATGCTCCTCTCGCGCTATGTCTCTTGTACCTTATTGTAGCTATACCTGCCATGCTTCTGTCCGTGTCCAGTGAACTAGAGTAGCTCTAGAAATTGGTTTAAATGGTGCAATATGTGAGAGCAATAATTGGTTTTCTCCTTTCCTTACTTCAACGCTATGATCTAAATATCTTTTTAAAGTCCTAATAACACTAAATTTCGTGCTTGTTGGCTAAGCATAGAAAGTAATAGAATCCAATGGTTGACCCAATTGATTATGCTTCAATAATGTAATCGGTGATTTTAGACATAACATGCTACCAACATACAATTTCTTTCTGTCCTCTCTGGGAGGATATTAACAGTAACAAAGTTAATTTCAAAGACAACAACTTCATTGGCATAAAATTACCAACCAATCTAAAACCTTGTACACCAACCAAAGATTATCATATCGAGGCTAGGGTCGCCTAAGAATATATAGCAACTTTTGCAGAACTATTTTATCAAAAATATTCTCCAATTGTCTTATTTTCCCATTTGGGAAGATTTAAACTCAAAGCTGCATTAATTGTGCGATATCCCAATCCTATTTCAAAATATCGTCTTAAAATGTTCCAAGATGTTCGCAATTGAAGGGTTCAAAATTGAGATATTCTTATCGGCCTAATGGGACCATCTACTTTAACAAAAAAAAACGTTAAAGCCTTTTTTAAAGATTCACTCAAGGTAAATTTGAAATATCTAAGACTTTATTTAAATTATAATTCCTTAAAGAATATTATAGAAGATGTATACTTTCAACTTTTTGGCCTTTATTGCTTCACTTTTGCTTCAGCAGTTTTCCATGTCCCATTAAATCTAAACTGTTATTTTAGATGGGTTTTGTTGTCGTATTCGGATTGACATGTCCAATGAGGTGCCAATAGTAAAGCCTTTGATCCATTCCTGTGTATTTTCTGAAGTACCTCGGGAATTAATCTGAATGTGCTTGCTCGTCTCTCTATCTGCCTTCTCTTTCGACATAATAAGAGCCATAGCATGAGTTATGGCTCTTATTATGCACCTACAACTCCTTTTGAAGCTGATAATATTCATTCCTCAGCCAGTCTACGACCTTAAATTTAATTTAATTTCCTCATTCAAAGCTGGATCTCTAGCTTCTTCAACTGATAGGCTTGTATATTGTCTGGCTAAATTGTTTAGTACTTTCTTGGGCTTAGAAAATTCATGATAATGCGCAATAGCCCCAGCTAAATTATCATCTATATAAATACATTCATCTAAAGGCTTTCGAATTCTTCTATAAATCGCCCGAAGTTCTCACTGATGTGCTCCTTCCGCAATATTTCCTGAAAAAGTGAAGGCCCTTATAGTCATATCTATTCTATGTTATGCATGTTATCTCACTTTCTGGGCCGTACCTAGACGCTCCCTAACTGCTTAAGTAGACCGTTGGTAAAATTGGATAGAATTGGATTATTAGAGCCTAATTGGTGTGACCGGCTTTGTTAATTTCATTAGTTGAATTGTTAGATTGTCCAATTATTCGAGCTTGTTCAGCTTTCACTAACATTTAAACATACGCTTCTGTTTTCCTCTGTTCAATTTGTCATTTTCAACATCTAGCTATTATTTCCAGTAGTTCTGTACTTTCGTGTGAAGTTGTAGGTGAAGAAATAACATTAGAAGCCGAACATTTCTGGCCGAAAGTACTTTCATTACAGGAGAAAGTTGCAATTTTGGATTTCCTTATGTACTTCTTTTTCTTGTCCTCCAGTGGTATTTCTTTATCAGAATCATTTAACGTATATATGGCTCATGCCTAGTTGAGTCAGTGGTTGACATTTTCAAGTTAAGCACCATGTGAACACCACTTGTTTCTTCGCCTATGTCATTATTATTTCCAATACACACCTTTGGAACATCCAAAACTGCTTAGGCAGTGTGAATTGTTGATCGGCATAGTTCTTGATTAGTGATTAGTCTCGGCAAATAATTATTATAAATTATAATTTGAAAAGGGGAACCAAAGTCACAATCTTTATGTATCCACACACCAAATTACAAGTTCCTATTTGCTACCTATGCTACCTAAATAGTGGCTTGGTATAGTACTACCACTAGTCCTCCGCCGTGCTGTCCATCCGGCTGCCGGCTCACGACTGCTCCATTTCAGGCTCCCCTGAGTGCTGGATTCCGATACTCGGAAGTTGAGGTAAGAACCAATCAAACAATTCTCAGGTCTTACCCAGAAAACAAGTTCTTGCCATTGCCGCCAGAGGGCGGATTGGCAGTGGATATCATTGATCAACAGTCAGGTTCTCTATGCTACCTTAATGTCAGACATGAATGGTATTACTGATGTTAATGCTCACCTAAATCTAAGCCATCCAGTGGGTTGTTCTGTGCATAGAAATTGTAAGGGTCATCCAACTGTGCCGGCAGAATACTTTGCGGATGTAACCGGTTCTCGGGTAACAAGTTCCTGTTTGCAAATCAGAACATTTCATCATGTAGACATTATTTTTACAGACACCGTTCAACAATGGTTGGTTATTTAACACTTATTTTCTAGAACAACTCACTTGAATTAATAGCCTATATCATATACTATTAATATATAATCATAATTATGATTATTGTTATAGAAGCTAGTAGAAAATGCTAAAGTCAATCCCTACTATCCATATGTTCATATGAAAGCAATAGTGAAGCTAAAATGAGGAGACGCCAGCAGTGAACTGATGTGTGCAGACTTAGTGTTGGTACTAGTGACAGTGACTACGTGAAATCAAACAGTGTAAGTGCTCAGGTTCACCGACTGGTATCATCCCCATGGTACAATATAGCTCACATAACACACCGACATCACACCAGTTCCATGGAAGCTGTTATGAGGCCATATCAGCAGGCAGCTTCCACTAGACTACAGCTAGCCACTCACCCACTTTGATATGCCGACATCAGCTTGGTGTTAGACTACAGGTTGTCACTCACACACTGTACACTCGCGTGTGCTTGGTGCTAGACCAACAAACTTTCACTCACCTACTCTGGGCCTGTATGCAGGAGTCGGTGGTAGTGGCTTTTGGTGTTACAGCCTATTACCGGTTAGCTATCGCCGACGTCGGGAACTGTGTCAAGTGGTATGCAGGAGCGCATAACACTTTGATTATAGCTACACGTGAAGTTATTTATAGATTTGGGAAATCCCTCTGCGTTTGTAGCCATATATTAGGCTCAAATGTATTAAATGCTATCATCTTTAACAGAATTACATACGCAATAAGTGAAATTTCATGAAATTAACCCTAAATTCGAAGCAATATTAATGCTGCCGCCGCAACGGCAGCGATATTAATATGTTCGAATCGACGAATGTAAAGTAAACAAATCGCCGCCGCCGCCGCCACATCAACGGCGCTTTCCATACTGGCGGCGGCGGTTGCTTGCATTCGTCGGTTTGACAATATTAATATCGCCGCCTTTGCGGCGGCAGCGTTAATCTCGCTTCGATTTTAGGGTTAATTTAATAAAATTTCACTTATTGCGTATGTAATTCTGTTAAATATGACAGCATTGAATAGATTTGGGCCTAATGAACTCGCTATACCTCCTATTTTTCAGGGGTAGGGTAACACCGGTTAACCTTTTGGTGTTAGGCCTATCACCAACTCGTGCATACCACTTTTCGCCCCATCCCGGGAAATTCCACCGAATACCACCGACTCCTGCATACGGACCCTGGTATGCTGACACAGGCTTGGTGCTAGAGTACAAGCTGCCACTCACCCGCTCTGGTACGTCTGCATGGGCTTGGTGCTAGACTACAGACTGCCACTCACCCACTCTGGTACATCTGCATGGGCTTGGTGCTAGACTACAGACTGCCACTCACCCGCTCTGGTACGTCTGCATGGGCTTGGTACGGAAGAGTTCAGACCCAAACCCGCTGGTGAGGATGCTATCATTGGCGAGCACTGGAACTTGGCCACTGCCGTACAGGACGTGGCCCGGACTGAACGTGTGGGCAGACAGGACTGGACGACTTAGTGACGTTGCACAATAGTGCCCACTTCGACACTATGCTGCTGTTGCTTATTCTAATTCATGTGTTTGTCTCCTCATTGCGGAACTAAAGTCCATTTCCCCGGGACATCTAAACTCAAATTTGAAAGAACCCCCCCCCCCCTTCACACGGCCCCACACACGCATGAGTGTACTTTTGCAAGAACAATTCTTAAGGATTTCGTTATTGTGGATTAAATAACTGTAAACGGATGATTACCTAACGCATAATCATCTAAGGAAAAGCAACAGCTGCGCTTCGGTGGATTTGAGCATATATGCACATTTGGAAAATAGGCATCGTATAATTATATGAATCATACCTGGGTACAGATGATGGTTAATAGTTTTCGTGAGGTCCTGTGGCTTTTAGAATTGTCATACATACACAGGAGTAGGAAGGCCTGCAAAACCAGTCAACTATTTACTTAATAGCCTATGTCTGTCAGCAATAATTAACCTGTGGGATAGTAGGATAATTGAGAGTGAGTCCCATGTTCTGTCTTGAGCAGTTCACTTAAACCTAGTAGTCATTCTTGCCTATCTAATGCTGGAGCATCAATCAATTAAAACCAGCACCAGCCGTTACATTTCCGAAACTTAGCGACATAATATCGCTAATTGTTCAAAACTCAGCCCAGCATACTATGAACATTATTTGACGTGGGATCACTCAAAATAACACCAATTTATAGGTAATTGTGAACCGACTCTGTTTGTATCCTCAGTGCTGTGACCTGGCTGTTCCCTGCAATTGATCCTACTCTGTGTAACCAGAGGCGGCAGGACAGAGGTGAAATTAATATGCCTTAATAGTCTTAAATGGTGCAGAAATAAATATTAGAAACTACGCTTCACAGGCATCTAGTCATAAAATAAATCGATACATTGATTGCACAACATATATAGCAAACGATTTATATCAACTTAAACCGAAAATAGAATCTTGTGATTGGATAAATCAGAAACTTAGAAATAGTGCTCAAATATAGCGTTCACACAGTGATCAACATCTATGCACAAAAATCACAGTACTTCTAAGTGGAATGCATCTTACAACTGTTATGGAACCCTCATGCCTTATTGTAAGAGCTGGGAAGCTAAGAGGGTGATAACAGGAGCTGCTAAGTTGGCTCTGAATCGTCCTACCTGGAGACGGCGTCGGGCAGGCCTGTCCCCTGCGGATCCGGCCGGCGCGGGGCAGGAGCCATGTCCGCCAGACTGCCGGCGTTCCGAACAGGTGGCACCCCGCCACTGATACTCTGCTGCTTCTCTCTGAGGAAATACCATTGACACGTTTTGAGATTAGAAGTTGGTCTTCCGTTTGAGCTTTAGGTGCTTATGGCTTTTCTAAATGGTTACATACATTGCTTTCGGCGGCGTTAGTTATTTAGTCATACAAAGGTAGCCGAAGCCTGCGTGTTACGTTGCAATGTGCTATTTTTTGTTTTGTTTAAATAATTCTTTTTAAGGTTATTTCCTCAGCCATTACAGACACATTGATACAAGTGGAGGGTGTGGGAGGAGCAACTCCGCCAATATAGCTTAAAAAAAGCAATGTTCTCACCATCCCTTTAATGCATAAAACTGTACCATTCGGAGTAATAAAATAATGCTCATGAAAGAGACAGACTGATTCTGGGTGCATGTCTCACCATTGAGCAGAGTTAACCTAGTGTAATGGTTCCAATTCTTGGGCATATATTTATAGACTATATTTATAGACTTTAGTAGAAGTCACGGGACATCAGAGGAACACATGTGAGCGGCATAGAATTTGTTACCGTAGGTCACTATTGAGCCGTCTAGGTATCACGTGATTCTTCAGGTTATGGCCTGTGAGGCAGTCATTTTGGCCTAGTCTTCAGTTACACACTTGGCAGTGCTATTCAGGGTACATTACTTCTTACAGCACAGACAGAAAGCTGTGGGGTCCGAGTCCGTACCATTTAAAAACAAATAAACTGTTTGCTGAAGTTGATGAGCGGTGCTACCGAGACCACCAAAGTAGAACAAAAGTGTATCGTGTGTGAGAAAGAAAAGTATCAATTAATCATAAACTAAAAGAAAGCTATAATGTTAAGTATGTGATAGACTAGATTAATTTAGTTTGTATAGAAGATTCAAGATAACAGGAGACAAGAGGGTAGAAGTGCAAGTATTGGGGAACACAGTAATAAGACGTCACGTGTAAATGAATATCACACTCTGGTTGTTGACGGTTTCCTCAGCAATATCCTCTTGAATAACATGTCTTGTTATAACCGTTTGCTCAATGTAACTTCCATTCTGCATACTTAACGATTTGGAACTTTGGTTTTGAGCCTTCTGCTTGAGCAGGAACCCCATTTATTCGCCTCCATGAGTATTTGTGTCGTTTTTCTTTAACATATATTTACAGGCTTCTGCTTGTGCAACTTGATGTTGTTATGTGTGTGTGTCGAGTTACAAGTTAACAAGGCCCTGTAGCATTTCCTCAGCACCGGCTGGTGGCGTGGTAGCTACTGAGGTGAGTAATTGAAGTCTTTTCTCTCAGCATCTCATCAGGGCCGGCTGGTGGCGAGGTAGCTACTGAGGTGAGTAATTGAAGTCTTTCCTATGTGGTTCTCCTCAGGGCCGGATGATGGCATGGTAGCTACTGAGGTGAGTATTTGAAGTATTTTCTCTCTGGTTCTCCTCAGGGCCGACTGATGGTGTGGTAGCTACTGAGGTGAGTAATTAACGTATTTTCTATCTGGTTCTCCTCAGGGCCAGCTGATGGCATGGTAGCTACTGAGGTGAGTAATTGAAGTATTTTCTCTCAGGTTCTCCTCAGGGCTGGCTGGTGGCATGGTAGCTGCTGAGGTATTTGAACAGTCTCTTCTCAGTGATAGTGGTAGCTGCTAACGTCAAGATATTAACAGTCTTTTCTCTCTTCTCTGTGGTACTATCCAACGCTGCATTCGAAAATACTAGCACAATGGCAAATTCGAGCTAACCAATGTTCATAAAAGAAAAGCATCACTACAATTTTTTATAACTCACCTATGAATGTCAATGTGCCATATTTTTCTATAATAATTCCCTAATAACCCTCCCCCACTCCCCCCCCCCCACCCAACAAAGAAGCATGCACGCGCACACAAGGAAATCCATCAGTACTTACAGTGCATATGAAGATATCGGTTACATTCAGGTAAGGACCATCACATACATGTACAACCGATATTACAGTATCACCTGATTCCATGGTAGGACTAGTATTGATACTACCATTAGCAGAAATCACTTACACAAATACCAAGACAGTAACGGTTGCAATACAACAAAGTAATAAAGCTACTTTATATAATAATAAGCACAGTATGAACTGAAGACGAGACAAATGTGAACGTCACTGCTTACATCTTTCTTGTGTACAGAGTTGCAATGAAATCAAGATTCTAGTCCTTACCCATTCAGCATGATGAACGATGGGATATATTCACTGAGACAAAATTGATAGGTAGCAACTAAATATCACAAACATAATCAGAAACAATCCTAATGGTAAAAGCTTACTGTTTATAACAATAGCATTATATTATGCTACCTATAAATTTGTATTCAATTTGAATAGTTCTAAAATGTGTTTAATAATTTCTCTTAGGATGTCTTGGTATACAGATATCCCTTTTGAGAGGTTACTGTTATCAGAACGACCCGGAAACCTTATTCAGGGGCAGCCTAATTACTGGGTAGACATTTTAGACAGGAATAAAGCGAAAGAAAAATTATTTAATGGGGAAAAGGTACAACTGCTAAGTTCATATACCCTGAGTGTGTATTTGTGTGATACCTTCTGACAAGCGTACCATATACATACCACTCAACACTAACCAATATTACAAGTTTCAATACATTTTGCTTAGTTTGAACGAAATGACTAGATCTACAGCTAGCTCACAGAGACTGAAGTGCAGAGATGCCAACATTTTGTGACCAAAAATATGACAATTTTAAACCTTTTATTAGGAACATAAGTTTTTGGGAGGCAACACATGGCACAACAATCGGACATACATCATGACATAGTATAATCATACAATATATAATATGTATATATAATTATATTATATACTTTTTCATACAAGTCCCACTATGTATCCCACCATGTGTCTATGTGTCATTTTCTAGCTCTGGCTCTGATTGCCAACTTGAGCTGCTGATGTCTTCAAGTTGCTGTAAGTAGCTGATTTTGCCTTTTTCTAAGGTGGGTGAGAATGAAAATCGTGAGATTTGCATATAGAATCGTAATATCAGAAGAGAGTAGCAAAATCAGAAGTCTTCCTACACAATCGGACATCGTTGCCTAGTTTTTCAGTTTATGGAACCGATTATGTGTGTGGGGGGGAGAGTGCTGAGGTCAACGCTCCTGCTGTTTTCTAAATGGCTGGTTGAGAGTGGAGAGAAGGGAAGGTAAAACTTAGGTATCTCAATTTTGTAGAGTAGTACATACTGGAAATACATTTGATATAATGCAAAATAATTGTTAGTATAATTTCATTGCAGAATTTACTTGTCGTGATTACTTTTGTTAAACATATCGAGGAGAAAACTTATTTCTAAATGTAATTAGCAAAGCATCAAGAGGGGTTTGAACTCCCAACCTGCAGATTACAAAAATATAAGATCCACGCCTGAACCACTAGACTAGAGAATCAACATATAGCTTGTTATCTCAGTTCAGGTTATCTACAGTGGTAATAAGGTACTAGTACTAAAACTGAATGATGTGTATATATGTGTGTATATACACATATAAATAGGATAAGTTATACGAGACTTACCTGGGTATAGTAGAAGAATAACTTCTGTTTTACCGAGGGCTTAGCCTCTGGGTAGTCACAGGAGGGCCCTGTACTGCGACTACCCAGGGGCTAAGCCCTCGGGAAAACAGAAGTTATTCTTCAGCTATACCCAGGTAAGTCTCGTATAACTTACCCTCTTTTACCTCGGGCTGTAGCCACCAGGGAATTCACAGCCCAGGGAGATTTTTACGTACCGAGTATTGTACCCGACATTATGTATTGTGGTTATTAAAGAGCATTGCAACTGCCAGTGTTTTTGTTGTTAATCTTGTTTCAACAATTTTTACTTGTCTCCGCGTGTCCCAATTAGTCCATGGGCCCAATAGGTTTGTTGGTACCACCTGGACTGGCAATTTTATGTTTATACAATTTTTACTACCTACAATAGGGACATAAAAAATGTATGATAACCGGTTCAACGTAGTAGCTTATGGTATGAAAATCGACAATATGTTTAATGATTTCTGCACTTGTTTTGAATTTGCTGTTATACATACTTGTGCATAGTGGTTAGACTATAACTTTACCTGTATAGGAAGCACATCAGAATTAATAGGCTCAACAGATAGGCAAGACCCAAAGCATGAAAATATATAATCATATGTCACCAATAATGACACACATGAGCAATTAATAGTGTTAATACTTACTGTTACCCCATAATATTTTGGACATTCTTTATTTATTTTTCCAAGTCAATTTGTGTCAGATGAGGTATGTGATGCCATAGGTAATAATGATGAATATTATACAATATCCACTGTACCTTAAATCGATTTTTTAGAATTTAAAAACATTTTATAGACAATTTCATAAACATTAGAAGAAATATCGAGTGGGCGATAATTTTCAGCAACATAAACTTTTTCAAAGTATTATCATCATAACTTTGGAACCATTTAGGATAGAATAACAAATGAGGTATCACAAAATAGCTACAACATAGGACCAGCACTAGCAAATAAATAATTTGATATTATCGGAGGAAATGTTTAATATTCTTTACATATATTTAGCCCTACCCTTTAAATTTAAAGACATTTCAAAATATGTTGACCATATAATTTCATATTAATTCATTGGACAGAAAGAGATGGTCTGAGGAGGCAAACCATTTCAGATACCAATTGTTTGTATGGGTCGTATGCATACATGTATATTAAAAGTTGATAACTGTTCCAACTGAGTAGCTTAGCCTAGTTACATGATCCCTGTCCACCATCAATAAAAACTGTGGAGGCAGACACTGCAACAGTCATACAGCATGCAAAGGAAAAGAACCTCATTTGGCTACTTGCCCGCATGTCTCACCAAAATGCTCATGCCATCAGCAACTGGACTGGCTTCAATATTCTAATCTGCAATAAGGTTGCAGTGGTCCAGGATAGTATATGCTATCTGCCTACAATCAAGACTCCTGCAACCCAGATGTCAACCGGATATGAAGTTTTTGTCCCACTGAGGCAAAGTGGTCGTTTAGTTTGTCTGCTGCCTCTAGGTTTGTTAGTGTGCTGCCTTTCTCATTTGTGAGTGCTATGCAGTCTTTAGATTTATTGTTGGGGAATAGTAGATTTACATTTTTCCAGAATTTGTTTGTGTTACTACCCCATCAATCATCTTGGCTTATTATGTATTATTACTTTGCTTTTCTGACAGCTTTCTGGGATTTATTTCTAGCTGTGTTGTAGGCTAGTCTATCTGCTGGGGTTTTGCTTTTTGCCAGGTTCCCTAGTTTTCTTTTGATTTCTACCTAGGCTTATTAGCTCATTGTTCACCCATGCATCTTGTTTTTGCTTAGTTTTAGTTTTCTTTATTGGGCACATTTGGTTTAGTGAGGTTGTTATTTCCGTAATGATATTGTTCCAGAAATGTTAATATCATTTTTGTTACTATTTATTTGGTTTTCTTTACTCTCTAGGTGGTTTTCTAGTGATTCTTTTGAGTAGTTTAGCATCTTGTATTCATCTTGAATAAGAAAAATATAAAATTCTGGTTACGTATATTAGCTCATGGTCAGTAACACCCCAGCTTCTGGTGCCCAATTTTGTTGCATGGTTGGAGTTGGTTAGTATTAGGTCAACTGCCGAGCTATTTTCACTCAGTTTGGTATTTTCTGTGATTATCTGTTGAAGGCCTATGGTTTTGATAGTTGTCTGCAGCATTAGTTCGTTTTTTTCATTTGAGTTGTAGTTTATATTAAAATCACCCAGAATGAAAATTTCTGCAGTTGTTAATTTTTGTACTGTATTAACACTTATTTCAACGGCCTTGTAATTTTTTATTAAGCGCCATACAAGTTCTATGTGTTGTTCTGAAATATTTGCTGTATCTAGTGTTTCAACATCTAAGTTTTTGGAGAGTTTGCAGTATATAGCTACACCCCCACCTTTCATTGTTTGTTGTGGTTGATTTAATGTTTTTCTGTCATTTCGTACAAGCCTATACCCATCTATGTTGAGAATATTGTTGTGGTGTTTGTCAGTGTACCAGGTTTCTGACATTGTTAGTACATCTATGTCTTCATGTTTTAGGTGTAGTTTTATCAGTTCTAGTTTATTGTATGCACTCTGGCAGTTTTAGTGGGCGAAGTGTGGATATTGAGGTATTGGCACTAATACTGTTTGTGCTGAAATGTTAAAAACATAAATCCTACACACAAGTAATAGAACTAGGCTCTGGTCAGAGGACTGTGAGTAGTATTCCACTTTGATAGACTTTGATAGTAACCTCCATAAAACATAAACAGTTTGGATGTCACATGACCATACAAGGTCACTTTGCGCCACCAAGTGACACAGTTCAGTATTATTAATGCACCACCTTTGGCACCACATGTAGCAGTACTTACAGCACAAATTAGAACTATTTGGAGTTCATTTGCTTTATCAGTGGACTATACCAGGCAACTTTAACTACCTTGGACATCAAATTTCTCTATACTCAGGAAATCCTTTTGGGGTGTAACATACGGTAATGGGATGACAAGGAATTTTTCAACCATCATATTGGTTGCAGAATTTCTTGGGAAATTTATTCATGTCATAATAAAAGGCATGTTATGTACCTTTAGCAGTGCATATTATAAATATGAAACAAAAATACTTTTTAGTATGGTCAAACTTGCATCTCGCATATACATGTGGAAAGTCATTGTGCTTAGACATCGCATTCAAAACTCACCACATCCATCAATATTGTTTGTTTTCATAAATGATGAAATGGTTCGATTTGCAAAATGTCGACCCATATATATGCAATTTAAAGTCGCCTGGCATAGGTCACTGAGACCGGAGCTGTACTCTGACAAATACTCTCCAAACACACCTTTTCAGTTTATCTATGTAACCAAAGACCCTATAACACTAAAACAGCTCACTCCCTATCTCTCCCACGGTAATGTAAATTTTGCAGTGCCACCTTGTGGTGGGTTTGATCAGCCCGTCTGCTGGTTGGTGTTTCACATGTAAACACATACAATTATATTATACATGATATAGCTAAGTATGAATACACATCAATATGAAATTGCTATGAACAAATACACATCACCACACATCTTTCACATTCATATATACATTTATACATATAATATAGCAAATGTTTAATCAAGAGAACAGCCAGGCTTCCAGGTGGTGGGTTTGATCATTTTGATTACACAGTACAGGCTGAGTGAGCCGTCTTAGTGTTATAGGTTCTTGATGTAACTGAGAGTGCTGACTTCAGTGTCCATGATGGCTAGTGTGTAAGTGCAACCTAGAGGGATTCCCTGGTCTGTGGGGAACCGCTTTAGGCCATGCAATGAGAGATTCCCTCTGGTGACATCAGTCATACATTACAGACCTCATAACTCCCCCCCCCCCCCCCCCCCCATATATGCGGTTGCATAAATTGACAAATTAAGCAAAGGTGTGCTTGGAGAGCATTTGTTGGAGTAAAGCTCCAATCTTTTTGGCTATACCGGGCGGCTTTATTTGGACAAATGAGAAAATTCCAAAAGTAATAATTAAACTGGTACGATACGAATGTTATAAAAAAGAGGTCCGGTCGGTGTATTACAAGTGCATACATCATACAGGATGTTAATTGTTGATATCGGTGTTCAGTGTGTACGTGCTAGGGTTGTTGTTCAGAGGACTGCTGGTGCAGCCATTTGTAAGCCGACTGACGTTACTTTGTAAGTTTGATGGATGCTGGTGGGTGCAAAGTACACCAGCTGCACACACACACACATACTGCATGGCGGCCTGCTACCTCACCTGGCCTTCTGTAGCCTCGCCGCCTCCATCTGCTGCTGCAGCTCCTCCCGGTAGGTGGCCTTCCGACGTTGGTCCGCGCTCGACCTGACGTTACCGCCTGAAAACCAAGTTATTGTCGTCGCTTAGTGGCTGAATGAATGATCCTACAATATCGTGAAGGGTAACACTCAAACACATGATATAAATTGTCAATACTCGAGATGGAAAGAAAGGAAGAAGGAAAACAATCGGGGTGAAAAGTGACAGGTAACATCTAGCAGGGTGTCGTCACTCCTTCACTGTGTTAGTTTAACATTTTCACACAGTCTTAGGAAGCTGCTTAGCATGTCCTTATTCTTTGCCAAAGGTTAGAGTGGCTTTAACTCGGAATATTGTGAGACACGGGGGGAATACATTTATGAATTGTAACTATAAAATATTAGCTGCGATAAAACCCAAGCACGTTTTTGTAGCTATAATAATAATTAATGTCACAGTTACATAACAAAAAAGACAGAAAAGGAGAATTAGTTAAGATTATACAAGATCAACCTGAGATGTCAGTTTTGGAATTTGAATCAACGTGCGATAAAAATTGATACACATACCGAAATAGGAAGTTGACATAAATCATAAACGAGACTCTCCAACCAACGGACAAAAAATCCACATGGATCCATTAGCTATTAGTGAGGGCTTCTTCGACAGGTGGTGTGAATGCTACTGATTGATTCTTTCTTAACAAGTGCAATTACAGTAAAGATTACAGATTACTGCGGGGTTTTGCGACTAGAACAAATGTAATTCACAAGTGTAATTATTCATGGCACGGTAGTACTTACAGTTACACGCATGATAGCTTAGAAGCGCCTGAATACCAACATGGGAAAATAAATACCCTTTTGCTACAACATATTTGCATTTGGGTACGTATAGAAGACAGAACTGCTACATTACGTCTGACAAGACAGCAAACTAAGTGACGCACACCAGTACTGAGGGAATTCAAATGCCAAGCACAGCAAACAATGCCAACATTCTCTTTGGGGCTAAATGTTATCAATCTAAAAGCATTAATTCCAGAAATAAATACTCGGTCTAGTGCAGAAAACCAGTGTTTTGTTTCACGGGTGGACTTCAATTCGTATCCAGGGTGCGAAAAGGTTGTCAAAGAATACTTGTCATATACGTGGCTTTGGTAATTTTATATTTTAAATATATTGTTCATTACCCCAAAGTGCAAGGGCGAGTTTATTTATCAGCACAAATTATTCATTATGAACTTTTTTGCACCCTGATATGGTTCATGCAAAACATACACGAACCCATGTAAGAAAATAGACTGTTTCCAGTGTCTATGGAGTCATGACACTAGTCTAACACATACCGCCGAGGCCTGGGATTCCCCCACCTGGAAATTATATTATTTACATGATTTATACCAGGTCTAGGGTGAACAGTAGCACAATTCAGTTCTATAGCAAGTTGTCCTCTCTTAAAATAGGTATTAAGATGTCTGTAATTCTCTTATTGTTCTTTTTAGAAGAAAAAAACCCGAGAGTTTGATGGAATAATAATAATTCTTTTAAAGGTTTTTCCTAAACCGTTCTTGATTTAAATTCATTCTGACATTATTGGTTCCAACGGGAATGTTGCTATGCTAGCACAGGAAATACCTACGTATAAACTACAACGTATCTTGTAGTTGCCTACGAGATGTCAGCATATACATACACGATGATACTATTTAAAAAACACACAATTATATGACAGTAACAAATTCACCGGGACTTATTTGATACTTTTTAACATGATCACACGACATTGCATGGTCTGCTCATGATACAATTGTTAGCATCACAATTCCTGAATTGCAGATCTCGAGCACTTACCATGGAACTGCAAACCTGTAGTCAGATGGGGAAATATTAATGTCCTCGGCTAAAAAAAGGGCATTTTAATGCACTCTAATTCGATGTGTTCATTAATTGGTAAAGAAAAAGGAAAAATCGGGTTGACGTTCTTCTACGTAATTCGTCATGTTCTAATGGTCCATTCCTCATTTTTAAATATTGACCTCTACCGCATACAATGCATGACAAATTCAACATTTTAGAATCAAACATTTGTTTAAATATTGTACTGCACTGCACTCACCCTTTTCATATACGTAACATGTAACTTATTTAGACAAATGGAGCTACATGTAAACCATAACATTTTATTTATTGATGAATTGATATTTCGAAATATGTTCTTGTTAATAATGTAAAAAACACACTTTGACTGCACATACCGTTCGTGTATGTGTCTATATGCACGTACGCAGTTACCGAAGAATCACAGTGCTGCGGTCTCGCCCTGAGGTTTTCATCTTAAACTAGCAATGTTTGGTGCTTACCAATCATGAGCGTGGCATTGTACGTGATGTCAGACGCATGCGCAGATGTCTCGGGGGGCGCGGCATGGTCTGTGTGTCGGTCACGGTCATGGTCACATTCATGGTCATCGGAACCTCGGACGGGTCTCCGGCCGTAGTCGTCAGGGGGGTGGCGCGAGGGGCCTCTGTAGTCGTGCCGGTCTCTCTCCCGACGGTAACCCTGTAATCAGGCGCAAAGATCGGGCTTAATCTCGTTTTGGGACAGCATGTCAGTAATTAAAAAAACAGGATGTCAGTAATTACGCACATACTTGGTTTCCATGTTACATTGATGATAAATTCTGGTGTTTTTTGTTAGCAAGTCAAATAATTATTGCTGGCGCTGTGTTAGCAATACTACATGTAATTAATCTATCCCACAAAATGAATAAAAAAAAGTATGCTAGTATAATTTTGTGCTAATATTATTATTAAACGATTTTTTCAATCTTAACTTCAATTTCTGTAAATATACATTACAACACTATGTATTTTCTGTGTGAAAGTTATTTTGAGAGTGCAATTAAAATTGATGTTTTGAAGAAGTAGAAGTAGCATGGTGATTACTAGATTTACATATGCCGTCTTAGAGAAGTAGGAGCATGGAGATAACTACATTTAGGAGCATGGTGATAACTAGATTTACAAATGATTGTTGGAAAAGTAGAAGGAGCATGATGGTTACTATAATTATAAATGATGCATTGGAAAGGTAGGAGAATGATTACTAGATTTACAAATGATGTTTTGGAGAAGTAGGAGCATGGTGATTACTAGATCTACAAATGATGTATTAGAGAAGTAGAAGGCGAACGATAATTATTAGAGTTGCTTAAGGAAAACTAAACATAAGCTCACAGATCCCAGTTGTGTTTAAATTCCAAGAAACACTTCATAACAATCAACCAAACTGAAGTTCCTGTTCCAAATAATTATGCATGCAAATTAAATACTTACAGACAACTACTGAGGATTGTGAATAGTTATTACCCAAGATAAAGCCAACGCTAAATATTCAACACCTGTGCAGACATGCTTAGAGCTTAAAGCTGCATAGTCCGATGAAGCATCAAATTTTCAAAACCAAAACAATTATCTAGAATTGATTTTACATGTCCAACTTAGATACCGGTGCACTTATTAAAGTTGCATGGTCTGATGGAACATATATTTTTCAAAACGAAAATACTTATGTACATTTGATTCATTATACCAAACTTAGATATTGATGTATTAACTAGTAGTTTGGGACAACATATACAGAATAATCAGTGAATTTACTACCTCATCCCATTGGATACTTACTTTGAGGAAGCCATTAGGTGGGAAGGCCACAAACGAATTAGGTCAATCTTGTAACCTGATTTCTCTTGCCCTCATTCCAAACACCATATATGGCATTTTAGGTAGATTATGACAATCAATTTAATATATTTATCTCAGAAAAAATTACAGAAACCAAAGCCAAAGACTGCAACTTTAAGTAGAGGAAGTGGCTTAGGTCGATCAGCAGACCAAGGAGTGGTTCTAAAAGCCGGAAAATGTAGATATGGCAAAGTGACTCAGCTTACAGCCGCATTGTTTGATCGGCAAACAGGCTGACAAACTAGAACATGCATACATGGCATACATAGTACAGTGCGCAGAGTGGTTACTAGGTTTACCTCTGTATAGGGGTCAGGGGCTGGCTGAGGAGCATACCTCAACTGAAGCTGCGCATACTATCCGTACAAGGGGAAAAGGCAACCAATCACTGAATCAGTTACCAGATTAATAGCTATTTGAATCAAAACCCATATAATTACCTATTGTCAAATAAAAGTCAAGTTAAAACAAAATGTGTAAGAAGCATACTACCATATGTTGTATTTCATGACTTCCCTTAGTGTAGTCCTGCTTGTTGCATACATTTGTACACTTGCATAAAACTAGGCGTTATAGCTTACAATAGTACTGGGTGTATGTACATTCCAACCTAACCATCTTCACCAGGTGCCATAGTGTGGTCTACGACTAATACGTGCATAACAAATCAAATTAACACACAAATATATATATCAAAGTTACGATACAATTATTTGGGTACAATTACAATATGTTACACAAGTCACGATTGACATTTTTAGTTGAAAGTTAGAAATAAAACTCACAGAAAATGCAGCATCAGGGTCACGGCTGAGTATGCCCATCTTTCTAAGATAAGAGTGAATTATATAACACACAGGTTTTAGATTCAGGGATGAAAGTGGTCTTTGGGGAAAAAAGCGGAAATGCTGATATTCTCCCATTGTCAGGGAATCGCGGAAAATTCCCGGAAGTTAGGTTTATTACATATATGTTTGAAGCACGTATTAGTAGTATACGCTGATAGTGCTGCGGCGTTTGAAGCATTTATTAGTAGTATACGCTGAACAACTTATTAGTATACACTTATAGCTACAGGAAAAATCCTGGAAATCCGCGAAATCCCTGTAGATTGAGAGAACTCCGAGCAATCAGGTCATGTGAACCTGTGTGAATAGTGGTCAGCCAGTGCCAGTTGAATGGTAAAAACTTCTTTCTTATGATGAATTACATCAGCAGTTTTATCTGGAATCTATATAAAGAAAGGCTTAAAATAAGAACGTGGCGATCTTTTAGAGAAAAATCTTTAAGATAAATTGCAATCAAGCTCAAATATATTTAAAACATCTTTAGAACTGCGGCCTTTATTTTATATTTTGGCAACTCATTTCCACTGTCTCATCAAACATTAGCATTGTAAGGTTACTAAGCAGGTTGTGCATAGTAGTAGCCGCTGATGCTCTGCAGGTCACGAATGCCTCGCCTGGTTTTAGACAGTACGCACAGACAGGTGTTTGGGACAGGAGGTTAATGTAGAAGAACTATTGCGTACCACCTAAAGTGCCACCAATGTTCAAGTCGGACTGACATTTTGAATAAACTGTTACTGGTCAGTCTCCTGGTAGGAATAATGTTACAGCTAATGGCCGCCCACTGCTCAGCACATTTTCAGGATCAGTAAAGCACAGAACGGCCGGGAAGCAGCCTACACACGTCTGCAGTGAGGGTGAAAATATGAACCAACACAGAAGAAATAGATCTTTTAAATTTCAGATCGGTTTGTATAAATACTGTTGCAATGTGCATTAATAGGCTAGAAATAAAGTGAATGCAATGTCATTATTGTTTAAAACATAATGTATTTTAAATATAAGATCCCTATCCCATACCACAAGCTCGTTCACCAATTCACCAACAAAACAATGAACCAGAATGCTAGAAAGATAGCAGAAGCATTATCATGTCCTTACACAACTGCAAAATTAGTAAATGTTCAAATTAGTTAAACATATATATATGCACTTGTAAAACATTTTCATAGCATATCACTAGAAGTGTAGACATGCTCTACGGCTGAATTTGACATTCATTTTTCCAAATAATTACAATCACTTCTGGGAAAAATTAATCAGAATTTTTCCTTTAAATTGTTATCCCTTTTTAAAGTAAAGAATAAACACAACAGAGCGCCATGATAATGCTTCTGGGACAGAAAGCTGAAAGCACCCTCTGGGAACTGAAAGGGAAGGCATTCGGTAAGAAGGGTATGTGGGTGCGCGGCGTTTACCAGTTGTGAATAGTCGTTAGACGGGAGCTCATTGAGGCGGGACGCGGAGCGGCTGCTGGCCCGGGACAGGGAGCGTCCCCCCACAAAGCGCACCTTCCTAGAGGGCGACACCCGGCGGCACAACCACGCACGTTGTGGGCAATTACATTAGACATTTCTGCCATTGTGCATCGGTGAGGACTTTTCGTATTTTATGAATTTTTACCTCTTTTAAATTTTTAAGAAGAATATAAATGTAACAAATCTTGTTCCTCTACTTTTCTCACATAATGAGATTTATTTAATAGTAATAACTTTGTGAAAGGTAAATTAATATCGGTTGTGCTCGTGGAAACTTAAATTTATAATTACATCGAATGGGGGGATATAGATGCAGTGACTAAGACAATAGAAAATAATATACTCGCAAATATAAACGTTTAAATATTAATAATAGGGGAAGTAAGTCGAAAAGAATAATCTATAAATTGCTTAAATAATTACTCTATGGAAAGTTTTGATAAATAACTAACCCGAATTAATCAACCGTTCCTGAGTTCTGATTCAGTCCATTAACTTTCCAACGAAAATGTTTTGTCAAGAAAGCAAAATGATTACAGAAGAACAATAATTATATTAAAATTACAATAGGTAGATTTAGCAGTAGAGTGTTACTGTTAGCAAAATTGGGTTCTTACTTTTGTTCATAATCCATGTCACGTTCTCTGAATCTGCAATCTTCCTTAAAATAGATAAGAACAACTTTATACATGGTGGAATGCCAACAAAATAATGATCAACGTAAACAAAGTCACTGTTTTCTTTACCACAAACAAAACAAATATTGACAAAAATTACACATGTGAACTAGGGGGGAAGCCGCCAGAGCAAGTTGACACCTAGAAGTACTTGGGACTAACCCTAGATAAACACCTAAATTATAATGAATGCGTAGAGGGCATTATCCCGAAAATAAATCACAAAATCTGGTTACTATCCAAGATTAGGTATTACATGGCAGAAAGCATGGCCATCAAGGTATTCAAATCTATGGTGGCACCATATTTTGACTATGGGGATATAATCTTCATGGGAGGTAGTAAGGCGCGACTACATAAACTGCAGAGGCTCCAAAATAGAGCACTAAAAATATGCCCAACGCAAGAGTTGCATAAGACAGCATAAGTAGAATTCCTTCAAAACAGGCAACATGATCACCTAAAATTGTATGCGTACAACAAATCTCGAACAAAAAAAGACAGGAGGTTAGAAACAAGGTGCAAAAAAAGCAACGATGGTCCGTTACTAACAATGGTAAAATCAAAATGCAGTGCATATGAACACAGTGTAGATAACATGAGTGGCAATATTTGGAATAGACTGCCAGCTGCAACACAACATGCAGAAAACATATCAGTGTTTAAGAAACTACTAAAAAGTATTGTAACCTAGAAATACAGATGATGTTTAAATGGATTAGCACAAAGTATAGTGAAAGCTGGATTCTGGACTGTTTGCAATCTACAAACAGTTACACACCATAAACAAGAAGCAAGAATACCAAAATTATTACTAAAAATAAATTCCAAAGATTTGAATCAAATTGGACTAGTGCTGCCGAATGGTGAAAACAAGTATTAATACACTTATCCGTTATGAGCAGGGTAAATAAATTCATCAACAACAAAAAAAACACAATTCCAATTCTGACTGAAAAACGGATACCAATACACGTATCAATCATTAAAATATAAACGCCACTGAATCTAACCTACAATCTTCACGTGGGACTAATAAGATATTATGATCTGAATATAACAGTTCGACGAGGCTTTAAATGTAACATTGTTTTGTTCAGAATTTCCTGATAATTACTGAACGGACCGAAATCGATACAATGTCGCTAGTCCCTGTGCACTTATAAGGGCAATCACTCTTGTATTATTTGATCGTAGCTCTCAAACAGTAGCAATTATAATCAGTAGAAGCTTGAATTTCAAAACCAGATGCGATGGCTGAATGAGTTAAAGCATCCGTCTCCCATGTTAGTAGACCAAGTGGGTTCGAACCGTGGTCGAGTCAAACCAATGACTTAAAAATTTATACTTGTCGCTTCCTAGCCAGGCGCTCGGCATTATTAGGATAGGGCAAGGACTGGTTGGCTCAGTGTTCTTATTAAGTATGTGTTGCCATATAGAATGTTTGTTTGTTGTTGTTCTACTTCCTAGCAACATATAAGGTCATATCAGGACGGGTAGAACATACTAAGTCAATTTAATAGAACATGATATATATTAGTTATACTAGACTTACTTGTAAGTTGACTTATTACTAGGATTCTTACGAATCTACGAATACCAAGATAAGGATCAGGGGAGAGGACAAGCTCGCGCAGGCCGGAAGTAGCCTGTCTTTGTAGTTGGAGGTAAGCAAAAAACCTAAAACCAGGATCAGGACCTCTATCTCCCTTAAAATATTCCTATAATTTCCATTCAACCCTTGATCTTTTATCTTTAAACTCTAGTTATTGGGTTGTTCCTTTTCATCTTATAGGTGTGGGAGGGTGGGCCCCTGATCCTTATCTTCATATTCGTAGATTCGTAAGAATCCTAGTAATACGTCAACTTACAAGTAAGTCTAGTATAACTAATATATTCTTACTTCATCTTCTGAACACCGGAAGTTAAGTATCAGGGGAGAGTCTTTGAAGCATGTTTTTTTGTGTACCGACCTTCTTTTTGACTCTTCTTTTCCCCTCTACTTTCTTCCCCTTTTTTTTTGTTTTCCTGTTCTTTTTCGCACCGCTATCTACTCTGTCAGCCTTCTGTAACATCATAATTACCGTGCTTTCACATGTTTATTATTACTAACTACCAGTAATTTAACAAAGCATTTATATACCTTTTGTATCCTTTTTGTTAACGAACGTTCCTTTACAGAAAAGTACTTTTCATATCTCAGTTATTTTCATTTATCCCAACTGGGTCTTTTTATTTGTTTTCCCTTTAGTGAATACAAGTTTATGCCACTGACTGTACGTAGTAGTTTTCCAACAACTTAATTTTATTATTTAATCATTATTTCATTTTCTTTTTACATTTTTTTATTGAGGCTGTATTTATACTGTCCATAGCATATAAGCCCGCAGGCTTGTTTTCAATGCTGGCCAGTTGTAGTGTTGGTGTTATCTTACCACACAGTGGCTGCTGATAAGGTATTTGATTGCCTGCATTTCAGTCGCAGATAGATAATTGGTTGGTATGGTTAATAGCCTATGTTAGTTTTTTGGGGATTTTCTTGGCATATATGTATTTATTTTTTCTACTCTTATTGCTAGACTAGCCTACTCCTATTTACATATCATAGGCTTGTACGTAGCTGTGTGGTGTGTTATCTGGCTACTTTTTGCATGGTTACCTTCCATTGGGCGTCCCGCTGGTGGGCCGTGACATATCACATGCCCCTTTGCGTGCAGCTTAGTTGGGGTTTCCTAGCCATATTTTGCACAGATATTTTTTGTAAGTTTTTAGGTCAGGAATTTGTCGTTCCTTTACTGTTTGGGCATTCCACACCTTGGCAGCCATTTCCAGCGTGCTTCTCTCATGAGCTTTTATTTGGCTTCTGGTCTGCTTTAGTAGTGGCGCATTATTTGCTCTAGTAGCCCTTTGTGGTTTTGTTAGAAGTTTAATGTTTTGACTATAGCTATATGCTAATGTTTTCAAATGAATTATTCTCCTATTTTCTAGTAATTTCACCTTGGTTCTTTTGTGTATGTCATAGGTGGGGTGCAGCTTGTCTACTCTTAGACAGGTTTTTAGGGCTCTGTTCTGCAGTGTTTGCAGTTTTTTTAGTAGTTCTTTTCTCGCACCCATGTAGTTTAAATCTCCATAGTCAAAATAGGGGAGCACCATGCCCTTGAAGATTTTTATTGACATTTCTTGTGTCGTGTAGTCTCTTAGCTTTGCAAATAGCCACAGTTTGTGGTTTACTTTTTGTATAATTTTATTTATACATAGGTTGTAGTTTAGTTGGCTGTCCAACTCAAGGCCTAGGTATTTATAATGGTCTACATTTTCTAGTGTTTGGTTTCCTAACTTACAGTGTAGTTTTCTTTCTGGCATTTGTTTATGCGAGAAGAGTACTGTTTTTGATTTGCTTGTGTTGATGGTTATTTTGTTGGACTCACACCACTCATCTAGTTTTAGTAGGAGTTTATTTAGTTTAGTTATGACCTCCTCTTCTGTGGTGCCATTTGCGTATATGACTGTGTCATCTGCATATAGTTGGAGGCATTCAGTTTGCAACCATTTTTCAAGATCGTTTATATAGATTATAAAGAGTAGTGGCCCTAACACTGACCCTTGGGGTACACCACATGTGACAGGTTGGTTGTCTGATAGTGTATTGTTTATTTATGTTTTCTGTTGCCTGTTGTTCAGGTAGCATCTTATCCAATCCATAGTGTTGGATTTTATGCCCATGGTTTTTAGTTTTTCCAGTAGTATTTTGTGGTCTACTGTGTCAAATGCTTTGCTGAAGTCAATGAAGGCGGCTCCAACTAATTGTTTTTGGTTCATTGATGCCATTATGTCATTTGTTAGGTTAGCTATTGTTTTTGATGTGGAGTGCAGTTTACTGAAGCCCCCTTGTCTTTCGTTTAGTATATCGTTTTTTTCCAGGTGTTCATTGATGTGTCTATGTAACACTTTTTCAATGAGCTTGCCTGGAGTTTGAAGAATTGATATTAGCCTGTAGTTTCCCATGTTTTGTTTGTCTCCACCTTTGTGAATGGGGGTGATGGTTGCCATTTTCCAGGCTGAGATAAAACGCCCCTGCTCAAAGGAGATGTTGAATAGGTCTACTATGGTGGCCGGGATGGCTTGGAGTGCCTCTTTCAGTATTTTGGTTGGTATTTCATCTATTCCACTTGGTTTATTCATGTCTATGTCATTTATTAATTTTTTTTACTCCTATCATATCTGTTTTGCAGGTGGGGATTTTGTTCTCCACAGTTCCTGATCTGTTTTCCCATCTTTTTTTGAATTTTTCTGACAGCTTTTGCCCTATTGTCGCAAAGTGTCTGTTCAGTTTGTTTGCTGCATCTTTGTCTGTGAGCATTGCCCCTTCGTTATCTTGGAAGTTTGTATGCTCTTCTTTGTTATTTTTTTGGAATAATAGGTTTACATTTTTCCAGAATTTGTTTGTGTTGCTTCCCCAGTCTTTGTCCTGCTTTATTATGTATTTCTTTTTTGCTGTTCTCACAGCTTTGAGAGAGTTGTTTCTGGCGATGCGGTAGGCCAGTTTGTCTTCTATTGTTTCTGTGCGTCTTGCTTTATCACCCAGTTTACTTTTGGTTGTGATGAGTGTTAGCAGGTCTTTGTCTACCCAAGGGTCTTGGTTTTATTGTATTTTTATTTTCTTCATGGGACACATCTCATCAGTTGATTTTCTTATTTCTGTGATGTTCTTGTCCCAATAGATATCAACATCATCTCTGTTTTGTGTGATGTTGTTTATGTTTTGGTGCAGATGATTTTTTAATGTATCTTCTGAGTAGTTTTTTAGGGACCTGCCCATTTTGTATTCATAGTGATTTGTGCCTTTGAGCTTTTTCCTGGTTACATATACTAGTTTGTGGTCGCTTATACCCCAGCTTCTAGTGCCCCATTTTGTGGCATGGTTTGAGTTGGTTAGTATTAGGTCTATTGTTGAGCTATTGTTGCTTAGCCTTGTGCTTTCAGTGATGAGCTGCTGCAGGCCTAAGATCTTGATGGTGGTTTGCAGCATTAGTTTATTTTTTTCATTGCTGCTGTAATTAACATTGAAGTCCCCTAGCACAAAGATTTCTGCATTTGTTGATTTTTTTACAGTGTTTATGCTCTTTTCTAGTTCTTCAAGGAATACTTCAATTTCACCTGACGGTGGCCTATAGAGGCTCGCTATGGCTACATTTGCTTGCTTTTCATTTTTTATTAGGCAATATGGTAGCTCTATGTGCTCATTTGAGAGATTTGTTGGTTTTAGCTTTTCACTGTCTAGGTTTTTGGTGGCTTTGCAGTAAATGGCAACACCTCCACATTTCTTTGTTTGATTCATTGCATTAATGTGCTGTCTGTCATTACGTACAAGCCTATATCCGTCTATATTGAGGGTGTTGTTTTGGTATTTGTCAGTGAACCATGTCTCTGATAAAGTTAGTACATCTAGATTGTCTTTTTTTAGATGCATTTTTATTATGTCTATTTTATTGGATGCACTCTGGCAGTTTAGGTGGGCGAAGTGTGTGTCCCTTCCCAGTTTGCATTCAATATCTTCTACCATATTTATTTTACTTTAAATAATATTTTTAGGATAGTGGTTGCTTGATTTCGCTTGTTTTTATTTTGGCTTAGTGATTGATGGATTCGGGGTGTATGTGCTGGTGCATACAGCACACATGGCCCCTTTTGATAGATAGTCATGCATACCTCCATTACTTTTACTTTTACCTGTGCGCATAGGGGAAGACATGAACATTAAAGTGTGTATTAGTTGTACCTGATTATACTTATGATTTAGGGTTTGGTTAGTGAAATTTATCAAAATTGTGATACTATGTTTTGGAGCCCTGGTGCTCTTTCCAGTTCTCCGTGATGCTTTTTGACAGCCTGGCACTGACATATCTGGCATATTCCTCATTGTAGTGTATACCATCCGTCATGCCAATGCCATATCGTGGCGCTCTCTTTCCATGCCTTGTTTTGTGGGTTGACGGTTTGTTGTTTTTTAATCTAGTGTGGGCGGAAGTGGAGCAAGCTGTGCATTGCTATGTTTT
Source organism: Branchipolynoe longqiensis (assembly GCA_030323885.1). Taxonomy (NCBI): domain Eukaryota; kingdom Metazoa; phylum Annelida; class Polychaeta; order Phyllodocida; family Polynoidae; genus Branchipolynoe; species Branchipolynoe longqiensis. The sequence continues at coordinate 9,477,762 of CM059187.1, forward strand.
TTGCACCTCCTCCTTACCTGCTGGGAGAGCTCTTATGCTTTCTGCTGCTCTTCATTTTCAATTACTTCTTGTTTTCTTAGGACATATTTGTTTTTGCTCGTTTATATATTTGCATAGTTGTTTATTTATTTGTATTTGCTTCCTTGCACAGGCTTTCCTTTATTTTTTGGAGGATGTTCCCCATTTTATTTTTGTATCCTTGTTTTACTGTTTCGCCTTCACTGGTGCTGTCCAGGTACCGACCTGAGCCCCAGTATGGGCATTTTGTGCATTTCCTGAATGCGTTTCCTGGAGCATTTATTAGTTTCTCCTTCAGGCTTTCATTTTGTGTGAATTTTGCGTGGACGATGTCCTCCAGCACGTTTTCATTGGTTTTGCACCACTCCTGTGTTCTCCATATCTTCTTTGCCATTGCCTTTATCGTATATGGATTTTCAGTGTTGTCTATCATTCTCATTATGTCATGTTTCTCATGGTATTTTGCCATTATTGAGCTGTAGTATTGCTCCGCTGATGTATATTTTTTACCATCCTTTCCAGTGATTTCACACTTGTAGAGATTGCTGAAAGGGGAGTTGTGTCCTTGGAAAGACACTCCCCATGTGTGTTCCCTAGTTGCTGCCTTCTCTGGCGTGATTTCTGCTATTTCTATTTATCAAATTCGTTGGGCTTATAGATTTTTCCATTTACCATATTACATCCTTTCATTTTGATTGACTTTATTTTTTCGTTTATGTTCTCCATTGCAAGTGTGTACATTTATTGTACCGTTTTCTCATTTAGCATTTCGCCTTCTGATCTGACCGGCCTCATTGTTACCTTGCTGTAGCTTTCTTTTGACTGGAGCATTTTTTTTTTCTGGAAGAGTTCTTTTTTGTGTGACTCCTTTTCCAGCTGGATTTTGATGCTCCTTGGTCTGCTTATGATTTTTTCGGTGTTTTGGGTTTCTGTATCTTTGGTTTCCTTGTCTTTATTTTTGTCTGAGGTCTGCTCGTTGTTGCCTGTGTTTTTTTTTGGTGTTGCCTCTTTTTTCATTTTCTTCCCTAGACGGAAGACTTTGGTCACTACCGTCCAGCCAAAGTCAGTCTGCTTCTTTTAGCATGTTTGTGACAGTTTTCTCCATGTTTTCGTCTTCTTTTTCCGGGATGCCGTGTATTATGATGCTGAGTTTTTTCCCCATCACTTTTTGTCGCCTCTGTTTGGGCTGTATCCGTGGGTGGCCTCCTATTTGTCCGTGGGCGCAGTCCTGCCATTGTTTATACCTTTGTTTGCATTTGTGTTGTTCTTTTGTTCTTTGAGCTTCTCAAACTCAGCTTTGTACCGCATGCATTCGATTTGCAAAGTGTTGTATGCTACCTGTAGTTGGTTTTGATATTCATTGTCATTGTTGTTGTCCCTTGGTTTGGTTTTGTTTTTTCCATCATTTCCGTTGTCATTCGTGCCGTTTCCATCATTTACTTTTATATCCTTTTTGTTTTTGCCCCCCTTCGCTAATTCTTCTTTGACTGTTTGGATTACCAGTCTCACTATCTCATCCTTATCCATATGCCTATCTCCGTGTTCTGTTATTTCCATATGCTTACCTCCATGCTCCGTTATTTCCATTTCGTTATCCTGTTTGTCGTCCTTTCCATCCATCTTTAACGACTGGTTATCTGTCGTAGTGTCTATCCTTTTGTTTTGGTAGATTTCCTCCTGTTTGCTGCTTTTACATCCTTTCCTTGCTGCGTTTTTGTGTAGTTTTTTTTTATTTGGTGTTTTTGTTGTTGCTGATATATTTGTGTGCTGGTGAGTGATAACTGGTGAGTGATAATAGGGGAATCTATCAGTTCACTCAACTCAACAGTGGTTTTGAGTCATTTAGACATTCTAAATCACACACACACACACATCAACAGTAAAGCAAAGTATATGGGTGCTAATATGCCATGGTACTTAGCTGTGAGTGCTGGTACGTTCTAGGTTAGATTAGTCTAGTGAACAATTTTTTGGTTATGAGTATATATATATATATATATTTATATATATATATATATATACATATATATATATATGTATATATATATAACTCACTTGTTTATAACCTTAGTTATCCAGACAGACTCAGGAGACTCAAGTTACCAAGCCTCACATACAGAAGATTTCGTGGGGACATGATCAACACATGGAAGTTCCTGAATGCTGAGTATAATGTGGATGAGGCCTTGCTATTCAGACGCATACAAGGAAGCAATACCAGAGGTCACTCCAAGAAGATTTTCAAGCCAATGTACAACAGCTCACTCAGAGGGGCCTTCTTTTCACAGCGAGTGATAAACATGTGGAATGAGCTACCGGAAGAAGCGGTGGAAGCAGCTACCATGAATCAATTCAAGAATGCGCTGGACAGGGCCTGGGCCAGAGAAATATTCCTGTACGATTTCGAGGCTGCATACCATTAGAGCTGAGAGCTACAAGCTTTGTATAGGCTACCACAAGCCTGCATCAAAGAAGAGGATAATAATAATAATAACAATAACTTTTTACATATATAGCTTAAACGTCTTGTTTCTTCAATACACCCACCTTTGGTGTTTATTTTCTCTGCACTGTTCTGCTCAGAATTGTCCTTTGTACCTCACCAGGATCATCAATTGATTTTTGATAAAACCTTGCAAAACTAGTGCTGTCTCGCCAGGAAGCATTTCGGATAATTGCATTTAAATTTGCCTCTATGGCTTTTGCCGAGGATGCATTTCGTGGTGTCTATTCCTGCTAATCTCAACACCTCAATGGTCCAACGGGCCAAGGTTGCCCTAGAAATAGGTTTGTGCGGCCCTATGTAAGAGAGCAAAAGTTGTGTATTTTCTCTTCTTACCTTCTCCGTTCTTAACACATAGCATTTTATTGTTTTAACAACACAAATTCTTTTGTCAATTGAATATTTATAGAACCTCACCGAGTCAAGTGGTTGACCCAATTGGTTATGTTTTAGCAAAGTTTTCATCTTAAATACTATAGAATCCTCTTCAACTCTCATTCTGTCTACTCCCAGATTTAAAATTGTCTGGCCCCTTTGTGATGAGACCAGTAACAGTAACACAACAAGTTTATATGAAAGTGCTTTCAAGCATAACTGTGAATTACATTGGAATTTAAGAATCCAATTTAGTACCACCTCCACACTCCAGAAACTGTCGTATCTGGGTTGTGGCGGTCGCTGCTCATGGCAGCTCTTACATAGCCACTTAACTAAATAGTGCTCACCAACAGTTTTTCCCTGTGACCTTGGCAAAATTAAACTTAGTGCACACCGTGCTGCATTTAATGCCCCGTACCCTACACCTGTCTCAAAGTAAATGCGTAGGTAACGTAACACATCTGCAATCCTTGGGTTTAACACTTTTACCCCTTTTTCTAAGGCCCAAAGGGCCCATCTATTTATATGGGTGAGATAGTTTTTTCTTGTTGAATCCCTCCAAGTCAACTTAAAATACTGGAGAGTTTTATTATCTACCTCATACCCCTAAAATGTTCTGGCCAAAAGAGGTACCCCTTTAATCTTATATTGTTTAGCCCCTCGTCCGATTTTTCTACTTGTAGGTGCCCTTTCCCAGACAGGTTTCCCTCCTTCCTTGGGAATCACTGCTGTTCCACTGACTCCTCTTGTAGAAGTGGATGCCACGGCTGAGCTGGCTAGTGTGGGGCGACTACAATCGCCCTCGTCCTGTCCTTTTGTAGTTTCCTTACTACTCGGGGGATGAGGCTGAATGGTGGGAAGCAATAAATAAAATTATTTCCCCAGTCAAATGAGAAAGCATCTGTTTTCCAGTTTTTGGGTTCTGGTTCCCAGCTCACATATATAGGTAACTGGGCATTTAGTCTAGATGCGAACATATCTATATTGGGTGTACCCCACTTTTCACATAGACCATTAAAAATGTTTTCATTTAATTTCCATTCCAAATGGTCTAGAGCGTAGATCTGCCAAGACGTTCTCTACACCCGGTATATGAGTAATCGTTAACCAATTATTAGCTAACTCTGCCCACTCCCATATCTTAACCACTTCTACCAAGCAATCCTCTGATTTGGTGCCCCCCATATTCTTAATGCAAGCAAGGGCTGTCGTATTGTCTGTTCTTATCCTAATATGAGTATTTTCAAACCTATATAAGCTTTTTAGACCAAAGTAAATAGCTTTTAATTCTAAAACATTTATGTGTGCTAATTCCTCTGGATGCCAGCATCCTCCCGTCTGCATGATCTCTGTATGCGCCCCCCATCCCATTAGGGAAGCATCTGTTAGTAATTCGACCTTGGGTTCTTCCCGTCTTATTTTTCTTGGTCTCCTCATATTTTGTAACCACCAGTAAATATCTGACTTTCCTTCTCCATTCCTGATATGACCTTAGATGTTGCCAGGATGTAAAACTCCAATCACCACCCAATCAAAGATCCACATTCTATCATCAAAGTCTCATTTGCTTCTATTTAACGCTTTAATTTGATCTCTTTCTAGCTGTCTAAGGTGTGCCCCGGAGTAATCTACTACTGGCGAATAAGCCACCATAAGGCCTACTATTCCCGCCACCTGCCGGATGATCGGGAATTCTTCTCGTAACAGTTGTTCTACTGCTAATGACAATTTTTTTTTTTTTTTTGGTAAATATGTTTATTCCGCTGAATAAGTCTTTTGTCAGTGCCGAAGCACTGGTCTTCCAGCCATTTGTCAATTCAGTGTTATTTACACAAAAGGTATATAGAATAAAGTGTACAATACCTGTTGAATAGACAATTTGCACCATGTAACACAATGAAATTCTGAAACCCAAAGTTCCATAACAATATGGTACAGTAGTGTCACATAACTAGATCAATATTAGTCAGATCAATGTGAGTATTTACATAGTATTTAGAATGTAAGCAGAAGTTATCTTCTGTATTCAGTTGGTAAACTTGTAGTAAGTTTTAATGTTCAGTTGCAGCTAGGCAAGCGGTATATAAATGTTGGTTTGTTAGGAAAAATTCTAGTGTAACTCTAATGAAGCTAGTTATGTGAGTTTATGAATTATGTTGTTGGGGTGGAGTTGTTAATAGTACACTGGACCATCTGTGACCAGTGAAGCAGTGGGACCAATCCCAGTGCATATAGGTCTTAAATTTTACATTTTTTTTACCTGGACTGTCTCTGTCATCGTATATGGTTGACTGGAGATAACAGAGGAACAGCAACAAATAAAAAAAGTGGGGGCTGGGGGGGGGGGGGGGGGTGAGAAACCGAGGCTGAGGGTTTGGTGGTCTGCCACTTACTGTATGGTGACGCCATGGAACATACTTTACTGCAACTGCATAAGGGCCTGCCCAATCCGATGTTCTCTCAGTGAGTTTTTAAATTCTAGGTAAGATGACGCTGCCCTGGTTCTGGTTGGTAGGTTGTTCCACATCATGCTGCCTTTGTAAATTGGTGCTTTAATTAGTTTGTTTGTGGAAGGCTTGGGGACTTTGAGTAGAGTGGAATCTGCCCGTCTAGTATTCCTTTTTGTGTTTTCTATATATTGGGTATCTCTGTTTTCCACTTTTTCCCTAGTTAGTGAAACTATCATTTCTGCTGAATTTATATCAAATCCCAAAAATTTTAGACACCGCGTAGGTTTGTTTGTTTGTTGTTGTTTTACGTCCTAGCAACATCTAAGGTCATATCAGGATGGGTACCGACTTGTGACAGTGCGCACTCATGGCGACTTTATAGTGCTGTCCCACTGGGAAACCAGGCCGCCGGCACCATGACCTGGTATCCCACTGAGTCACATTATCCTGACACTGAGCACACCAGTCCTTGCCCTATCCTAATAATGCCGAGCGCCTGGCTAGGAAGCGACAAGTATCAATTTTAAAGTCATTGGTTTGACTCGACCAGGACTCGACCCCACGATCTACCAGCATGGGAGACGGACGCTCTAACTCATTCGGCCATCCCGTCTGGTTCACCACGTAGGTGTCAAGACAGATTTCTCTTGGTTAACTGTAAACCCTAGTGTTTCAAACATGTCTACCAACTCTGTTATTGCTAGTAAACAATCTTCATAAGAACGTCCTATGACAAAACTATCATCCAAACAGGGGAAACAAATATGTCCCCTTTCCCCCATCTCCGAGTAGATAGGCTTTAGCAGTTTTGTAAAAATGTGTGGTCCTGGTGCCAGCCCATTCGGCAGGACCTGGTACTCGAGTAAACATTCAGCTAACCGAAACCTCAGGTATTTTCGTTGTTCCTTCTTTATATTTAAAGAGTAATAGGCGTCAGTTAAATCAGCACTCGCCATCCACGTATCTACATTCAGTAGATCTAATGCGGTTTTTAAATTAAACATCTTGAAATGCTTGTAATGAATTATTTGATTTAATTCTGTTAAGTCAAGGATCATACGAAACTTTCCATTTGGCTTAGGTCTCATGAAAATATTCGAGATCCACTGGTCCTGTACTGGACTCACCTCCAAAAGTACCCCTTTTTATTAACTCAGCCACTTCCAAATTTACAAATTTTCTTTCCGTACTGTTCATCCTAAATGGAAATGGTTCTCTTGTTTGTATTGGGGTCTTTTTAAACGGTATAGTTAGGCCTACTACACAATTTAAAATCCATTTATCACTAGTTAGTTTAGACCAGTTTTTATATACATTTATTATGTTTCCTGCTTTAAACATTTTTAAAGCTTTCTTACCCTTAATTAGGACTGTGGAGACACCCACCTGGTCAGGGTGCCTCCCTTCTGAAAACCCCTGCTTGGGTTTCCCCGGCCACGCCCCCCTCTCGGGATTGCCGGCATGCTGCTGTGTGCGTAGTCTTCTGCCGTGCTGCTGAATCTTTTCTCAGGGTGTTGTGGTCTACCCTCGGTGCCCCAGGTGGAGTTTCCTCTTGCCCTCCTGGCTCTGAATCTGCCGTTTCCTCTGAACGGCCTGTTGTACGGACCTCCGTAACGTCCCTGATGATCGAAGGTGTTCCTACGTTTCCCTCTATATGCTAGATTCGTATTCATGCAGTTGTCCGAAGCCCTTACCGATTTTAAGAGCTGTTTATTTCTTTCTCCTAGGTTTTCTCCCAGCAAGAATTCTGTTTCCTCCGGCAGATCCCCATACACGTCTCTTTTGTCTTTAATGAGTTCTTTCCCCAACTGGGAATGTACCACCTTACGCACACTTAATTTCCTATCTAGTTTCATCTGTGCGTGTGTAGCCACCACTAGCTTTATGACATTTAGCATGTGTACTGCCTGCTCATCCAACTCCGGGTCGGCTGAACCCCCTCTTTAGGATGATATCCATAGTGGGTGCTATCGCCGTAAGCACACCCACTACGCCTTTTGACGGTGTCAGCAATGCATTTTCCCCCTCTTTACGGCTCTCGGCAAACCGTATCTCTTCGCTCAACACTTGAACCCTCGCCGCTGGCACATCTGCTAATCCAGTGTAAAGTCGGGAAATTTCCCGAATGGTCTTCAGATGTTTCTGTGCACCCTCATTTGGGCCACCATAGTAGTGCAGGATGGCCCCTGCCATGCTCTCACTAATCGTAATCATCAATGCTCCCTTATGCAGGCTAATATCCAATTTAAACTCCCGCCTAGGTTTGGTTTCCATACGCTGAACCGTATTATAATTATTATTACTGTTCGGTGTAGTTGTAGCCTTTGGCTGATCCACTGCCTTAGGCGGCTGTGGCACCCTAAAGCTTTCAAACGGCGACACTTTGCTCGTACTCCCTCCCGTCATGTCCACCACCTGTGGTTTTACCGTTTTCACGCCAGATTTTAACACAACCACTTGTTCTGCCGTATTTAACGAACCTACTGAGTCATTTTCGTCTTCGTCCCAATACTGTGGTTCCTGATCAACGTCCAATGGCTCGTAACCCACCCAAACGCTATCACCGCCATCTTGACCCACATATGCCTCGTCCTCGTAACCCACATATGCGTCGCGACCACCATCTTGACCCACATCGGATTCGCGATCAACACGCCACTCTTCGAAGACGTTCCGATTCCCTCTGGAACCCCTTTGCCAGCATTTCGTCATACATTTTCTTGAAATCCGACAGATCTGGTCCTGGATCTTTCTCCGGTAAGCTGGCCCCGCTACACACGACATTATCTTGACCCACATCGACATTCTTTGTGCACGACTTAGACTTTTCCACTGCTATTTTCTTACGCGGCTTAGTTTTGGCTAGCCTATGCGGTTCCGCCGATTCATTCTCCGATTCGCTTAAACAGTGTAGCGATAACGGTGGCTGGTGTTCAGTAGACATCATGTTTGCCATTATTTAATGGTATTTCAACCAATATTCAGTAATGCGACCACTCCGTCAATGATAGCCTAGAAGCTTCGATCGAATGGCCGAGATTGTGTCCGTGCACTTGATCTCGCATTCTTACTGGTCGTTCTGAAACGACAACATCAGGGCTTTAGCACCAAACCTTCACAATATTCAGATTGTATCAACAACCTAAATTATAATAATATTGTAATTCATCAATCTTGTTTAGTTCCTCCTTTAACAACTTACCTTTAGTACCCTCCTCCAACTCGCTGTTGCCACTTCGCTGCCGAGTTTCAAACTGAGGCTACTTCTGGCCTGCGCGAGCTTGTCCTCTCCCTTGATACTTAACTTCCGGTGTTCGGAAGATGAAGTAAGAACTGCTTAAAGGGACCAGATATAGGTCGCTGAGACACTACCTATACTCCGCCAAATGCTCTCTAAACATACATTTTCCAGTTTTCAGTTTATGCAACTACATATGTGGGGGGAGAGTGCTGACATTGGTTGCTTCTTTTTTTTTGGTAAATATGTTTATTCTGCTGAATAAGTCTTTTGTCAGTGTCGAAGCACTGGTCTTCCAGCCATTTTTCAATTCAGGGTTATTTACACAAAAGGTATATAGAATAAGGTGTACAATACTTGTTGAATAGACAATTTGCACCATGTAACACAATGAAATTCTGAAACCCAAAAGTTCCATAACAATATGGTACAGTAATGTCATATAACCAGATCAATATTAGTCAGATCAATGTGAGTATTTAAATAGTATTTAGAATGTAAGCAGAAGTTATCTTCTGTATTCAGTTGGTAAATTTGTACTAAGTTTGAATGTTCAGTTGCAGTTAGGCAAGCGGTATATAAATGTTGGTTTGTTAGGAAAATTCTAGTGTAACTCTAATGTAGCTAGTTATGTGAGTTTATGAATTATGTTGTTTGGGTGGGGTTGTTAATAATACACTGGACCATCTGTGACCAGTGAAGCAGTGGGACCAATCCCAGTGCATTTAGGTCTTAAATTTTACATTTTTACCTGCGCTGTCTCTCTCATCGTATATCGTATATGGTTGACTGGAGATAACAGAGGAACAGCAACAAATTAAAAAAGTGGGGGCTGGGGGGGGGGGGGGGGGAGAAACCGAGGCTGAGGGTTTGGTGGTCTGCCACATTATAGTCTATTATTGGTAGAACTGTTGATTTATTTAGTCCAGCAGCACTGACAGTTTTAGACAACCATATAGAGAACAAAATGTTAGAAATTGCAATCTAAAATGATAAATATAAAGTTCAAATGTTTATTTATCATAACCAGCTACTTTTTGTGTGAATAATTGATTAAATCATGTAGAGTAATAGACTTTAAAAGTTGAATTGAGAGCTTTCTGTGGCTGCCATCTTGGTGGTTGCTATGGCTTCCCCTGTGTGTGGGGAACCCCTCTAGGTCATGTGATGAGGGAATCCCACCAATGATGTCATTCATACATCACAGACCTCAACTCTCCTCCCACATGTTCAGTGGCATGAACTGAACAAACTAAGCAAAGGTATGTTTGGAGAGCTTTTGCTGCTGGATTCGTTTGTATCTGGGTGAGGTATACCCGGCGACTTTAAAGTCTATGATGTCCGAATTTTGACTTACACTCCCAAAATAAACTTATGTCTTTACTTGGAATATCTTCAAAGTTAAACATTTATAATAAGGTTATTTAAAACAAAATAAGGTCCATTGTAGCGATCAAACTAATATGTTTACAAAAAGAAATGGCAGAAACTCAAGATCATCAGAATAAGTAACTATAAGGTTTGTGTATGCTGCTGTTATTACCAATAGTATTAATGTTTAAAAAAATAGTCTAACATAATTTCGTCAAAACGAACCTCCTCGAAGCGCTGGTCCAGGTGGCCGTCGCTGATGGAGTTGCGCATGTAGCTGGCGTCCTCCAGCCGGCCACTATAAGGTTTGTGTATGCTGCTGTTATTACCAATAGTATTAATATTTAAAAAAATAGTCTAACATAATTTCGTCAAAACGAACCTCCTCGAAGCGCTGGTCCAGGTGGCCGTCGCTGATGGAGTTGCGCATGTAGCTGGCGTCCCCCAGCCGGCCACGCCGCTCGCTTTCCCGGTAGCCTCCCCGGTCGCGCTCCCTCGGAGATTGATACAGATCAATATCGTCATTCCTCCTAAAACACCAACAAGCAAGGCAAATATAGTGTAGGAAGCAGCCTTGTTTTGTACATTGCCCAATGAACCACAGATTTGTAAATACAAAAGGGGAGTCTTAAAACACTATTTAACAATGCCCGTTTACGGGTACTCTTGCCATGCATACACACAATGAACTGTAGTAATTTGGACAGAAAGTTGTGTAGTGTGATGCAACGTGTCACGAGTATGGGGAATAGTAAAGGTGATTGTATGCGTATACGTAGGTAGGCCTATATAATGCCATGCAACCCCGAGGCACGAGAAAACGAATCTAGAAACAGCTATGATGAAATCTACTAAATTGACCTTTGAAAGGTATCTAACTATTCACAGAGAAAATACAACAAAATTACTAACAATGGAAAGCATATATTATTTCTTTCTAGGACAGACATAGCAAAGAGGACAAGTAACTAACTACATTACACCAGTCATTACACCTTGCACGACGTCATCCGTACATCGCGACATTAGGCATAGCTACATGTCACATGCATCTCGTATACTTCATGATATTGCCATGTAAAATAGCATCACTGCATATCACCCCAGTAGCTTACACTAGTAAAACGACTAGGTAACCCACCAATGAATCAGATGCACAACACACTTCCTCGTTCTTAACATTAAGCAGATGTTTTGCTTACCAATGTATACAATGTAAATGTGAATTGTACTTTGGAATTAATTATGCCTAGTGATATTAGTAATCTTTAAAATACTTATTAACAAGCACATACTGTAATGTTTCTGTAACCTAATCAGGTTTTGGACAATAATATCCACCACCAAACATTACGTGGGTTACATAAACCTTCAGTGGAAACAACTCTTCTATGCACGGCTTGGACACACATTGAAAACCACAGCCACCATTACGGACATAAGGACATCACACGTGTGTCTTATTCCTGTATACGTTGATCTGAATTCATATTTGTAACTAATTCCCTGAAGAAAAGCGTTTCGGTATGGAGTCACCGGGTAAAAATGTGGCATATCCATTTTTGTCAGGCATCAAGTAAAGCTTTGATCACATACATCTTATTTCTAGAGTAAGTTTTCCGTAAAGAATTGCTAATGGGCCGAGCAATGTAATTTCAACTTATAACGGCCTTCATTCAGACTAAATACAGGAACATGGTCCTAAAGCAGTGGGGTAGTGTGCAGACACATACAGCCAATGGGTACCTCTGACTCCAATAGTGGTACCAGTACCAGTAGCAATCCGCATTGTATTCAGGGTCTAAAAAGATCCTCTCCGACCCACACATTTCTCTGCAATAAGAAGTAGCCACCTACCGCTCAATTACAGAGTGTGTAACGTTCAGTTTGAGGAATCACACGTAGCTAAGTGGATAAGATAATCAACTAACAGTATGTTGTCAGGACATAAAACTTCAACAACCAACAAACCAACTAACAGTATATACGGGGGAAGTTGGAACTAGTTTAAATATTTATGTAGTGTTCCATGAACTTGAGAAAAGAGTTCATGCACATTGATTTACCTGCTGAGATTAAACTATCAGTACTTGATTGTAATATATAGTATTGTTGTTCAATCAGGTTATTAAAGTAGCTAATTAAAACTAATTTGATGTGAACTACACCTCTCAGACTATGAGGAGAAACTGTGCCAAGAAATTCACCCTTAAAAAAAGAGAAGCCTTCATTATAAACATGGTCCATTTGTGTGCACAACGGACAGGCCCAGAGGAGTAGAATCCTTTACGCGCACATGTTGGTGGGGTTAGGTGAGTGTTTTCTAGGGGTGGGGTGGGGAATTCTTATGTCGGTGTCTTGCAGTGTGTAGGTGTAATCGGCCCTAACCTGTAGCTGCGCTCCTCGCGCCGCTTCCGTTCGAGGATCTCCTCATAGGTGGGTGTGGCCCAACCCCGGGGCGGCGCGCGGTCCCGCAGGTAGCGCCCGTACTCCTCCTCCTCGTCTGACAGCGCGTCGTGCGGGGGGCGCTGTGGGCGGCGGCAGTGACAGTGGTCGTTGGACATGGCTCTGATTACTTTACATGCAGTATACATGGTCTCATTAGGTAGCTACTTCCATGCAATAAATCTGTGTTACAGTCGATTCATGCTTTCGGTATTTTCAATGTAGTTACTAGTTGAATTAAAAAGGAGTTATCACAATTTCTTTTAATTATTATTCCATGAACAACACTTTCTTTCGGTGACGAGACTTTTTTCTAACCGAAAACACAACTATGGAGATGAAAATTGGAGAATGTTACTATTCGGGAGTAGGTTATTAGTGGGTATTGACAGTTCCCAAAAGCATATTAGTAGGTTTGGTTTGAGAGGAATTAGCTCGGACTACGTCCCTGCGCCGCTCACCCGTCTACCATGTGACCGGCGGCCGTCGTCTCGGTCCACACCCGGCGCCTTCTCACGGAACTCCGGGGGGTTCTCCTTCACCTTGCTCATCTGTAAGGTTCAGTAACAACGATTCTTATTCTAAATCAGTGTATATGTGTAAAACATATCGTGATGTAAACACACGTAGTGACTCGATTCTCATTCTTACCCATTTCATTCTAACCCATTTCATATTCCTATGTAAACATATGTAGCGCTCGATTCTCATTCTAACCTATTTTGTATGTGTACAAAATATTAAGTAAACACACGACATACTACTCACTTGCAAACATGACTGTTATATGACAACGCCAATGCTAATGCTAATGCTAACAAAAACACTAATGCTAACAGCAATGCTAATGTGAAAACAAGTCATTAGACTTAACTGTTATGGGCAGCATAAATACACCCATCACAAAAAAAAACACCACAAATCCTAACACTTGGTGCACTGATGAGAACTTGTCAGATTATTTAAATGTATTCAACCTGAAAAACTTTAATAATTTATTTTCTTTTGCAGCAGCCACAAAGATAAGTCCTTTTATTAGCAGGGATGAAATTGGTTTCTGGCAAAAAAACACGGAAATCAAACCAAGATTAATACACCGACAGCGAATTTCCGCGAAAACGCGGATTTTCCCCCATAGGATTAGCACTGTCAGAGAATCGCGTAAAAATGACGGAAGTCAGTTTCCGCTCTCTTTTTGGTGGTTATAGTATCACCCATATCATCGGCATATGTAACTATTTCGTGTTTGGGTTTTGTTCTAGCAACATCTAAGGCCACATAAAAAACAGGTTTCGAACTAACCAATTGTTGTCATATACCACTGATTCCATGGCATTTTGTTTAGCATTATTCAGTAAATATTTTTTTAATTCGCAGAAATACGTGAAAACAAGGAGATCTTTCATCCCTGAATTATAAAGTGGCCCGGTATACCTCGTGGCCACGGGAACCGTACTCCGACAAATGCTCTCCAAGCACAACTGTGCTTAGTTTTTATGATTATATAACCAGATATGTGGGGGGGGGGGGGGAGAGTTGTAGACGCACTGCACCTGAACTACGCCAGGGAGAGTGCTGAGGTCAGTGTGGGGGTGGGGGGGTGGGGGGTGCTGAGGCTGGGTGAGAAGTGGGTCAGTGCTGAGGCTGGGCCTGTAGCTGGCAGCTGTTGTTTTGAAAATGGATGGGTGAGTGGAGTGAAATATATGTTAGTACAATTATATTGCATAATTCAATCAGAAACACATATAGAAGGAAAAACGTTTTTGTTGAATGCAAAAAGGAGTGAAACACATGGGGGTTTGAACCCACAAGACCAAACAACTTCAGATTACAAGTTAAACACCTTAAAGTTGCATAGTCCGATGGTTTAGAATTTCTGGGTTTTTTTCAAAGATAAATATATTAGATCGATAAATTGTATCTAATGTTCAAAGTCACTTTTATTTTAAATGGTAAACTTTTGAGATATCTTGAGTGCAAACATGGAAAATTAGTTTTGGCAAGCTTGCCAAAACTCTGACACCATAGACTTATGCAGTAACAGGTTCTGTTAAATTGACTCACTATTGCCTTCTACGCAGAAACAAATGCTTAATAAGTGCATCAGTATCTAAGTTAGATATGTCAAATCAAATGTAGATAATTGGTTTGTTTTTAAAAATTTAATATTTCATCAGCCTATGCAGCTTTGGTCGTAATGCTCGCATTGCGTTTGATGCGAGGAAAGGAAGAGACCCTCCCCCCCGCCTCTCCTGCATGTCGCGCAGCTTTCCCACCTCCCCTGTCATCCGCCCCTCAGCTTTCTCCCGCTCCCTCCGCCCTGCCCCGCCGCTTTCTCACCTCCCCCGCCCTCGCCCTCCAGCTCCCTCCCTTATAAGGCCGCCCGCCGGCCTCCCTCAGTCACTCGCCATCCAGCCGTCCTCCCTGCAGCACCAATTTCTTCTCCACCCACCCACCCAACTCTCTTCCTACTGCTGGTGGAGGGCTCCTCGGCGCCCCTCCCCTGAACTCTAAGCTCCCACGAGCTCCTGCTACCCTAGTTCAGTTACACCTTATCGCTCCTTCAGAGCTCCTCTTTACTCTCCGTTCTAGCTTGTTTATACGTTGCTCCTTCTGAGCTCCCTCTCTGTACTCTCCTGTTTGTATAAACTTGTTGTCCTGAGGCGTCCCAATAAACATCTCTTTTTTCCACCCCCGCCTTGCCTTCTTCCTTTTCGCGCATCAACCACTAGGCCACAGAGACCACACATAGTTACTTGTCTCAGTTCAGGCTATTTGTATATCATCATCATGCTGTCGGTTGCGATGCAACAAAGACCGCTTTCATTACTTGACTGTTGCTCTCCATTTAGCTCTCTGCTGTGAGAGTGATGTCCATGAGTCAGTCTTAATGTCTCAGCTTCAGGTTTCTTTTGATGTTATCCTTGAACCGGAGATGAGAGCACCCTCTCTTTCTGTAACCAGAAGACAGTTGAAAGTAGAGGATCTGCTTTGGTAGCCTGTCTGATGACATCCTCATGAGGTGTCCAGTCCACCGGCGATTCTTTTTGATCAGAAGATCTTCCATAGAGGGCAGCTCTGTCCGTTCGAGTATTTCCTTATTTGTCACTTTGTCCTTCCAGGTTAGCCTCATGATCGAACGCAGATGTCGCATCATGAAGGCATGCAGCTTTTTCACCTGTCA
Organism: Branchipolynoe longqiensis; assembly: GCA_030323885.1. NCBI lineage: Eukaryota > Metazoa > Annelida > Polychaeta > Phyllodocida > Polynoidae > Branchipolynoe > Branchipolynoe longqiensis. Next base: position 9,493,349 of record CM059187.1, read on the forward strand.
TCTGTACACTGTCCAGGCCTCGGCTCCGTATAGTAGGGTGGATAGCACGATTACACAGTAGATCTTGCCTGGTTGTTCCAGAGTCTTTGGCATAGTCGGCCGAAAGATGCGCTATCCTCCTCTGTATTTCAGCATCAATGCGTCCATCACTTGATATAGTGCTTCCGAGGTAGGTGAATTCTGGAACAGAGTTCAGCTTGTTTCCGTCAACCATGATATCCTCCTCTCTGGTTCTTGTAGAGTTGGGTTTGTACAGCACCTCCGTCTTCTTGATGTTAATCTTCAGGCCGAACTTCTTTGATGCATCGGAGAAAGTTTCCACTATTTTCTGGATCTCTTCAGCAGTGTACTGTCATCTGCGAATAGCAGCTCTCTCAGCAGTATCCGAGTAGTCTTGGTCTTCGCTCTGAAGTGTGCGACATTGAATAGGTCAGCGCTCTGTCTGGACTGTATATAGATGCCATCCCCCATGTCTCGGAAAGCCTCGTCAAGCATTGCTGATAGGAAGATGGAGAAGAGCGTGGGGGCCAGTACACAAACTTGCTTGACCCCATTGGTAACCCCGAACGATTCCGAGACTTCCCCTCCAACACTAACGTTCGCCATCATTCCTGTATGTAGAGCCTCGATCATAGTTGTGAACTTCTCTGGGCATCCATACTTCCTCACTAGCTGCCATAGCCGGGTCCTCCCGACTGTATCAAACACCTTAGTGAAATCGACAAATGCCATGTACAGTGGTCGGTCCTGCTCAATGCACTTTTTTTGTAGCTGTCGGAGACAAAATATCATATCCACGGTGCTCCGGTTACCTCTGAAGCCACACTGTGATTCCGGAAATACATCAGGTGTTATGTGAATAGATAGTCTGTTGAGGAGAATCCTGGCGAAGATCTTGCCTGCTATGGAAAGAGAGATTCCTCTATAGTTCCCACAGTCTGTTCGATCACCTTTTTTGTAGATGGTTACAATGCTGGCATCCTTCCATGCTTGGGGTACAGAACCCTCCTCCAGGCATTGGTGATTAGTTGGTGCAGTCTGTTGAACAGATTGTCTCCTCCGTGCTTCCATACTTCAGCAGGAATTCCATCACCCCAGGTGCTTTGACATCTTTCAGGCTGGCGATTGCTCTAGCCTCTCCACTCACCCAGCCATTTTCACAACAGCTGTCACATGACCAATCTAGGTCACTCTACACCACCCTGTGGAAAAGTTCAGTACCACCCTGGGGCACAAATTAGAACTATTCCTAGTTTGTTTGTTTTCCTGGCAAGGTATACCGGCCGACTTTAAGCAGTATTATGAGAATTCAACCCACTTGACATGATTCCTATGAAAACCCAAGAGTAGATTGATCGGGCAAGCTGGTTAAAGCTTTGTGTGAGTGATTAGAAGATTTGACTAACTCACTAAGTGTTCAAACCAGGGAAATTGCACTCCTTATACCGTATGCCTGTATTTCATGACAAATCGCCGAATATTTCTATTAAAGCTCACAGAATTACGTTAACCAAATTAATAGCAATTGTTAAGTCTGCACACTCCCAGGAAAATAGGGATTTCTTTGTTAGAAAAATAAGGATAAAATGGGGATTTTCCCCACAAAATAGGAAGAAAATAGGAATTTTGTATAAGAGCAAATGTACCAAAATAGTGTATAGAGGCCATCAAATAAACAGTCACCTCAAAAAGTAGGAAAAGAGGAAACAAAAGATTGAAGTTCAAATTTTAATGTATGATCATACTGAGCTACTTGTTCAAGTCTCATTCTATTTGATTCGTAGTCTACTGCATTACCTAGCTTAGGAGGCAACCCTCGTTTAGTAGGTGCCCCCCCTATTGTTCTTTAAAAATAGACACTTCCTGACAAAAATGTTGCAAAACCTGGTTTCAAATAATTCAGAAAGATTGTGTGCAGGGCTGAGACAAATAATGGTGTTTCGAAAATAAAAAAGATTCAATGGGGTCAAAAGATATATTAAAAAAAAAGGAATTCTTATGAAAATCGGGCTAAATAGGGCGTCATGGAAAAAATAGGGAAACATAGGAAAAAGTAGGACACTTGACGGCCTGAACAACAGTTTTAGCAATCTTCACATTGTTCAGTGCCCTGGATGGCCTTTGGGTCGTCTATGCTCCGACACTAACCAGTTAAGTCGCTAATACTTGTCACATTGGAAGCTACTGGAAATAGAAGCATTTGCCTGCGTGAAAGCATGCCCAATGTCATTATAGATTAAAGTTGCATAGTCCGATGATTTTGAGTTGCTGTCATTTTTCTGAGATAAATATATTAAATTGATTGCTATTATCTACCATACTTTAGTCTGAAGTAACTTTTATCTTAAATGGCTACTTTTTGAGATATTTGAAATTCAAACATGTGAAAATAATTTTAGCAAGCACGCCAAAACTGTGATACCATAGGCTTCTGCAGTAACCGGTTCTATTAAATCGACTCAGTGTCCCCTTCTATGTGGCAACAAATACTTAATAAGTGCATCAGTATCTAAGTTGGATATGTAGAATCAAATCTAGATAATTGCTTTGATTTTGAAATGTTGATGCTTCATCGGACTGTGCAACTTTCATTGCTGCCTGAACACCAGAGACAGTCACATTTTGATTGCATTCTTTGTTCATTCTGCAATACATAAACCCATATGAGCATAATACTGAGCACTCAAGCGCTTGTCTACTATCGTCTGTTATCCCTACGGATGTGTATTGATGCACACTAACATTGGGTCAGTGGCAGTGTGGTTACAGCGGCCTGGAGGTCAAGACAATGTGCACATAAGCAGGTATAGTTCCCTTCCTCCTCCTGTGTCCGCCCTATTCACCGCACATCCGTGTCGCGGTTTAGATTCTCAGTGGGTTTAGAGTATGTCCGGGGTTCTGCACATGGCGTATTCGATTAACACAACCCAGGCGCCTTGGGTCACCCGAGTTCCTAAAAATTCAAATAGAACACCATGAGTGGAGTTGACAAAAGCATGTGGGTGTGCAAAATGTTTAACCCACCTCTTGGCTAGGAGCGATGACGTAACATTTGTGCGTCAAAAAGTCACTCGGGTCACCCGAGTTGATTAAATGAATACGCTGAGATGCTGTTAGATTTTTACGCATGCGCAGAACCCCAAGCGTAGAGTCTAAACCCACTGAGAATTTAAACCGCGACACCGGCTCTAGTCCTCCTTTATTGCTATTACTTTTATCTATGTTGTTTTGTCAATATACACACTACATCACGTCCACACAACAGAATCTGTAGTTCTACTATCTATACACCATACTATGTTCATCTGCAGATCTATATATAATTCACACCTATATTAAAGCTGCATGGTCCGATGAAGCATACTTATTTTCAAAAGCAAAATACTTACCTAAATTTGATCCTATATCTCCACCTTCGAAAAGTGTGCATTAACTAATGATTTGGGGCAGCATAGAATGAATAATCAGCGAATTTATAATGCCATCTCTTTGGACAACTACTTTGAGAATGCCATTAAACAGAGACGCCATTAACAAATAGGTCAATCTCATAATCTCATTAGTCTTGCTCTCATTCTAAGTACCATGTGTAGCTTTAGGTTCCAGGATGTACAGTGGAAGTTTGATGGCACCCTGGCCTGACTCCTTGCCTTTTTTGTCACACTCCACTGGGCATCCTGGAACCTGACTCAACTATGGAAGTTTCAAAGGCTAGGCAAACAGGTGTTCTAGCATTATCACTCAGTTTTATAATCAGCAATCAAAAGAATTTTGTTAGCAAAATGGCCAACTTATTAACATACCGATACTCATTGTGCATATATCCAAATTCCAATGAATCTTTATTTGATGTTATGTTAGTATAATATTCTTTGGAATGTTGGAATATGTAAATAAATGGTTGTAACTCACCAACTTAGTTTAGGGTATGGTCAAAGTTGTTATTTTAAATTCACCATTTTTAGAAGCATTGAAGCACTATGTTCAGGCATATACAGTGCACCGGACACTGTTTGTGGGGTTTCTTCCTCTAATACCCTCCAGACAGACATGGCTATGACATTCGATCTCACGTTAAATATTTGCTGACACAATTTCACTGCATAATTTCCCTGCAATCTGAATCAGAAACACATTTAGAGAAAGAGCTAGTAATAGGGAGAACTACTTTCAATTAAAAAATGTAAAATGCCACTGGGATTCAAACCCTCTATACTTACCACTAGACTACAGAATCAACCTTAAATTTGAGTGTATTTGAGGATCAGGATGGCCGAATTGATAAGAGCATGTTTGTTGTATGGCTTCCGATGCAGGAGGTCGTGGGCTTGAACCACGGCCAATTCAAATCAATGACTTATGGAATTTATATTTGTTGCTACCTAACCTGGCACTCAGTATTAATAGGATAGACAGCTGGCTTGCTCAGTATCAGGATAATGTGACGAATTGGTATATTGGGTTCTGGTGCCAGTGGCCCAGACTTCCATTGGAGTAGCACTATAAAGTCACAACGAATGTACACTGTCAGAAGTCAATGCCTATCCTGATATAACGTTGGATATTGCCAGGATGCTAAACACCAACAAATAAGACGCGCATGTGTGTTGCTGTTGTTGTTGTTTTACGTCCTAGCAACACAACCGACTTGTGACAGTGCACACTCATGGTGCCGACTTGTGACAGTGCACACTCATGGTGATTTTATAGTCCTGCCCCACTGGGAAATCAGGCCACTGGTACCATGACCAGATATACCACTCAGTCACATTATCCTGACACTGAGCCAACCAGTGCTTGCCTTATCCTATTAATGCCGAGTGCCAGGCTAGGAACTGACAAGTATCAATTTTTAAGTCATGGGTTTGACTCGACCGGGAACCGAACTCCAGACCTTCCACACGCGAGGCCCGCGCTCTGCCGATTAGGCCACCGTGCCCGGCCTAACAAAGCAACAAATAAGGAGTCTTAATTATTGCAGTCATCCCACTAACCCATTTTTCACCGAACACAATAGGGGAGGGATTTTTGTTTGTTGTTTTACGTCCTAGCAACATCTAAGGTCATATCAGGACGGGGGCTGTTTTAGAGAGGTACTGCACAGAGCTTGCTGGCAGTGTATAGTGGTAATTTGGTGAAATAATCATTTTGTAAACAAACCAAGATGAGAAATGGTGGTTATTGTGTATGTTCTAAACAAAGTTTAAAATATTCAAATATTAAAGAATATGGAAGCTTTTTTTTTTTTTTGTGGGTGGTATAGTGTAAATAATATTTATTCATTAAATAAGGTACCTTTGAAAATGTTCAAGCACTGGCTTTCCAGCGTTGTGAAAGAATGGTCCTTAAAAAAATTAAATACATGAGTTGATACTACTGTGCCACCACCTGTAGAAAATGGTAGGAAACCAGGCTACCTACATTAGAGGGTCAGCCCATCATGTGGCCTTCACGAGATGGGAATGTGGTTACAACTGCAGGAGTGTTGGTGTGCTTCCAAAGATTATTTAGGATGTTTTCATTTCGAATTGCTTTAAAGTTAGCCACTTGTCATCAAATTTCCTGTAGACTAATGAAGAGAGTATGTTATAATGGTCGTCCTGATATACGTATCTATCAAATATTATTGCAAAATTTCAAAAGTCATCGGACTATGCAACGTTAAATACGTACAACAGCACCAGCAGAACCAATACGAAAACATAGATGTACTACATAGATTCTCACCTCTGATATAGGACGGAGGCTGGCATCTAAATCATCCTGAAATACATGTGACATTCTATTCATCTAGCAAATCTGTGACCGAGAAAATATTTTTAATGGAAAAAACTACTATTCATCAATGCCAGGTAAGATGAAGTATACATACCCCAGGTAAGGTGGAGACGTAGCGGTCAGTCGTCTTGTCTGTGGCGCCGGTAGAACGCACCCGGTCCTAGCAAGGGGCACGTTTGTACAGTAGGACTATTTTAAAGAACAGTGTGTGTTCGACCCATCTCCATATCATGCTGGTACACTGGCTTATGCGTATCTCTAAAGTTAGATCCCCCCCCCCCCCCACTAATGAAACGCCCTCTTCGTATTGCCGTGCTTCTATTGATCAATATCTCCTCTTTGGGTTCTTTTCCCTCTTGGTGAAGCGAGCCACTTCTCAAACCCCATCCTTCTGAGCGACCTCACCATCAGCGGCCAGATGCCCCAGTGCGCCCCGGTGTCAGAGTTTCATTTCCCACCAGTTGAAATTCCCAAATATCGCTTCTGCGCATGCGTCAGAATCCAACAGCGTCGTCTGCGCATGCATCAAAAATGAACCAGTTTCAAATCCCAACCCTTTTGACCAATTTCATATGACGTCAGTACGTGTATTTAGGTCAGTGCGCATGCTGCTTGTTTTTAATACTTTCAGAGAAAATTTCCCTTAAGTTAAATTAAATACTTCAGATCTTCCTCTTCAATAGCGCATTAATATATTTTTAATCGACTCAGTGAAAGCTTTTAAATTAATTTTGCTAAAATAAATGCTCTGCATAGACATAGCTCGGGGAAATCAACAGTGATTTGTTCGTCGGTGAAATCAGAGAGGAAAAAGAAGAGGCAGAATTGTGGTACTCGGACTTGTACATAGGGAATGTAATGGTACATTTCAAGCTGGACACCGGCTCCGAGGCCAATATAATACCTCGGAGCATTTTCAACAAGCTGAAGAACACCGAAATGAAGCCATCGCGGTGTCGACTCGTGATGTATTCTGGGCAACGGATACAGACAGAGGGGGAGGCTAACATCATGATGAACGACCGGAACATCCTGTGCCAGATTACCACGTCTGGAAGTCCCATACTTGGAAAGACTGCCTGTGTTCAACTCAACCTGCTGACCAGGGTCGGCGAAGTGCAGATACAGGCTGACGGCACAGCGGCGAATGAATTGGTAAATACATATCACAAGGTGTTTGAGGGTCTGGGGACTATAAAAAGTAACGCTAAAATTCATATCGACCCGAATGTTCAACCTACCATAGATCCACCACGTCGGGTCCCGCATGCCATTGAAAAAAGTGTAAAAAATGAGTTAGAGAGGATGGAAAAACTAGGAGTTATTGTTAAGCAGGATGAGCCGACCCCGTGGGTCAGTTCGATTACGATAGTCCGGAAGCCCGACAAAATACGCATATGTCTTGATCCAACAAAGCTAAATAAGGCTGTTTTACGCGGTCCGTACCCGATCAGAACTGTAGAGGAGGTCGTAGCAAAAACACATGGCGCTAAATTTTTCACGGTGCTGGACGCTAACAGTGGATACTGGCAGATAGAGCTAGATGAAGAGAGTTAAAAAATTTGCACGTTTAACACGCCGTGGGGCAGATATCGGTTCACACGTCTGCCTTTCGGGATAAAGATAGCTGGTGACATATTCATCGAGCAAATGAACGTTATTTTAGCTGACTTGCCGGGAGTGAACGTAGTAGCAGACGATATCTTGATATATGGGTCTACGATAAAAGAACATAACGATCGTCTGGAATCAGTGTTGAAAAGAGCTGAAAGTGTAGATCTCAGGTTGAACCGAAAAAAGTCTAAAATATGTAGGACACAAGTAAACTATGTGGGACATGTGCTGACTCACGAAGGACTCAAGCCCAATGCTGAACGCATACAAGCAATTGTAGAAATGCCCTTGCCCGCTCGTAAAGCAGAGATACAGCGTTTCCTAGGAATGGTAGGATATGTGTCAAAATTCATCCCAAATCTGTCGGAAATATCAAAACCGTTGCGGGTTTTACTAGGTAGCGACGTTGCATGGCATTGGGATGAGGGCCAACAAAATGCATTTGACAAATTAAAAAGTTGTTTAGTTGAGGCGCCTGTATTGAGATATTACAATGTGCATGAGCAAGTAAAAATACAGGTGGATGCTTCCCAGTCCGGACTGGGAGCCGCGTTATTACAGAATGAACAACCTATCGCCATGGCGTCTAAGGCCTTAAATAACGCACAGAGTAGTTACGCTGTAATTGAAAAGGAGCTCTTGGCAATATGTTTCGGGTGCCAAAAGTTCCATCAGTACATTTTCGGGAAAGAGACCATCATCGAGACAGATCACAAGCCCTTGGTTGCAATCATGGGTAAACCGTTATTCATGTTGTCAGCAAGAATGCAGCGTATGCGCATGCGGCTGCAGAATTATAATTTAATTGTTGTGTATAAAAAAGGTACTTCCATGTATTTTGCAGACACCTTGTCACGCGCGCATGCAGCGACCACGAGGCCCGGGAGCCTATTTGACAAAGAGATCATGATAGCTGCCGTCGACATCATTGAAGATGAGTTACAGCAGATAAGGACAATAACACAAACTGACAACACATTCAAAGAAATAACAAATTATGTCAAAACAAAATGGCCAGCGAAAAACAGTGACGTACGAAATGAGGTTAAACCGTACTTTACATACAAAGATGAGATCACAATACAAGACAAAATACTCATGAAAGGGGACCGCATCATGATACCAAAACAGCTGCAACCTATGATGTTAGACAAAGTACACGAAACACACATGGGCGTTGTAAAAAGTAAGCAGTTAGCGAGGGAGTATTTTTTTTGGCCAGGATTAAATGGGCAGCTGGAGGACAAAATTGCTAGATGTGAAACGTGTCAAAGGTTTAGAAACAAACCACATGCAGAGCCACTGATAAGTCATGATATGCCTGAGTTGCCGTATAACAAGATAGGAGTAGACTATTTTCAGGTCAACCAGAAACATTTCGTATTAATAGTGGACTATTATTCCAAATTTCCAGAGGTAGTGGAAATGAAAGACACAACTAGTGCAGCCACGATCAGTGCGTTGAAACAAATGTTTGGGCGATATGGTATACCGAAAACAGTGGTAACGGACAATGGGCCTCAATTTGTGAGTGCCGAGTACAAAACGTTCGCAAAACAGTATGGTTTTAAGCCAACATACACGAGTCCATTATACCCACAAAGCAATGGGCAGGTCAAACGATATGTTCAAACAATCAAGATAATGATCAAGAAGGCAATGTTAGAGGGAAAGGACATGAACATGGCGTTGTTAAACTACAGGAATACACCAACAAGTGGGTTAGGGGCATCACCAGCGCAATTGCTAATGAACAGACGATTGCGATCCAAATTGCCATAACATAATAGCCGTCTGAAACCTCAAGCACAAGCATCGAGAAAACAACAAATCAAACAGATACAACAGAAACAGAAACAGCATTTTGATAAGCGTGCAGGGGAAAATCACAAAGAATTAGACATAGGAGACAAAATTAGATACCAAACATACCAGAAGCAATGGGGAAAAGGAACGATAATAAAAAAAAAATAACCCCGGAAGGCGAGACTATGAAATAATAAATGACGAGAAACACAAGCTAAGACGTAATCGAACACAGTTATTTAAGGTACCCACTCAATTCCCACCCATCGAGTTGGTGGAAAGCACCCTCAGCCCTGATAAACAACAAAGGGTCACAAGCGAGACACAAGAGCCAAGGCTGAGTGGGTACATAACATGGTCCGGAAGGGTCACGCGACCAGTAGACAGACTAGGGTACTCGTGAGTGAGTAAGAGGGTCAGGTGAATACAGTAACACAAGTGTGTGTAATTAACAGGTGTTTGGATCCTTGTATGTATTAGAGTGGAATGCATTAGCGAGAAGAGGCGTTGTATTATGTAATCTGGTAGAAGGTTAGAACCTTTTGTGATATCGGAGAAGTAAAGATATAGTAAGGAAAACAGGATGTAGTAGATGTATCATATAAGGTAACGTACGTATATATATATATATATATGTCTAAAGCTGCATTAATGTATCATGACCAGATGTTGACATAGAAATTAAGATGAAATGAAAAAACTGAGAACGACATTGATTGTGTTATTGAATTTGTTTATTTAGGGAGGAAGATGTAAGGTATGTGAATCATGTACGGCATGCAAGGTATGTAAGGCAGGGCAGGGTGGTCATGTGACCACCTGACCACCACCGGAACCGACACATGTGATCCAGAATAAAACCAGTCTCACAACAGCACTCACCGGGTTCAGACGTGTCCTTCACATACATCACAATAGCGTGAGCAATCTTCATATAGTAATGCCGCCAATGCGGTAGCAGCGTTAATAACGGTTCGATTTTAGGGTTAATTTGATTAATTTAAAAATATGATAGCATTGAATAGATTTGGGCCTAATATATAGCCGCCAATTCGGCGGCGGCGGCGATTTGTTTACTTTACATTCGGCTTGAGTTTGACGGTACGCGCAGTGCAAAACATTAGTTTTATTCAAAATTAATAGAAATCCAGAACCCTAACCGTATCAATTTTAATATAATCTTTTTGGTAAATATGTTTTCTGTGTATTTCAATCAGCTTGTGACTAGGTGGTGTGGTTATAGAGATATTTAACTTTTAGTACCCCCCCACACCTCAGAGATATTTGGGAACTTCAACTGGTGGGAAATGAAACTCTGACACTCTGCAGTTTGCATTCGTCACTCGAATCCACGCATGCGCAGAAGCGACATTTGGGAATTTCAACTGGTGGGAAATGAAACTCTGACACCGGCGGGCGAGAATTCGTGGTGTGCCTCGGCAGCTGAGACGTCCCAGTGTGCACCAGCAGCCGAGAATCCACGTTGTGCCTCGGCGGCCGAGACGTCCCGGTGCGCCCCGGTGTGGTGGTTTCAGCGTGTTCCCGTGCTCAGACGTGTCCCGTTGCTTCTGCGCATGCGCGGATTTCGCATCAACTCGGGTCACCCCAGCCACGTATTGGCGCATGCGCACATCCTACAAACTCGGGTTGAATAATCGAATAGGCTCGGGTGGACAGTTTGTTCTTTTTTTTTTAATAACCGATAAAAGTACAGCAAAATAGGATTTAAAGTATTGTATCATGGCCCAGTTTACCTATATTTCCATTTCATTATCTAAGTTATTCTTTTTTTGCACACGGGACGTGTATTTGTCGACTCCACTCGCGTGTTCTATTTGAAATTCGGATGACCCGAGTCGCCCGGTTCGTGTTAATCGATTACGGCCATGTTTACTAGATTCTGACGCATGCGCAGAAGCGAGGGACACGTCTGAGCACGGGAACACGCTGAAACCACCACACCGGTGACCAGTCCAGCACCACACCCCAACACCATCACACCAGTGTGAGTGGTCGCAGATGGCGATGTGCGCGGTGCTCACATTGCGATGTGCGTGGTGCTTACCTTGCGACGTGCGTGCCCACCTTTTGTTTAGGGTTAGATCCAGCACCATCCCCCAACACCACCTACAAACCTTCTCATGCGGGATTCCCGCTTCGTCCGCTGCACCCCCCCCCCCACCCCCCACCACACATACTCTGCTGCTGTCCTCGCTGTCCGCCTTCATGCCTCTCTCACAGTCCTCCTCTCCCCATCCGCTGCGCCCTCGTTCCATACCCCTGCACCTCGATGGCTCCCTAGTCTGTGCCGCCCCGTGAGCGACCTTTCAACCACCTTGGTTCAAACTACTTACGATTCCGGCCCAATACACATTTTGGGCGTATTCGGTCATCACCCCCCCCCCCCCCCCCCCCCACTCCCCATATAACCTTTAGTGTATCATGCCTGCTCCAAGCCACATCTCGGTCTTACTACCGGGCATGCAGCCTGAAAGTCACAATAACTCTGTTTATTTGACCTGTTTTGTCCCATTAAAATTACAAAACTATTCTTTCTCTTCGACTTCCTATTTTCCCCGAATTAGGTTTAGCTAGATAGTTCGCAGATCAGAAATCAATAGTTCACAAAGACCACTAACGATGTGCGGTGGATGAGAATACAAATTGTAATTGCCAAAGCTTGTATGGAAAGGGACAAGTATTTCTCTGTGTAGTACTGACCTGCGATAACTTCTCGTTGTACTCCTTCCTCCTCTCCTCCTGCAGCTTCTTCTTCTTTTCGTCATGTGCGCCAAGTCCACTGAACATTCCGCCCTCGTCGTGACTGGGCGCCGAGCCACCGGGCGGAGGCACGTTCTCCTTGTACCCGCCCCACCGCGTGTCCGGACTTTTCTAATCGGGGAGTAAACCACAAACCAAGACTAGAAATAGGCGCGTTGGTTGGTAGTGATGACCACCAGTACATTGCAAATGAAATGTACAAGAACTTCAGAAGGAACAAATAGGTAGTGTCCTGGATGTGTGACCTTAATGGAGCAGTCACACTACGACGTGTTGCATCAACGTTGGACAACGCGTAGGAACGTGTTGGGTTTTTGGGCGAAACGTCGGAACGCGTTACTGGCGCGTTAGAAACACGTTACGGGCGCGTCGGTACACGTCGGTACATGTAGATTTTGATACAAAACGTCGGCGCGCATCGGCGCGCGTCGGGCAGCGCCGAAAGTTTTGTGCTTGCACAAAACTTTCGGCGCTGGCCGACGCGCGCCGACGGGTTGGCTAGCGCGTTACGGGCACGTTTTCAGGACGTCGATACGCGTTACCAGCAACGCGCCGGCAACGCGCATGTAACGCGTCAACAATGCATTGATAACACGCTTGGAACCCGTCGACTTCTTGGGAACCCGCCGATAACACGGCGATAAGACGTTGATAACACGCGCCCAACCCACCATCTGCGACTGACGCGCCGGCGACACTCCGATAACACGTTGATAACACGTCGATAAGACGCTAGCAGCCGTGGGAATGCAGCGCAACTTTTGAGAAATTGGGTCAAGCGGCGGGGGTTTCTTGCGCGCAACACGCTGGCGGCGCGCCAATAACACGCGAGCAACGCGCTGGCAACACGCTGCGATGTTTCGACTTTTCGCAAAACCCGCCGAAAAGTTTGACGTTTCTCGACGCGTTGAATATATTTAAGCGCGTTGGCGGCACGCCGCAATACACGTCGTAGTGTGACTGCTCCATCAGTGACAAAATCTGTTATTCGAAAAACGACTGCACACAAACCAATTTAGATTGTCTTACAATTACATACATGTACAAAGGTAAGGATCCTGGGGCAGGTGAAATCCTTCGTTGCACGCTGCCATTGGACGTTATGGACAGATTCATGGTTCTTACATTGGTAATCATAAGAATCTAAGTTACTCTCAGTATCTCATCATGAGCTTACCTTTTCGAATAAATACATGTTTTCGTCCCTTATGTAACACATGTGGCACATCAGCCATTTAAAGCTGCATCCAAGACTCTTGCCTGATTCCAAATTATTCATTCGCCTTTTTATAGTGCATAACGAAATTACCGATTCCTTCTAAGACGAATTTTGAGCAATAGCATTCAGGCTTACCCCTATTGCTTTTACTAAATTAAGTTTGAAATAGGATGACCTCGTTTTGAGGAAATAATAAAAATAGGTAACGGTCTAGGAGAACTTTGCAAGACCATCTAATTAAATAATGATCGCCAACCTTGAGTACAAACATACAATACTTGCCAGTGATTGCACCGTTTCAACATAAAATGGTAAGTATTTCAAAATGTCGGAATCTTTGGGATTTGGAATTGGCACATCATTTTTGCATTTATGAATTTTTGAATTATGTTCAAGCACATAATTCAATGAGTGCTTTCCATAAACTATGCCAATCCCCACCGGTCTGGGTGTTCTCGGTGTGACCTCTCCACCACATTCCACCAAGGAACAAGTGGAATGTGGCATGTGGAATGTGGCTACCGTATATAAAACGGACATTGATGTATTTCAACGGACAGTGTCTGGTTTCTGTCCGGTTCCTCAATCTGGTGATCTGTGACAGAGCCTTTAGGTTCTACGCGGGGGTTCTGCACATGCGTCAAAACCTAACGAAATTTCCGCCAGATTAAGACCGTCGAGTAAGACAGTCTATGATAATAATAGCCTGCATTTGATCAGAAGCAGTTGAATATTCATTGAAATTGTGCATTTTGTTGGTTATTTTGGTCTTAATGACGTTGGTACGGGAGTTTGAAAGCGCTACAAATCCTACGGGATCTGTTTTCCTAAAGGGGCTGTCACATTAGGTTTTTTTGCGGGAGCGTATGGCGGCGTAGGCGCGTTACGTCATATACGTCGGCATACGCTGTATAGGCTACTCATACGCTACTCATACGCCGCCAGATGCCGGCTTATGAGGCATACGCCGCCATACGCTTTCATAAATCCGTCCGTCCGCATTTTTTTGTGCATGCTCAAAAAAACTCGACCTATGAGGGCGAATGGCCCATACGCTGCTCATACACTACTCATACGCCGGCATACGCTCCTCATACGCCGGCGTACGCTCCTCGTACGCCGGCATAGGTTTTTCATACGCTCAACTTGTGTCACCGGCGTATCTCTAGCGTATGTAGCGTATGCATAACCTACGAGTTACGTATGGGAGCGTAGTCCTAGCATATGCACAGCGTATTCAAAGCGTATGACATAGGTCTCGACATCGATCTTGACTCATACGCTACGCATACGCAACGCGTACGCTACTCGTACGCTCCACATGCCAATCAAAACCGTCAAAAAATGTCACAGCACGCTCCCATACGCTCCTCATAGGTTCCACATATGCTCAAAACCACCCAAAAGGTCACCAAATGTCATCATAAGCCGGCACGCGCAGGACCTACGTAGGTTTTCAATACGCTCCTGCCATACGCCGTAATGTGACAGGGCCTTTACATTACATACCGCACTATCTGGTCCACGATTCTCCGATTACGCGTATATTGAATATCGAGATGGCTAAATATGAAACAGTACTCCCTTTATAAGGCTCACACTGGGGGAGGAAAACAATGCCCCTTTAAGCACAATCCTTCCCCCTTATCTCACCCAGACACACAGTCACCACATGTGATCTAAGCCCATGATAACCAGGTGGTGGTCAAAGCTAGGTGGGGGGTGAGCCCTGAAAGCAACCGATAAGACTGTTGATAACATCCACTGTTGCATATATATAAACTGAATAAAACTAAGTATCAGGATCATTATCCATCTACCCTTCTGCTGGTGCTGGACTCGAATCGCGTGTTGTGTCATGTGTGTCTCTACTATAGGGTAAGCCCTGATATATAATTCATATGGATAGAAGATATCAAAAGGGCGGAATCAGGATAGTAGGCCTTGTGCAGGATAGTATGCCTTGTGCAGGATAGTATGCCTTATGCAGGATAGTATGCCTTATGCAGGATAGTATGCCTTATGGAGGATAGTATGTCTTATGGAGGATAGTATGCCTTATGGAGGATAGTATGCCTTATGCAGGATAGTATGCCTTATGCAGGATAGTAGGGCATTCTGGCCGTGTAGAGCAGTATCACTAATAACATGAGTAACCATAA
Source organism: Branchipolynoe longqiensis (assembly GCA_030323885.1). Classification (NCBI taxonomy): domain Eukaryota; kingdom Metazoa; phylum Annelida; class Polychaeta; order Phyllodocida; family Polynoidae; genus Branchipolynoe; species Branchipolynoe longqiensis. The sequence goes on from CM059187.1 coordinate 9,508,709, forward strand.
GGAAAGATAACCATAACCCTCGGCTACCACCTAACTGGATCGGCCATAAATAGAACTCAAACGCCCGCATGTATGATATGCGGGGGCCCGCAAAATACGGGATTTCATACACGGGCCTTTTTGGACACAAGCCGCAACAGTGTCGTTTTCTATGCAGTTAAGGCGATTCCGACTAGAATTACAGCTAGGCTAGCGACTACGTTCAGATTTGGCCAATTAATGAGGGTTAGGAAGTCAGGTAGTACCGTGCGATTACAGCAGCGCGGATAGGTACCATTTTTAACAGACCTGCAGAAGTAAACATCGAGTGACTAGGGATTCCCTATAGTGAATCAGTTAAGGGCCACATATTGGAAGAATCGGGCACAATTTGACAAAAACATGAAAATTGGCATAGAGATAGCTTAACATATGTAGATTCATATAAGCCCAGGTATACATCGCCATCATCATGGTAACTGGCCTCCATCTTGAATTTCAAAATATGAAGAGCCATGTACCAAGCAGGTTATGTGTGGTTACAAGTTATTGTACCAGCTCCAGATATGCCCAGTCCAAGGCTATGGGGATGGACTGCAACTGACTCAGGGAGGAAACCATTTTGGACTGACTGACCAGAAGCTTCAAAATCCTGCTCTGAGCTCATGCACTGTGGCTGCAACTGTTCAAGAAGGGATGCAAATGCCAGTGCAGTTACAAGTCAGGTCTTCAATGCACAGAGCTATGTAGTTGCATGGGGGCATGTGGTGACACCTGACTTTAACTGAGGTATTCTGAGATTAAACTATTATTCACAGATGAGTGACAATTAAGGAATTATCAACTGTATGGGCATGGTTGTTGTTACTGTTGCATGTTAAATATGTTCTAAATAGTATGTTTATTAGTTTTATTATATCATATATATGATAATAAAAGGTCATACAATATTCCCCATAACAATCAAAGGTTGCTGATACTGTATTTGATTATCGTTGGTAGAAACCAACAAATATATAAAAGTTATTGCTTCAAATTGTCGGCCATCTTGAAAATCGATATAATAACAATCTGAGGACATTGATTATCACATAAATGGATTCCTTGACCCTGAAAATTTTATATTAGATATCAACATCATGTTTTTAAGTTGCTTAGGAGCCGAGATATGAGGAATATTGTATTTGGTGGATGGCCATTTTGAAATTCAAGATGGCAGCCAAGTACCATGGTGATAGTAATTGGTATCTAGGCTTATCTGAATCTACACATGTTAAGCTATCTGTGGCCACTTTTCAGGCTTTTGTCAAATTTTGCAAGTTTTTTCCTTAAGGCCCTGTCAAATTATGACGCATCTCGCAAGCGTAAAATCACTTTTTTACGTTGAACTTTTCGGCACGGCGGAAAAAGTTGGACGTCAGTGCAACGTAGTGGACGTAAGCGTAACTTCCCTCCGACATTACCGTAACGTATGTCGACGCATGAGAAAAAAACAAAAAAAGTTTGGCACAACATGTGGCTAACATGCCTCTCACGCGCCCGGCGTTTACCTAGCGTTGGCATAACACGCTCCCAATGTTCCGCTAGCGACTGTTAAACGTGTTGCATGACGTATGAGAGCATGCAAGTGCATGAGCGACGCATGTCCAATGAGAGTCCAGCCCGTGTTGGTGTTGCGTCACGGTGGCATAACGCATGAGTAACGCATGCCAACGTGGGGGGGGGGCACCCGACCCACCGGCGCCTTGAGTATAAATAAAGCTGCAGTCGTGGCAGTCGACGTCATCGCACGCGATCTCCTGTGCGTCGCCGAGTGAGATGTACCGGCCGTATCCCCATCAGTGGAGACACCACCTACCACCAGAATCCCCATGGGCATCACCGAGCCAGGAGTATATGCAGCAGTACATGATGCAGCCGGTGCTGCCTGTCCAGCGGTGGCTGTGCACCAGCCAACGGGACGAACGCAGCACCAGCAGACGGCACAGGTACTGCAGCCCCAGGCTCTGATTGCCCAGCAGCCCATGGGTCCGCCTCCACCGGTGGGGATGCCTTCACCATCGACAGCACCGACAGCACCGCCACAACCGAGCGGACAGTTTGTTGAATCTGTCTGGGCTGTCGGGGATTTCCAACATGTCCAACTTGAACATCGAGGCGCAGGAGCTGTTTGCTCCTGCGGGGACATGGACACCCCCACCACCAAAGGCCACAGATGTGTGACTGCAATGTTGGTGCTGTATATATATATCTATTGTTTGTAGTATGTAAATATTGTAGCCATGTATATTTGTTATAATGTAATTATTATGTTTGTTGAATCTGTCTGGGCTGTCGGGGATTTCCAACATCTCCAACTTCAACATCGAGGTGCAGGAGCTGTTTGCTCCTGCGGGGACATGGACACCCCCCACCAAAGGCCACGGAGGAGTGACTGTAATGTTGGTGCTGTATATATGTATATATCTATTGTTTGTAGTATGTCAATATTGTAGCCATGTATATTTGTTATAATGTAATTATTATGTGCCTCTATACACTATTTATCAAATGTTTGTGTAAATAAAACTATATGTATTATAATCCAGATTTTGGTCTCTGAGTCTATTTCTTTGTAAACATTATTTATCCTAATTAAACAAACTATACAATGATGACAGAGGGAACCCACCCACAATTGAGAAAGAAGATGGGAATATTATATTAGTATCAAAGGTTGAGAAGGCTATCAATGATCTAAAGTCAGGTAAGGCTCCTGGAAGTGACCAGATAACATCAGAAATGATAAAAGGACTAGATGAAGTGGGGATTCAAATCATTCATAAGCTAGTAAATGACATCTATGAGACTGGATTTATACCATTGAATATGAATGAATCCATATTTGTACGACTCCCAAAGAAGATAAGACCAACATTGTGTACTGAGTACAGAACACTAAGCCTGATGAGTCATATGTTGAAGATGATCCTGAAAATAATTTTACTGAGAAACAGACAGAAAATTGAAGAACAAATCAGTAACGTACAAAGTGGGTTTATATCTGGAAGAGGTACACGTGAAGGGATTTTCAATATGAGAATGATTGATTGATTGATTGGTGGTTGCTTTATGCCGTGTCGGCAGCATAGGCCATATTCACGGCGAGAAATGTTTGTTTTTGTTCAAACCATCGCTTTTACATGTAAAAGCATACAATCAATTTTGTGTCAATGGACACTCATGAATTTTGTAAACTCACAATCATATAGCTGAATAAAAGTCTAAATGATAGTATTATTCACTGATGAAATTTGTTTAAAAACCTATATGAGTTGGTACAAACCAGCTGCCCTCAAAAAGGCTAAAATCTTTTCTTGTTTTACTTTAGTAAAAAGGTCTTGCATGTTGTTTGCAGTGTAAAATTGTTGGCGCAAGGCCATGAAATCCACACAGTTTAATAAAATGTGTTTTAATGTCAGTGGGGACTGACATCCAATACATTCAGGGGGAGGCTCCCCCTTGAGCAGAAAAACGTGTGTTAGCCACGAGTGGCCAATATGGCATCTTGTTAAAACAACCTGGTCGTGTCGCCCTTCCAGGCGACTCTGCGGCAGTCCGTTCACGGAGGGGGTAATTCTATGGAGTTTGTTGTCTGGGTGTTCATCCCATTCGATCTGCCATAGGTTCCAAATGTATTTTTGAATGGTAGGTTTCAGATCAGAGTGGGGAATATGACAGTGTTCCAAAGGAGCAGTCAGGGCTCGAGTGGCCGCTTGATCTGCTCTCTCATTTCCTGGGATACCCACATGACTAGGCACCCAACAAAGGTGAATGTCAAATTTTGCTATTGAAAGAGAGTTTAGTTTAATGAGTACTTTAAGTAGTATTGGGTGGTCCAGTTTCCTATTGTTTAAAGCCTGAAGGCAGGAAAAAGAGTCAGTGAAAATGATGAATTTATGACTGGCTGAGGTTTCGATGCACTCTAACGCGAGTAGGAGTGCTCGTGCCTCAGCAGTAAAGATAGAACTCTGATCTGGAATACGCGTACCTAGTTCACGTCCGTGGACGATTGCTGCCGCAGAGACTCTGTTGTCTGTCTTTGACCCATCCGTGTAAACGGCTAGGTGGGCGCTAAAAGCACTTCGCACATCGATAAAGCTTTCATGATATGAAAAGACATTAAACTAATTGTGAACTTTTACTGGACACAACGTGCATTTATAAAAATGGAGCAGGGCCTATCGGATGAAGTTATGATTAAACGAGGACTTCGACAGGGGTGTGTATTGTCACCATGTCTATTTAACCTGTACACAGAGATGATTTTCAGACACATTGAAGATTGCAAGGGAGTGACAATAGGTGGCATGATCATCAACAATCTTAGATATGCCGATGACAGTGTAATACTAGCAGACAGTGAGAAAAACCTACAAGATATAGTGAATAGAATCAATAAAGCTGGAATACTATTCAACATGAAGATGAATGCCAGGAAGACCAAAACAATGGTTATAAGTAAAAAGACAGATAAACCAAATGTCAATATAACCATAGATGGCACAAACATAGAACAAGTATCCAAATTCATATATCTCGGACAAAAGATTACAAATGATGGGAGATGTGAGGAAGAAATTAAAAGAAGGATAACAATAGCCCGAACAACATTCCCCAAATGTATATTGTGTTAACATCAAGTAAGATATTAATACAAACAAGGAAGCATATTCTTCAGTGTTATGTGTGGTCTACTCTAATGTATGGGGCTGAGACATGGACAATCTCTAAGAAAATGTACAAACGTTTAGCAGCATTTGAGATGTGGACTTATCGAAGGATGATGAAAATATCATGGACAAAGAAGATCACCAACAAAGAAGTTCTCAGAAAAATTAAAAATAAGAAAAGCTTGTTTGCCACTATACAGACAAAGAAACTTATTTATTTTGGCCACATCATTCGTCAGAGTTCAATATACCGTACATTGTTGGAAGGGAAGGTGAATGGCAGCAGAGGGAGAGGGAGACCAAGAACATCATGGTTTACAAATATTTCACAGTGGACAGGCTTGAATTATTCAGTCTATCAGAACAGCACACCATCGGGACAAGTGGAGAACCATTGCATCCAACCCTCGACTAGAGGACGGAACTATTGATTGATTGATTATACAAATCCCCCAAATGCAATGTGATAAAAATAAATTTTATGAAACTTATAATAATTTAGGTCTTTGCCCAGTTAGCCTACTTTAGACATGCAATCTGACATGTAACTAAATACGAACCCTGCCCCCCCCCCCTTTAAAATAAGTCACATGTTAAATTTGGCCCATAAAAAGTAATTAAACTTCCCCATAAAGTAACCTTCCCCACCCAAATTATTAAGTGACATGTAAATTTGTCAGTGTAAAAGTAATCTTCCCCACCCAAGTTAATAACTGACATGTAAATTTGTCAGTGTGTATAATTGGGCCCAGACAAAATTTACGATACCTACCCCACCCAATTTAATAACTGACATGTAAATTTGTCAGTGGATATAATTAGGGCCAGAAAAAATTTAAGAAACCTACCCAACCCAAATTAATAACTGACATGCGAAGTTTGGTTCGGTATCAACAACAGATATTGATACCTTTTATTCAAACCAATAGAACTGACATTTTTTTACATACAAATAGCACAGAAAATATCACAAATGACAGAGATCACGGTACAATAACATCACAGTACAAAGACATCACTAGATCATATTGTCCTGGCATTCAATGGAACTGGCTGGGGAGTTGGTCCAGTCCTTGAGGAGATTCCGCTGCTCCTTTCCTGCCCTGGAGCCAGTGTTCATGCCAGGTACTTGAGCAGCTAGGTCTGGCAGGTTTCGGCCCTCTCTCCATGCTCCAGGGATGATGTGGTTGCCATTCTCTTCACGGTCTAGCTGCTGATTCTGAGGCATGGAAGATATCGCATCCTCATCATGTTGTGTAGGATCATGCATGTGGTGACGATCAGCTTCACGGTGGAGGGGAGGTGCTCGTCTGATGCCGAACCGTTCCGCCGACATCCGCACAGATGAACTTGTAGTCTGCATCAACGAGCGCCAGGAGAACTATGGAGTAGAATCCCTTATAGTTGTAGAACAGGGATATACCCTTTGGGGGACACCGGCAGGCAATATGCTGCCCATCTAGTGCTCCGTATGTGTGGGGGAAGTTCCACCTCCCCATGAACTTTTCCAAGATGGCACTCCATCCATCAGGAGTCGTGGGAATGAATGAATGAATAAATGCTTAACGGCATATCAGCACACTAAGGGCTATACAATGCCATCAAAAATGTCTTAAAACCGATTAAACAGTCCAATGTGCTTTAAAAACGATAAAACTAAGGCAGTACTAACAGTGTCAAATAAACATTTCATACTTGCTACATTAAAATACTGTGCTCGAACATTTGCAAAGTCAATGCATTCAATCAAAATATGTTTCACAGTCAGAGGCACTCCACATGGTATGCATTCTGGCTGGTCTTCTGCTTTAAGAAGGTAACTATGAGTCAAATAGCTATGTCCAATTCGCATACGTGCAACAACGGTCTCTTCGCGTCTATTTCTATGACAAGCACCTGAAAATTTGCCAAGGGTGGGCTGAATCGCATGAAGCTTGTTCATGACAGCTTCATCCCATTGTAATTGCCACTTTTTCCTTATGAGTGCACTAATGTGCCTTTTGAGGTCTGTGTGAGGAATGGGAAGAGGTGTAATGCATTTGTCGAGAGCTTCTTTGGCAGCCACGTCTGCAGCCTCATTTCCTCGAATGCCAACATGACTTGGCACCCAATAAAAAAGCACAGTTTTGTGAAGTCCTGAACATAAATAATGTAACCTTTCTAAAATCTTGTGGATCAGAGGGTTCTTCCAATCCTTGCTCTGCGGAGTCGTGGGCCAGGTCATCATCTCGTCAATGTATTCGGCGATGACTGCTTTACACACCTCTCTCACGATTGTTGGTTTGTTGTTGTTTTACATCCTAGCAACATCTAAGGTCATATCAGGACAGGTACCGACTTGTGATAGTGCGCACTCATAGCGATTTTATAGTGCTGCCCAACTGGATTTGTTTGTTTGTTATTGTTTTACGTCCTAGCGACATCTAAGGTCATATCAGGACGGGTACCGACTTGTGACAGTGCGCACTCATGGTGACTTTATAGTGCTGCCCCACTGGAAGACCAGACCACCAGCACCATGACCTGATATCCCACTCAGTCACATTATCCTGACACTGAGCCAACCAGCCCTTGCCCTATCCTAATAATGTCGAGCGCCAGGCTAGGAAGCGACAAGTATCAATTTTTAAGTCATTGGTTAGACTCGACCAGGGTTCGAACCCACGACCCCACGATCTACCAACACAGGAGATGGACACTCTAACTCATTCGGTCATCTCGTCTGGTTGCCTCTCTCACGATGATTGATTGTGTTTTGTGGGGGACCCTCCACCCAAACTTCATGGAGGCATACCTGCTCCCAGAGGCTAGGTGACGCAGAGTGAGGGCAAGCTTCACGCCAGGCTCGATCGGCTCTCGGAAGGTTGTGTACTTTTGAGTTATCCGAGGACCCACTCTGGCTAGCATCTCGTCAAACATCTGGTTAGGCATCCGGATGAAGTTGATGAAAGAAGCTGTGTCCTCATTACCGAGTTCCACCAGAAGTTCATACAAACCGAACTGTCACCCCCTCCGGATCCATTCTCTCATCCACATTCTCTTCAGTCGTTGTCGTCTCCTTCTTCTGAGATGGTAAAGATTGATTGATTGGTGGTTTCTTTACGCCGTGTCGGCAGCATAGGCCATATTCACGGCGAGAATTGTTTGTTTTTTATTCAACCATCGCCTTTACATATAATGTAAAAGCATACAATCAGTTAGGTGTCAATAGACACATTAATTTTTAAAAGCCCAAAATCATATAATTAAATCAAATAGATGAGACAATTAATTAATATAAATTGTTTTAATGAATTATATGAGGCGGTACAGACCAGCTGCCCTCAAAAAAGCTAAAATGTCTTCTTGTTTAACTTTGGTAAAAAGGTCACGCATGCTGTTTGCAGTGTAAAAATTGTTGGCGCAGTGCCATAAAATCAACACAGTTTAATAAAATGTGCTTGACTGTCAGTGGGGACTGACATCCAATACATTCAGGGGGAGGGTCCCCCTTGAGCAGGAAAACATGTGTTAGCCACGAGTGGCCAATACGGCAGCGGCTAAGGACCACTTGGTCCCGCCGACCCCCCACATGAGAATGTGGTGGTTTTCCCACAGATGGTTCAATTTCTTTAAGTTTATTAATGTTTTCATCCCACTCATGTTGCCATTTGGATTTGATGTGGGTGGCTATTAGTGGTTTCAGATCAGAGTGGGGTATCAGACACAGCTCAACATCATAGTTCAGAGCCTCCTTCGCAGCCCGATCAGCTCGTTCGTTTCCCTGGATGCCGGCATGGCCAGGCACCCAACACAAATGGATGTCATATCCATCTGTTGCTAGCTGGTTCATTTTGTAAATGACCTTTGCCACGAAAGGGTGGTCCGTTTTTAGCCCAGCAACAGCTTGCAGGCAGGAAAATGAATCGCTGTATATTACATATTCAGTGTGGTTGGACAGTTCAATGACTTCCAATGCGAGAAGGAGTGCTCGGGCTTCCGCCGTAAAAATCGAGCTCTGATCGGGCATGCGAACGCCAAATTTCTTGCCCTGGCAAACTCCAGCAGCAGCTGCCCGGCTTAGGTCTTTGGAACCATCGGTAAACATGGAGAAGTGGTCTTCAAACTGGCCTTGAATCTCTGCGTACAGTCGTTGATACTCAAGTGGATGTGTCCCAGACTTCCTCAGTTCCGTGAGTCGGAGGATAACCGATGGCTTCCTCAACGACCACGGGGGATGTTCTGGGACCTGGGTATCCTGTAATACATCCAGATCGAAGTACAAAGCCTCCAAATGAGGTTTCATCCGGAGCCCCAGGGGCCGAATGAAATTTGGCTTGGCTTCATACTTGGAGTCGTTGTGTGTCTCAAAAACACAACTGTACGCAGGATTTAATGCCTTTGTTTTTAATTTGACAACATATTGCATGGCCAGTTTGGTTCTCCTAGTGTCAAGTGATGGTTCGTTGGCTTCGACGTATAGGCTCTGAACTGGAGAGGTGCGAAAGGCGCCAATGGCCAGACGCAGCCCCTGATGATGCACCGTGTCCAGCAGCCCAATATACGACTTCCTTGCGGAGCCGTATACTATGCTGCCGTAGTCTAGCCGTGACCGAACTAGGGTTCGGTACACGGCGAGCAGAACATCTCTGTCCGCTCCCCACTCTGAACTGGACAACACCCTCAGAACGTCTAGCGCTTTCAGGCATCGCGTTTTGAGGTACTTGATATGAGGCACGAAAGACAGCCTCGTGTCAAAAGTGAGACCCAAAAATTTGGTTTCTTTGACAACTTTTATGGGATCCCCATCGAGGGTCAGCTCTGGCTCTGCATGCACTCTGCGCAACTGGCAGAAGTGCATGCAGACTGTCTTGGCCTTGGAAAATCTGAATCCATTCAGAACTGACCATCGGTGAATCCCATTTATACACAATTGAAGCTGTCTCTCAATGACATTCATACCAGTACATCTATAATACAAAACAAAATCGTCCACGAAAAGACTACAGGAGACCCCCCTTTTAACAGCAGCAGCAATACCGTTGACCGTGACTCCAAAAAGAGTCACTGCCAGTATGCTGCCTTGGGGTACTCCCAATTCCTGCGAGTGCAGACTAGAATATGTAGTCTTGACGCGGATGCGAAAATGCCTGAGCGCCAGAAAATTCTTGATAAAATTTGGCAGGTGACCACGAAGGCCGATCGCATGGAGATCCTCCATAATGCCATGCTGCCACGTTGTGTCATAGGCTTTTTCGAGATCGAAAAAGACAGCCACAACGTGCTCCTTCTTAAGGAAGGCATCTCTTATGAAGGTCTCCATGCGAACCAAATGGTCGAGGGTGCTGCGGCCTCGTCTGAAGCCACATTGGAGGTCGGACAAGTGGTGCCCTGACTCCAGTAGCCAGACGAGGCGTTTATTTACCATACGCTCCATGGTTTTACAGATGCAGCTTGTGAGGGCTATAGGACGGTAGTTGTTAGCTTCACTCTTGTCTTTACCAGGTTTGGGAATCGGTATTACTGTCGCCTCCCGCCAAGAGGCAGGGACGACACCCGACTCCCAGATGTTGTTAAAGAGTTGAAGCAACAGTCTCAGCGCAGATTTGGGGAGATGCTTAAGGAATTGATAATGGATTCCATCAGGTCCAACTGCTGTATCATGCGAACTTTCTAGAGAACACCTCAACTGACCCATTCTGAATGGGGAGTTGTAGTGCTCCCTGCCGTCAGAGGAAAAGTCCAAGAGCTTACGCTCTTGGCGTTCCTTGACGGCCAGAAAGCCCGGGAGGCAGCTTGCCAAAGACGAATTTCCGGCAAAGGCACGAGCCAATTCTTCGCTTATTTCATTGAGTGATGTGAGAAAGGTGCCATTGTGCTTCAAGTGCTGGACTACAGAAGAATCATCTCCCCTTCGCTTGATTCTTCTGATCATCGTCCAGACTTTGCCCAATGGCGTGCCTGTGTTAATGCCAGAAACGAATCGTCTCCAGCACTGCCTCCGCGCTTCTTTGATTGTTCTGCGAGCGCGAGCCCGCAGAATTCTAAAGAGCGCCAGATTTTCAGCAGTCGGTCTCCTGTGGAATCTACGCTGAGCTTTTTTCCGTTCCTTAATAGCCCCCCTACAGCTGTCATCCAACCATGGAGGCGTGAGACGCTTGGGAATTGCAGAAGTCTTCGGAACAGTTTTATCTGCGATCCACCTCAGCATTTCAGTGAATGAATCAATGTCACTGATGTCTGGAGTGAACTCCTCGCGGCACAGGGTCTGGAAGGAGGGCCAGTCGGCTTGACACAGCCGCCAGCTCCTCTCTCGCTCTACGGGAGACGCCCCTTCACAATTAAGAATAATTGGGAAGTGGTCGCTCCCGCAGAGGTCGTTCCAGACCCTCCACGAAAAGTCCAGCGCCAGCTCTGGTTCAACAATGCTAAGGTCGATGGCAGAGTATGTTCCATAGGCGGGATGCAGATATGTGCATGAACCATCGTTCAATACACACAGTGCATGACCGTCCACAAGTTCCTCAATCCTCTTGCCCTTTGGGTTCCTAGTGGTCCCTCCCCACACTGGGTTGTGGCCGTTAAAGTCACCCATAAGTAAATATGGGGACGGTAACTGGCTCACAAGAGCATCCAATTCTTGTAAGGTGAGAATGGAGCTCGGAGGAACATAGATGGAACAGAGAGTTATAGTCTTATGTAGCGTCAGACGAACAGCTACAGCCTGTAGTGTTGTGTCTAACGCCACTGGCGTACATACAATATCACGTCTAACCAGGATGGAGGAGCCGCCAGCGGCCCGGTCTCCATCCGGTGCGGATTTGTCAAAATTGATGTAGCCTTTAAGACTACAACTCTCAGAAGCTCTCAAGTGAGTTTCTTGTAAGCAAATGGCAAGAGGGTTGAGGTTGCAGCACAGAAGAGATAACTCTTCAATGCTGCCCTTGAAACCTCTACAATTCCACTGAAGCAGAGAACCACCTCTCACTGTCATTTTGGGGCAGTGACAGGTGTTCTCCCCCTCCCCTTAGGTTTGGGGGAGAGACTGCGGTCTCGACTAGTCGAGGCCTCAGCCATCTCTACTTCTTCCAGCGCCTCGAATCTGTTTTTAGTTAGGGACAGAGACCCTTTCGGGACTCTGTCCGAAACAACTTTTGGTTTACGTTTTAGAACCGTAGCCTTTTTAATAGGGCTCGGCTCGACTGATGGTTGTTTTTTTTCTTTATGCGGACTCGGACTCCGACTCGGAATCCCTGGCGTTTGCACCGACGTTGTTTTCTTTGTTGGCCCGGTCAAGTGATGGACTGGGGGTACCGCCTTAGGCTTCTCCCCAGTCAACCACGTTAACTCGGTCTGGCAGTCGACTGACCTGTTTGAAGGCTTCAGTATCGCGGCATAGCTCCTGGTGGTTGGTGAAGGTGTATTACCTTCAACCATCCTCCGACAGTCTTTGGATGCGGCCATATGGTCACCCAGGCAATTGACACATTTTGCCTGGTCATGGCACTCAGTGCCATCGTGACCCTTCTGACCGCACCGGAAACATGTCGTTTCGTTACGACATGAATCCTTACCATGACCGAATTTCTGGCATCGGAAACAGCGGAGCGGATTTGGTATGAACAAATCCACTGCAACGCTGAGGTATCCGACTTTCAAATTCTTGGGCGGAAACGGTGTATCAAACGTGAGGATGTACGTCCCTGTTTTTATGGACTTGTTATCCTTCTTAATCACTATCCGTCGAACGTTTAATACACCTTGGGTTTTAAGTTCCTGTGCGATTTCATCCTCATCACAATCGTCCAGATCTCTAGTACGGATCACTCCCTTACTAGAGTTGAGCGTGCGATGAGGAGAGGCTTTGATGGCGACGCCTGCTAGCGTGCTTGCACGTAGCAGATTGTCGGCATGAGCCTTCCTCGCACATTCCACAAGAATATGGCCAGAGCGCATTTTTTTCACATCCTTGACCGTGCCAGCAATCCCCATGATGCCTTTTTGTATGGCAAAAGGGGATAGCTTTGTAATGGGTTGGTCGGGTACACTAGATTCAATCATTATGAATCTAGGCCATTGTTGGGTTTGTTGAGTTTGGATTTCCGAATCGGAATCCGAGTCAGCTCTTCTTTTCTTTCCAGTTTGAGGGGGGAGGTTTATAGTATCCATATTTAGTTTTGTTTTGATTCGTCACCCTTGCTCCTCACCCACCACGGAGCCCCACATGGGGGGTGTGCAGAGCTGCGGATACCCGGCAGTTACACACCAAGGATACAAGGGTGATATACTCAAGCAATGATCTACCAAAATGGAAGATCATTACCGGATTGACCCTAGCCACCGCCTTCTAGGAGTAGTGAAAAATGTGGATCCATGTATGTATATATATATATATGTATAAATATAATTTTGTAGATAAATACATTTTTCATAGTACTACTCCTAGGGCTTGGCGTGACCAGCCGATTGATTGGACCGGGCCAGTCCAACCCCTCGTCTAGGTGAAGTCGGGGCCAAAGTGCAGTATTGGTCGACAGGAAGCCGCAGCTCCCTGAAGACCTCATGCACCAGGATCCCTTCCTCCACCGACACGAGCCGCGACTCACGACAAACGAGTCGCCCCATTTGTCGCCTTTTACGATCTGCAAGGGGGTGCAAGGGAACTATTCTAACCCGGTTCCCCACGGGGGGAGATGGTAAAGTATTAATTGTTAACATTATGGTGATGTTGAAGAATCGCTATTTGGTATTCCTGCAGGAGCCTTGCAGGGACATCCATAATCTCCGAAGAGCTGAGCTGTTCTGGTCAAACATGAAATCCGATCCCTTTATATACTCCCAACACAACAAGCTCGCAATATGTTCACTAAAAGGTCACGGGTCGTTCGAAGAACGCCGGCCAACATTAAGCGAGCGCCAGACGCACGCCCTATACGTCAAATACTTCGAGACACGGTGGAGAAATGCCAACCGCGCGTCGGCCATACATTATGCATACTTTAGAACAACATCGTCATACGTTGCCAACGCGCTGACTGAACGCTCTCCATTGTGTCAGTTTTGTGCATGCACAAAACTTCCCATACATTATGCATACGTTAGAATAACATCGTCATACGTTGGCGTTACGTTGCTAACGCGCTGACTGAACGCATGCACAAAACTTCGCCGATCCCCTGATGAGCGCCGCCGTATGTCGAAGTACATTGACCTATACCAAAGCACGCCTGACGCACACGTAATGCATAATGATGTATCCCAACATAGCGGCAAAAAAACCATATACGTTGACATACATTTGGGCGATGCGTCGTAATGTGACAGCCCCATTAACCGCTTTTTACTATGACTCACGCCCTCGACCGGTGCTGTGTAGAGAAGAATGAGGAGGAGGCTCCCGCTAGATCGGGCCCCATTCAGTTACTGCCGCCGCACTGTCTCCAGGACAGCGCTGTTAAACAGCCCATTCGAAAAAGTGTCAGGAAGCTGGGTTATAATAATCACGAATTTGCAATGTAAAAATGCTAAATATATTGTTCGGACACTTATCTACCTTTATTTTTGCCGTCGGTGGGCCGTTAGTTCCGATTTAATCTTTGGACATGTTCAAAAGAGCGGTACGTGAGAGGCCTGATCTGCAGCTCAAGGGTTAGGCAAATTGTTTATGTCGTGCAAAAGTGCAGGTAGACCCCATGCTAAAATGGCGCCGTGCACTGTAACCACCACCTTCACAGTTAAATCCTGCTGAAGCTTACTGCGTGCATCAAAGGGCAGAGATAATTCTAAATGTGATTCCCTAAGCGTGCTAGAGGATTCACCAAGCAAAGCGAGGGTGGAAGCGGTGGCATGGAAAGCAATGTGTGTGGTGCTTACCTTTTGCTTAGGGTAATACCTCAGTCACACGAGAGCCAGGGTTCGCCGCCAACCTCCTTAGGCCCAAACGGTCGTCAACCACCCAGCGTCCCATTCGATACATTGATTCAAAAACGCAGTCAGTGCCAGGTTGGTGACCCGAAACCGACCACTCTGCCCCGCGTCCACTGGTCGGCGTCGGGTCAGTCACAGATTTGTTGGTGTAAAAGCTGGGTGTCGGTTTTGGTTTTGTCCGCTTACGACCTGGCGTCGACCGCTCACGAGCTGGTGCCGACCACACGCTGAGCGCGGCATTGCATGTGTTGGCGCGCCAGGTCGGTGCTAGGTCGGCACCAACTCGCCAACCAAGAGGTCGGTGACCTGGCAGTGACTGGTCGGCATTAGGTCGCCAACCATTGGCAACCCGGCGCCGACCACACTGGACACAAGGAGGTTGCAAGTGCAGCAGCTGCATCCTCCTTGGGTCCAAAATTTTCAAAATGGACGTCACATGGTTCACGACCTCGCAGCGGCAGCATGTAAGACGGACGTAAGTAGGTTTGTTTTGACATCACGAATCGATCGTAAGCGAACGCAGGCTTTGTGTGACTGGGGTATTAGATACACACATTTGAATGACAGCTGAAACTTGAACATCGCGTGGGATGTGCAACCTAAGTTCATTTGGTTAAGTAGAATTCATTTGGATATGCGAACAGCAAGCTGTCACTTCTACCATGCACTCCCCCAGCCACCAGAGGAATCTGCATGTTGCCTGCTTGGGTCTCGTGGTCGGAGCCAGGTGAAGTTCTCACCAATTGAACGCTAAAAGTGGGTTAGCTATTCGGTGTTCTGGGTGCTAAACGATATATTAATAGTTTTTTTAAATTACAACTTTGATGTTCGTGCTTTATAAGACATTCCGCCAAGCTGGGTTTGTTTATAGCACTTATGGAAACATTTGGACAAACTGAAAGTGTGTTAATACAGTAGCTGGCCGGCTTCGCCCTGAATGAGCCCTTAATGCTTGAGGACACCAAACATGACTAGGAGAGTGTCGGCAGTCTGGTGCCGCACACACATTCCATGACCACCGCAGGCAGACGCGCCACATTCACGGGAAGTCGACGGTGAGCATAGCCTTACCCCATCTAGTGTTAGTAACACTTACACAGAGAAGTATGCACACGAACCTTGGCTATATACTGGTTGTACTGTTGTTTTCTCATATCGTTCAGTCTGTTTCTCTGGTCATCATACTGACCATAACTCAGTGTGCCATTCGCTGAGGGCTGAGCTCGTGGGCTGCCCCAGCTGTGGGGATGAGATGAGGTAGCCTGCTGTGTAAAGAGAGATGGCGCAAATAACAGTGATGGTGAATAAGTGATGAACAGAAGCAGTTTAAAGCAGTGCAAAAATCACTAAAACTCGTAGGAAGGTGACAACTAACAAACATAGCGAACGGAATGCCAGTCTAAGAAGATGGTTCTTTAAGGCATACGTATACATTGGTATATATAGGTGACCGTATGGGTGTTTTACCAATGTTACCCCTATTTGGTGCATTGCATGAGTTAGCTCGTTTGCAAGATATATAACAAATATCAGTGATTACTTCCGCTAAGTGTGGAAGTATAGTAATAATGTAAGTAATAGCGCTGTGGAGTTCTGTAGAAACTATGAAAGGGGATAAACGAATGATTAACTCAGAATTTTAAAAGACAAGAGACAGAAACACACTCAGTGCAACAGATGTTAAAGCTACATCGTCCGATGAAAGCATAACATTTTCGAAACCAAAACAATCATCTAGATTTCATACGACATATCTAACTTAGATACTGGCACCCTTATCATACATTTTACACCACATAGAAGGGAATATGAGTCAATTTAATAGAACCTGTTACTGCATAAACCTATGGTGTCATAATTTTGGCTGCTTGCCAACATTAATTTTCCATGTTTGAAATACTTCTGAAGAAGAAGTTTTAGTGATTGTTACAATGCATGGCTGAATGAGTTGAGCGTCCGTCCTCCGTTTTAGTAGATCGTGGGATTCGAACCCATGGGTTTGAACCCTGGTCGAGTGAAACCAATGACTTAAAAATTAATACTTGTCGCCTCCTAGCCAGGCGCTCGGCATTATTAGGATAGGGCAAGAGAACTGGTTGGCTCAGTGTCAGGATAATGTAACTGAGTGGGATATCAGGTCATGGTGCTGGCAGCTTGGTCTCCCATTGGGGCAGCATTAAAAAGTCGCCATGAGTGTGCACTATCACAAGTCGGTACCCGTCCTGATATGACTCTAGATGTTGCCAGGATGCAAAACTCCAACAACCAACCACAACATATCAATGCAGTCAAAAATATGGAAAACGACTTTTAGAAAAGTAATGTAATATGATAATATTGCTTGTTGTGGAACTTGTAGGTAACTAGGTCTCTATCAAAAATCCATTGTGCTATATACTGCAAATTGTGTAGTCAACAGCTATTGTTAGCTCATTTTATATACCTCAATCCATATACCATTTTTGTGTAAATAATCCTAAATTAAAAAATGGAAGACCAGTGCTTCAGCACTGACAAAAGAACTTATTCAATAGAATAAACATATTTACCCCACCCGCACCCTCACAAAACACACATGAAGAAATAAAAAATACAAACAAATCAGGACACCTGGATAGACAGTAAACTGCTGGCACTAATTACTACTAAGAGAAAACTGGGTGACACTGCAAAATGCACCAACAACCTAGACGACAAAATAGCCTATAAAATAGCCAGAAACAGTTCACTCAAAGCAGTAAAAACAGCAAAAAAGAAATATATAATAAAGCAAGAGGAGGACTGGGGAAGCAACACAAATAAAATTTGGAAAAATGTAAATCTGCTATTCCCCCAAAACAATACAGAAGACTACATAAACTTCCAGTTCAACGAAGGAAAAGTGCTCACAAATAGAGATGCAGCCAACAAACTAAACACCCACTTTACCACAGTGGGACCAAAACTATCACAAAAATTCACAAGAAACTGGGAAAATAAGTCTGAAGTAATTAAAGCGAAAATTCCCACCTGCAAAACCAATATAAAAGAAATAAAGGACCTCATAAACAGCATAGACACAAACAAAGCAAGTGGGATAGATGGTATCCCCACCAAAATACTGAAGGATACACTTCAAACCATCTCTGACACAATGATGGACCTATGCAATATCTCCTTTGACCAGGGAAAATTCATCAAACCTGGAAGATGGCACCTATTACCCCCATTTTCAAAGGTGGTGACAAGCAAAACATGGGGAACTATAGACCAATATCAATTCTGCAAGCCCCAGGCAAGCTAATTGAAATTGTTTTCACAGCCACATAAATAAACACCTGGGAAAAAAACAATATACTAAACAAAAGACAAGGGGGTCTGAGGAAACTGCAGTCCACATAAAAAACAATAAGCCAACCTAACAAACGACATACTGGCCTCAATGAACCAAAACAATTAGGAGCAGCTTTCATTGATTTCCTCAAAGCTTTTGACACGGTAGACCACAGTATACTACTGCAAAAGCTAAACCACATGGGCATCCAATCTAACTCTATAAATAGGATAAAATGCTACCTAAAAGACAGACAACAAAAAACTAAAGTAAACAATACACTATCAGACCACCAACCTGTCACATGTGTGGTACCCCAAGGATCAGTCCTGGGACCACTACTCTTTATAATCTACATAAATTACCTAGAAAAGTGGCTTGAAACAGAGCACCTCCAGCTGTATGCAGATGACACCGTCATATATGCAGAAGGAAGCACAGAAGAAGAGATAATAACAAAATTAAACAAGCTCCTACTAAAACTAGATGACTGGTGTGAGTCTGATAAAATACATCCAAGACAGTCCTTTTCTCGCATAGAATACTGCCAGAATGCAACCTGCACTGCAAGCTAGGGAACCAAACACTAGAAAAAGTAAGCCACTATAAATACCTAGGCCTAGAGTTGGACAGCCAGCTAAACTACCACTAAGATGTTGCATATGTATAACAAAAATCATCCAAAAAATAAACCATAAATTATGGTTATTTGCAAAGCTAAGAAACTACATGACCCAAGAAATATCAATGAAAGTCTTCAAGGGAATGGTGCTCCCCTACTTCGACTACGAGGATGTCATCTACATGGGTGCCAAACAGGAACTGCTAAAAAAAACCTGCAAATACTGCAAAAGAGCCCTAAAGACCTGCCTCATGGTGGACAAACTGCACCCAACCTATGACATCCACAAAAAAAACAAAGTAAAATTATTAGAGAACAGGAGAGTAATACACAAAAACACTGGCATTTGGGTATAGTCGAGAAAAAAGGTACCTAACCCAGCCACAAAGGAACACCAGAGCAAATAATCCACCAATACTAACACAAACCAGAAGTCACATCAAAGCACATGAAAGAAGTACACTAGAAATGGCTGCCGAAGTCTGGAACGCCCAAACGGTAAAGGAAAGACAAAATCCTGACCTAAAAACATACAAAAAATATATGTGCAAGGTAAAACCAGGAAACCACCACTGAACTGTGACCAAGCCGGGCATGTGATATGTCACGGCCCGCCAGCTGGACAGCTCTTGGAAGGTGCCCAGGCTATAAAACTAAGCAGATATCAACAAAACCACACACGAAACACATACCAAGCATCTATTATGTACAAGCCGATAATATGTAAATAGAGTAGGCTAGTCTAGGGATAGGGTAGAAGGAAAACAATTGTCAAGAAAAACCAAAAAACCTAACGTAGATTGATTGATTGATTGGTGGTTGCTTTACGCCGTGTCGGCAGCATAGGCCATATTCACGGCGAGAAATGTTTGTTTTTGTTCAAACCATCGCTTTTTCATGTAAAAGCATACAATCAATTTTGTGTCAATGGACACTCATGAATTTTGTAAACTCACAATCATATAGCTAAATAAAAGTCTAAATGATAGTATTATTCACTGATGAAATTTGTTTAAAAACCTATATGAGTTGGTACAAACCAGCTGCCCTCAAAAAGGCTAAAATCTTTTCTTGTTTTACTTTAGTAAAAAGGTCTTGCATGTTGTTTGCAGTGTAAAATTGTTGGCGCAAGGCCATGAAATCCACACAGTTTAATAAAATGTGTTTTAATGTCAGTGGGGACTGACATCCAATACATTCAGGGGGAGGCTCCCCCTTGAGCAGAAAAACGTGTGTTAGACACGAGTGGCCAATATGGCATCTTGTTAAGACAACCTGGTCGTGTCGCCCTTCCAGGCGACTCTGCGGCAGTCCGTTCACGGAGGGGGTAATTCTATGGAGTTTGTTGTCTGGGTGTTCATCCCATTCGATCTGCCATAGGTTCCAAATGTATTTTTGAATGGTAGGTTTCAGATCAGAGTGGGGAATATGACAGTGTTCCAAAGGAGCAGTCAGGGCTCGAGTGGCCGCTTGATCTGCTCTCTCATTTCCTGGGATACCCACATGACTAGGCACCCAACATAGGTGAATGTCAAATTTTGCTATTGAAAGAGAGTTTAGTTTAATGAGTACTTTAAGAAGTATTGGGTGGTCCAGTTTCCTATTGTTTAAAGCCTGAAGGCAGGAAAAAGAGTCAGTGAAAATGATGAATTTATGACTGGCTGAGGTTTCGATGCACTCTAACGCGAGTAGGAGTGCTCGTGCCTCAGCAGTAAAGATGGAACTCTGATCTGGAATACGCGTACCTAGTTCACGTCCGTGGACGATTGCTGCCGCAGAGACTCTGTTGTCTGTCTTTGACCCATCCGTGTAAACGGCTAGGTGGGCGCTAAAAGCACTTCGCACATCGATAAAGCTTTCATGATATGAAAGTGGGTGCGTTTGACTTTTCTTCGACATGGCCAGCTGGAGGATGATGTTTGGTTTCCTCAGCTGCCAGGGAGGAACATCTGAATATTGTGAGGGTGCTATGTTATGTATATTTGCCCTCAAGGCCTCCAAATGAGGCTTTATTCTGAGGCCTAACGGCTTTATGTATGTTGGCCTTGATTCATAGAGGCATTCATATGGTGGCATAAAAATGGAGTTATATGCAGGATTTAAAATATTTCCTTTTAATTTTATCGCATATTGCATAGACAGTTTGAGCCTTCTACTCTTAAGGGAAGGCTCTCGGCCTTCGACATAAAGGCTCTGGACGGGCGAGGTTCTAAACACCCCCAGGGCCAGCCGAAGGCCTTGATGGTGTATAGTGTCTAACTGTGATATGTATGATTTCCTGGCTGAACCATAAACAATACAGCCATAGTCCAATTTTGAACGTATTAAAGTTCTATATAATTGGAGCAGAACAGTGCTATCTGCTCCTCACTGTGTGTGGGCTAGAACTTTTAAAATGTCCAGTCCCTTAAGGCACCTGGACTTTAAGTACTTTATATGAGGGATAAAAGATAATTTGTTGTCAAAGATGACTCCTAAAAACTTGTTCTCTTTGACAACTTTTATGGGATCATTTCCAATTGTTAAATTAGGTTCATGGTGCAAAGTCCGTAAAAGACAAAAGTGTATGCAAACGGTTTTCGATTTGGAGAATCTAAAACCATTTTCCATTGCCCATGAGGAAAGGCTATTTATATTTAATTGGAGTTGCCGTTCTATAGTGTTCATATTTTTACCTTTATAACATATTAAAAAGTCATCTACATAGAGACTGCAGGATACAGTACTCTTAATGGATTTGACTATATTGTTAATTTTAATGCCAAAAAGGCTAACAGATAGAATGCTACCCTGAGGTACACCCATCTCCTGATCAAAAGGATCAGACAGGTAGCATTGACCCGAACTCTAAAGTTCCGGTTTGATAAAAATTTAGAAATGAAAATGGGCAAGCGCCCTCTAAAACCCATATTGAACAAATCCTTCAGGATGCCGTACTTCCATGTCGTGTCGTATGCCTTTTCGAGGTCGAAAAACACAGACATGACATGTTCTTTGTTTATGAAGGCATTTCGAACGAATGACTCCAATCGGACCAAGTGGTCGAGGGTACTCCTCCCCCGCCTGAAACCACACTGGAAGTCGGTCAGATGGTGCTCCGACTCCAGGATCCAGACGAGGCGATCGTTAATCATTCGTTCGAAAGTTTTACAAATGCAACTTGTAAGCGCTATCGGGCGGTAGTTCCCGGGCTCGCTATGGTCTTTCCCCGGTTTGGGGATGGGAATAATGATAGCCTCTTGCCAGGAGGTTGGGATGTCTCCCGTGCGCCAAATATTATTAAAAAGGTGCAGAAGCAGTTCTATTGGTGCTGGTGGGAGGGGTTTTAAAAATTGGTAGTGTATTTTGTCTGGACCTATTGCAGTGTCATGCGATCTATTTAAAGCGTGTTTTAATTCATATATTGTGAAAAAACTATTGTAGTGCTCAGTGTTATTAGATTTGAAATTTATAGGTTGTCTTTCCAGGCGCAACTTCAACTGTGCAAAGGCCGGAAGGCAGTTTTGCACAGATGAGTTCTGGGAGAAAGTACTGGCAAGAAGGTTGGCTATATCAGTTACGGAAGTTAAAAGAATATTATTGTGTTTTAGATGTTGGACCGATGATCCAGCATATTTTTGTTTTATTTTCCGGATCATGGTCCATACTTTAGAAAGTGGGGTGTGAGTGGTTATGCTGGAGACATATTGTCTCCAACACAGCCTCCTCGCCTCCCTAATAATTCGGCGAGCCCGAGCCCTTTGAATTTTAAAACGAACGTGGTTCTCAGCGGTAGGCCGCCGGAAGAACAAACGTTGCGCCTTTTTCCGCTCATTGATAGCGTTCTTACAAGTTACATTAAACCAAGGATTTGTTATATGTTTTGGAAATGCCGAGGTCCTAGGAATGGTTTCCTCTGCAATCGACCCCAACACCTCTGTGAAAGTTTTCATTGCAACAGGATCATTGCGGGCTACTCCCGTGAACCTCTCATGGGCGAGTGACTGGAACAGTGACCAGTCGGCTTTGCTCAGCCGCCAGCTCGGTTCCTTCCGGTTCCGAGCTGGTCCCTTAGTCGTAATCACGATAGGGAAATGGTCACTTCCACAAAGGTCGTTCCAGACTCTCCTAACGTAGATTTACTAACCATAAACAGTAACTATAAGGAAAAGAAACCCGAAAACTGCCCAGCATTGAAAACAAGCCCGATCATCCGGGCTTATATGTTATGGACAGCATAAACACCGCATCCCCCCAAAAAACACACACACAAACAACATAACATGAATGAGAAAAAGAAGCATATGCACCTAAGATCAGAGTTTGCTTTTAGGGCAACATTTCAAAACCTAGAAAAAGTTAAACCTGCTATCCCATATATCAATCTTCTGAAATAGAAAAAAAAATTCAGTTCGTGATTGATCTTTAACACAATTCAATGCTGGACTATCAGGCTATCTCACATACACTCTGAACTAAAAGTAATACGGTATCCGGTACCAAGTAGTTGTATTTTCTGCCACAACTAGTGCATAATTTGAACTACCCTACCACTTGGGGATGCAGGGTGATCTAGACTAGTTATGTGATATAGAAAAGCAATCGTTCTCCATGCTTGGAAAGTAATCCCAATACCAAGAGAAAAGCGATCCAAAAACCTAAGAGTAATAGCAAAACAGAACACACCCCAGACATGACATGATCAAATCAAAGCATCGTAGAAGGAAACCGACTATTTGGCAGACAAAGAGACTGACTCAGAAAAGACCCTGATCCATGACAAAAGTAATAGCTTGCCAGCTAAATCTAAATCTACATTTAGTATGGACAGATCCATATGTGGCTCATGTGTAGACTTCAAGAGAGTGTTTGACACATAACTATGAAATATTACTTAGTACCGTAAAAGACGTCAGTTTTAGAGTCCAACACTCAAAACCTTCTTAGAAAGTAAAGTAAGAGAAAATAAAGCATAAGGTTAACACAAAGCAGTTATTCCCCATCCCCCCAAAAAACCCACAAGACAAGCAAGTAAAAATGGTGCCAATATACTGTATAACCCCGTTAAACCAAACTTGAAGGGACCCTAGAAATTTGTTTGCATTAACCGATCATTGGTTTAACCGAGCTTTGGCTTTGACTTTGAGTAAGCATGTATTGCACATGTAATATACAATGTATGTGGACACTTTGATTATTGTGTTTTTTGTATGTGAGTCAGCCTCACGAAAACGGGCCAATCGGTGGTCAAGTGAAGATGTCGGCATCGCAATTCTTAAAAGTGTAGTGCATTTCTTTGTTTCATATTCAATTATCCTAGAAAGACATCAGGTTGTTTTATTTTCTCGACCTTTACATTCAGGATAAATTTAAAGACTTTCTAACACCTCTGTCAATGCTAAATCATAATTATCCTGATCGACGCCGACATCAAATGATCGACGCCGACAACTTTAATAGATGTCGGCATCGCAATTCTTAAAGTCTCGTACATTTCTTTGTTTTATATTATATTATCCTAGAAACAAATCAGGTTGTTGTACTTTCTCGACCTTTACATTCAGGATAAATTTAAAGGCTTTCCAACACCTATGTCAATGCTAAATTATAATTATACCGATCGACGCAGACATCCAAGCTCGACGCCGACAAATTCCACCAATTGGCCTCTTTTCGTGATCCTGACCCATGTATATACAGTACAACCCCTTTAAACCAAGCTCGGTTAAACCAAACGATCGGTTAATCCAAACTTTTTTCGGCAGCCCGGCAAAATACTACCATTTATCATATAATAAAGTGGCGTTCTCTTTGGCGGAGTGGTTAGAGTACTTACAGCGTCATCAAAGGCCGGTTGCTCTCATACCATGTCTATGTGGTGTGGGAGGTTAAAAATCACTTGGGTCGGTAAAAGTGTAGGCTCGGGCTTTCTATCGACCAGGAGTGGAATGAGGAAGACCAGTCATCTATGACTGAAATTTCCCCTGCTTAAACAACTAATGGACCAAAAAAAACAACCCAATTTGGTGGGGTCTCAGATGACCTTATAACCACATGAAAGTTTGGTTTGACCATACCGGAGTGGCCTGGGGTCCGACAATTTTGTTTGGATTAACCGATAATTTGGATTCACCGACTTTGGTTTAACAGACTTTTTCATAGGATAAATGGTAGTATTTTGCCGGGCCACCGAAAAAAGATTGGATTAACCGATCATTTGGTTTAACCGAGCTTGGTTTAACGGGGTTATACTGTACCTAGGAAGAATCTGGTGGAATAAAGATAACACAGCATAACCATCCAAGACTCAAATTAGGCCAAATGTTGAGGCCGCCTATCCCTTTCCACAACATATGGATATGACACCAACCGTATTCCTAAACAAACAGATCAAATTAATGACACTTCCACCACAGTCAAAAATCCTGAAATCGTTTATACTAGGTACTCCAAAGTCGGCATATACGGTGTCCGCAGCGCAAAATTTGACCTATTTTAACCGTTTTAAAAAGGCTTGAATCTCCACTACTTCTGCTTGGTTTGAAATAAAAATTATATCAAATTAAAGCTTGTTCTTTTGCCTCTTAGGATGTCTGATTTTTAATCATCATTATAAAAGAAATCACAGTCAATGGACACTTGTTGGCGGGTACCATCGGCAGCTCTGAGCATGCTCGCCGATTTTGTTTTCATCCAGTCTGAGCTACTCCCTTCCCTAAACTTGATGGCTTGGTGAGTACATTGACCTGAGCTAAAAATAACCACCAATAAAAGATAGAGAAGAATCTAGGCTTCATTAGCATATCAAGCATGAGTGTTTCTGAGTGGGAAATTTGATTGAACTGAAGGAGTGAAAACATTAAGACATTAATCCTCATTGAAAATTGATCAGGATCGTTTTGAAAATGATATCATCAGAAAGCTTAAGTCTTCCTCTACCTAACCAGAACAATATTTGGTTGAGATTTATATCATACGCATCAAGCTTGGTCTGAGAAGTGACTGCTGCAAGAATTTGGCTATTGTCAGCTCGCGATGCTTAAGTGAATGTTGTCTTTCTTTCTCTCTCTCATCAGTTAGAAAATGATGTCATCATGTAGAGCTTTTAATTCTGGTTATTTTGGTATAAAGAGTGCAGTGATCGGACAATTAGAATGGGAGTTATGCTATTTTCCTTAATTTTATTGTCAGCTCGCATTGCCTAAAATTGAATATTGTCTTTCTTTCTCTGATCAGTTAGAAAATTATGTCATCATGAAAAAAAAAAAAAAAAATAAAAAAAAAAAAAAAAAAAAAAAAAAAAAAATCAAAAAAAAAAAAAAAAAAAAAAAAAAAAAAAAAAAAAAAAAAAAAAAAAAAAAAAAAAAAAAAAAAAAAAAAAAAAAAAAAAAAAAAAAAAAAAAAAAAAAAAATAAAAAAAAAAAAAAAAAAAAAAAAAAAAAAAAAAAAAAAAAAAAAAAAAAAAAAAAAACAAAAAAAAAAAAAAAAAAAAAACCCCCCCCCCCCCCAAAAAAAAAAAAAAAAAAAAAGAAAAAAAATAAAAAAAAAAAAAAAAAAAAAAAAAAAACCCAACCTGATACTAACGTACAGAGCCACAGCGCTTGGAAAAAACGGTTCACAGGATTTCAACCACTCAAAAAAAATAGTCGACCCTTTAGGTGATTGGTACTATATCCAGAGGTATATCGAAGGACTTGAACTTTCCATATTAGTTGCTATAATTAGTAATTATGTAGTTCTTTCTCATTCAGTTACAGGCTTACCAAAGAAGTGAATGAGTTAATGCGGTGCTCAAATCGTGTTGTCTCCTAACCAATATGAAGAAGAATTATTAGTAGTGGTATGTAATAAGGACATCTTCTCTGTAAAATAAAACCTCGTCGAAATACCTTCTCCATCTGGAGCTTTGCTTCACACTGCCGCTCCTGGACCAGTCTGTTTTTCTTCTCCTCATACTCGCCGAACAGCAGCCCGCCGCCGTCCTGTGGCGTTTCCGGGCGCGGGCGCGGCGGAGGTGCAGAGCTCATGTGCTTCTGCATGTCGAAGCGGAGCTCCTTCCTTAGCTGACTCTGCTTCTGGTCATGCCCACCGATCGGCGGCGCAGACCCATTGGCTAATGGCAAGGCCCTTTTGTGTACAGCATTAGCCATGGCCATGTGATGTTGCATCTCACGCTTGCGCTCAGCATACAGCTGCTGCTTGTGCTCACTGTGGTCACCTATCTGCAGAGCCCCGCCGTCAGGGGGCGTCTCGACCAGTCGGCGAGGTGGTTCTGAACGGGCCTCGTGTTGCCTCTCCTCTCTGTTCGCGAGGTGAAGGGCCCCTAAGAGAGGTTCCCTGCCATCCTCCGGGGTCTGCACGCCAGTCCGGCGCACTGGAGGCTTCTATACAGGGACATGCACAAACCTTAACCATGGGACACAGTATGCACAACTGCAACGTAGACATACATTTTTCTAGACTGATGAAAATGCTCTGAGAACACTTGGGGGTCAGGGGACGAGCGAATCGTTGGAGGGGAGAAAGAGGGAGAAATTACAGTTACATGCATGTCAGAGCAGTGCATTAAAGTTGCAGTCCGATGAAACATTAAATTTTCAAAATCAAAACACTCACTTAAATTTGATTGTGCATATCTAACTTAGATACTGATACACTTATGAAGCATTTGTTGCCAGATAGAAGGGCGTAATAAGTTAATTTAGTAGGAACTGTTACTGCTGAAGCCTATGGTGTCAGAGCTTTGGCGTGCTTGCCAACATTAATTCTGCATGTTTGCACTTTAAATATCTCCAAAGTTAGCCATTTAAAATAGAAGTTACTACAAACTATAGTAAGGCATATTATAACAATCAATTTAATATATTTATCTCAGAAATATGGCTGAATCTCAAAACCATCGGACTATGCAACTTTAAGGTGATGTGAATTTAGTGTAAAATAAACTTAATTTAATTTTTTTAATCTATGTACATCACATGTAAATCATGAGCAAGGTATCATCACAATTAAACAATGAAATAGTTATATAAATATGAACAAAAATGACAGTGCACAAGTATTAAAGACTACGCTATGGACTAGTGGGAACAGAACTACTCCAATAAATGCCCTCCATCACAGAACTGCATGAGTGTTCTGCCTATATAGCCACTAATATGATTGAATAGGTTACATTTGATTTCGTTTTAAATACACACACCACACAGGTGTAGGAGGCTGGTTACTACGCTACATCTGGTTGTAGCTGACCAGTCAATGCGAGGTTGTGGCCTAGTTGTAACTATCAGAATACGAGGTGGCTAGTGCGTATATCTACAGGAACTAGTATTTAAAGGGACCCGTGCCATGCCGTTCTGGTTACACTGATTTTAACACCAGGTGGTGCATTTCATGTTCCAGTAGTTTCCAGCTTTCCCTCAGTTGGTGCAATGTGCTGACCTGTGACCTAGAAATAGTCATCTATTCTGACCCAGTTTAGGGTTTATGAAGGTCAAGGTTATTAGCCTAGTGACCCAGACGGGGCGTAATCGATTAATCAACTCGGGTCACCCGAGCCACATTTTGGCGCATGCGCACATCCTACAGACTTGGGTCGAATAATCGAATGCGCTTCTCCACCAGGGATGAAAGTGGTCTCTGGGAAAAAAAGCGGAAATGCTGATATT
Organism: Branchipolynoe longqiensis; assembly: GCA_030323885.1. Lineage (NCBI taxonomy): Eukaryota > Metazoa > Annelida > Polychaeta > Phyllodocida > Polynoidae > Branchipolynoe > Branchipolynoe longqiensis. Next base: position 9,536,888 of record CM059187.1, read on the forward strand.
CTGCCATAGGATTAGCATCAGGGAATTGCTGAAAATTCCCGGAAGTCGGATTTCATACATATTGGTATACGCTGATAGTGCTGCTCCGTTTGAAGCATGTATTAGCAGTATACGCTGCTAGTGCTGTGGCATTTGCACCACATATCGGTATACGCTGATAGTGCTGTGGCGTTAGAAGCACGTGTTAGTAGTATACGCTGCTAGTGCTGCGGCGTTTGAAGGCATTAGTAGTATACGCTGCTAGCTCTGTGGCGTTTGCACCACATATTAGTATACGATGATGGTGCTGCAGCATGAAATAACGTATTGGTTGGTTGTTGGAGTTTTACGTCCTGGCAACATCTAAGGTCATATCAGGAAGGGCGCAACGTATTAGTATACACTTATAGCTACAGGAAAAATCCCGGAAATCCGCGAAATCGCGGAGATCTTTCATCCCTGCTCCACGCTCAGGGTGGAAACAATGGTGGCTTAAGTCAAAACTTTGTTTGTTTGTTTAATAACCGATAGAAGTACAGCAAAATAGGATTTAAAGTAATTTTTGATTGGATAGTTTAGTTATATTTCCATTTCATTAACCTAAATACCCACAAAAAAAACATGTATGACTGTTACTTGTAGCTGTTATCCTGCAGGATTGATTGATTGGTGGTTGCTTTACGCCGTGTCAGCAGCATAGGCCATATTCACGGCGAGAAATGTTTGTTTTTGTTCAAACCATCGCTTTTACATGTAAAAGCATACAATCAATGTTGTGTCAATGGACACTCATGAATTTCTTTTTTTTGCTTTTTTGCTTTTTAATTAAAAAAAAAATATCACAATCATATAGTTTCTGGTCAAGGTAAACAGAATTCTAAATGACAGTATTATTGACTGATGAAATTTGTTTAAAAAGCTATGTGAGGTGGTAGAAACCAGCTGCCCTCAAAAAGGCTAAAATGTTTTCTTGTTTTACTTCAGTAAAAAGGTTGTGCATGCAGTTTGCAGTGTAAAACTGTTGGCGCAGGGCGATGAAATCCACACAGTTTAATAAAGTGTGTTTTAATGTCAGTGGGGACTGACATCCAATACACTCAGGGGGAGGGTCCCCCTTGAGCAGAATAATGTGTTAGCCACGAGTGGCCAATATGGTACCAGCACAAATGTGACGTCATCGTTCCTAGCCAGCCCCAGGCAAGAGGTGGGTTACTGGGGTCTGGTTGTTTTGCACACGGCACGTGTTTTTGTCAACTCCACTCGCGGTGTTTGATTTTAAATTCTAGCAACTCGGGTGACCTGAGTCGCCCGGGTCGTGTTAATCGATTACGCCCTGGGTGAGAGTGGAGAGAAGGGAGAGTTAAACATAGGTTTAGAGTAATACATACAGGAAACATGTTTTCTGTAATGTTCGCAATCAATCAATCAATCTGTTTGCTGTAATGTAAAATGAATGTTAGTACAATTTCATTGCATAATTTAATCAGAAATACATATAGAAGGAAAACGTTTTTGTTGTTGAATGTAAAACGGTGTGAACCATATGCAGTTTGAACCCACAAGAACAAGTTCAGATTTCAAGTTCAACACCATAACCACAAGACTACAGAGGCCCGTATATATACAATCATACATACAAGGTGTGTGTGTGTGTGTGTGTGTGTGTGTGTGTCTGTGTGTGTGTATACCTTGTATGTATCGTATATATACGATATATATACTAGTGCATATACCAAATGTATGTGCTGTGGGGCCATCGTACGGCAGTCCTAAAATCAATGCACGGCCGATGCACGATAATTAGAACATTTGATATATACAGTAGCATTTGTCATATATATATATATTAATTAGTTATTACATGTAAATACAACAGGAGACATATGTAGCTGGATTGAGTAGACACTCTGGCTGGCCCAAAAGACCTACCGTTTATTAAACACAACATTTTTAAAGCTAGAATTCAGAACCAAATGCACCCACCGGAGGGGAAAACCGTTGGATGCTGGAGAAAGCGCGCCAACCCCCCCCCCCCCCCCCCCGGCTTAAGCAGCTGGCCAAGCGCCAGGCTGCTGTACCCACCTAACCGGCGTGAGGGTCGCGGGTTCGAATCTAGCCGAGACAAGTTAATACATGACAGGTTCCATATTTAAATAATATTTGTATAATGCTTATACTGCAGATTATTTAGTTATTACAGGTTAATACAACAGGAGACATATGTAGCTAGATTGAGTAGATACTCTGGCTGGCCCAAAAGACCCAAACCACAACCCAACCAGAAGCTACGAAAGAAAGGTACAAAGCAATAGGAAAAAGGTAACACGTACACCCATATAATAATTGACAATAGCCAATAGCAATTCGGCCGTGGCCTAGAAGGTGTCCAGTAACACAGCCACCCGCATATCCATCGTTAATCTTTCCACCACTGATGCTTTCAGATATTAGCGCACACAGTCAGAGCGCCAGCCGCCCCTCTCTTTTATCTCCTCCAAACTCGCCCCACATAACCTCAAGAAAGTCACCCCATACCGGTGTAAGCTGTGGGTGGAGAACTCACTGGGCAGGAGCCCACATGTTGCACACATTGCTTTATTACCTCATTGTACTAGTTGTATTTTAAAGGTACCGATTAAGCTGCCCTGGGAACCCTGAACACTTGCGCATCCAGCGGAGCAGGACACTGTTCTAGATTTTGCTGTACCCAAAAAACTGCACACAACTCCCTATTTGCCACCCTTGCAACAGGGATCCTGTGGATCCTCTCCCGAAACTGATTCATTTTAGATTTTCGTACACACACCATTGTCCATGATGTGCGCAACATGGGTAATTGAATGAACGAGACTGTGAATCTCAGTAGATTAGGGCACCATGGCGCCGACTATATTCTATTCTTAGAACTAATAACTTTGGCCGCTGATCGACGCGCCATCTACATGATACTTCTTAAACTACGCAGTTAGATTAAAATCAGACTGGTGGCGACATCTATATTCACTTTTAGAACTAAATGGCCGCCGATTGACACGCCACCTATAGTGATTTCCAGGCAAAGCCGATGACGTGGCACTGGAGATATTCACTTCGACCAGACTGTTCAAACCGAGAGGACGTACTTCTGCCGCCCAGATTTGGACTATAACTGGAGCGAGCATGGAAGTTGAAAGAAAACAAGAACATGAGGTCGAAGTCAGTGGCTATACCCTACAATATGCCGATAGCTAGTCTCGTTCAAGTCAGACAACATTGGCTTAAGGCACGCCGAGACAAAGCAACAAGAACAAATGGATCTGGCAGAGAAGCCTGGAGGCGGCCATGACAGCATGCTCAACGAATCGCTACAGGGGCGATCGCTTGAGTCGACACGTCATTGCTCCTCTTTTGTACAATCGGATGAACTCTCCTCTGATCCTGGATACCGGCATGAACGACGGACTTGTGAGAATCGTGGGTTCAAATCTTTTTCAGTCCATCGCGCGGAGTGTTTGACGTGTGCCGGCATGGGAGGATATATTATCTCCGACGCAGTTTCTCCCAGACGGTGGCGTGCTAATGTCATGCCACTTGGAGGCGGCCATGACAGCATGCTCGACGGATCGCTACGAAGGCGATCGTTTAAACCCACAAACCATCGCTCCTCCACGGTACAATCGGCTGAAACCTACTATCACCAAAAAGTGGATGCGATAAAGAACCCTGTGGACGTAGGATTAATCGTGGCTGTGGCTACAATAAAGAACCACATCGCTGAGGTCAACCTTGGCATTAATGCATATATTCATGAACTGCAGGAAAACGCAGAGCGACGGAAATCCGGCTCCGTTGCACTTCGCCACTGGAGTGCTGACGTCATGACACATGGAGGCGGCCATGACAGCATGCTCGACGGATCGCTATGCAGGCGGTCGTCTGAGCTGACACGCCAAATCGACGCGATAAAGAAGCCTGCTGATGTAGGATTAACCGTGGCTGTGGCTGCAGTAAAAAACCTCATTGACGATATCAAACCTGGTATTAATGCATGTATCGACGAACCGCACAAAAATGCGGAACGACAAAATCGAGGTCCGCTACCCCGCACTGCCAGAGTCCTGACATCACGCCATGGCGAGACGGCCATGACAGCATGCTTGACGGAAACTGCATATACAACCGCCAGTGCTGACATTACAGAAATGGTGACCAACATCAAGAACCAAAAATACAATAAGTCAGGTAGCAAAAGCTAACACTCTACATTATAACTCTCAATGCTGACATCAGCAAATCTCACATGCAACCGACAGCTTTGATTGTATTGGAATGGTGACCCACATTAAACTTGGGTAAAAAACGAAGGTAATCGGAAAATAACAACCCTGTCGATTTCCACAATGCAACAATGTAACAACTATTGCACCATACATATTCCAGAGACCTTTTGTTCACCCACCACCCTGTTAATTACACTGACCTGTACATAAGCGCCATGAACCAGACGCTGACCCAGATCTCGCACTTGGCCAGGCAAAAGTTATCAGTACACAGAGTGCATGCGAACTACACCCAGATCTTGTCTGGCTGATGTGATGGCGACCGTCTAGACATTGTCGCAGACGCAAAGTCTCAGGGAGTGCTGACATCACCACGACCTGGAGGTCGGGCAGTGCATAGGATTTGAGTAATGACATGAAACCGCAAAGCATTCTTCAATCACATTCTAAGATGTCAATTCACCAAGGGCTCTGCATTCTTTTATCTCATAAGCTGAATAGGGTGCCGAGCCTTATCATCATGGCGCACTTGGGCATTGCTTGATAGACAAAAGCTGACAACCCACATTATAATAACATTGCATTGAAATAACCGGTCCCCGCACGCTGTTGATGCACTCGTAGAACAAGTGACCCAGGCTTAAGTATACATAGCCACACTGAAGTCACGAGTATGGCAACTTCCTACACAAATTTGTTTGCAGACCATGTCAGAAGCTAACAAATCACAATCTGCGACGAAAAGGCCTACAATGCGTGATAAGAATCACATAAAAATTTCTAATGACCCTGCATGGAAACGGCTCCCCGTACACTGTTGATGTACTCGCAGAACAAGTGACACAGGCTTAAGTATACATAGCCACTCTAGAGTCACGAGTATAGCGACATCCTACCCGAAAGCTGAATTTGTCTGGAGACCATCTCAAAAACCCACAGCTTGAGGCGATAAATCTGGTTGTCGCCCTCAAACATCTCTCTCCACATCAAGCGCACAAATACACCATCGCAATAAACACAGACAATGCAACCTCACAGCAAGTGCTCAGTTCCGGGGCAGGTTGCGACCCTGTCATCTGTGCCTGTGCCCGGGAGATCTGGCTGTTTGCCGCACGAAGGAGTACCGACATTCTTGTCCGACACAAACCAGGAAAGGACATCATTCTCCTGATGCTCTAAGTCGTAGGTGTTTCGACTTGCGTGCAAGGAGTCTAGCCAGAGACTTGTTGCTGAGGCCGGCCTGGAATCGGTGATTGTGACACATGACAATGCTTTGACCCCTAACCTGTAACCTGGTATCGATATTTAAATTTTTTGCCTTCTCTCCCCAGGTTACTCACAACGTCACCATCAGCGGCTTCTTGATGCTATTAAGGCGGGGCTGGCGATTGGGACCTGGAGGAATAAGGCAGCCCAGGCAAGGGAATACTACTGGTGCTAGCTACTATCATCGCACACTTCTCCGACAGACTAACCTTTCCTAAATTTGGCAGCTCTGACCCTGGCCACTATCTTCGGGCCAAGGATTTGAGGCTAACCGCAGTGGGCATCAATGTCCGTGTCCGGTAATCAAAAACATTACAAGTCATCGTCTCCAAGAGACATTTCTCGTTCCGGCGATAACTGGATCGCCCTACTGTCCACGTCAAGCGTGGAAGGATTACGTGTCCAGGACACCACTTCACCCCGATGGCCCTGCCTTCCTGACTACCAACGGATCACCTCTACGTGCAACCGCGTTGCCTGACACCATACGACTGGCCCTGTCCGTGGCAGGTCATCCGGCCCCAGCGGCAATGACACTGCATAGTCTGAGACGAGGTGGTGCACAAGCCTGTGCTCTGCAACGATCGTCAATCAGCAACATCAAACACTTGGGTCATTGGACCACTGACGCAGTGCATGATTATGTACCAAGGCAGTCGGTTTCATCGGCTCCCAGGACACTTGCTCTATTTTTTGGTTAAGTGCCTGTAATCCTTGAAATATCTAAGGTCATCTCATCATGAAAGAGTAATGTAACAAGCTAATAGAAAGAATTAAAATTGCCACTTTATACTACTGTCTCGTTCTGTTTTCAATTGTCCATGATGTGCGCAACATGGGTAATTGAATGAACGAGACTGTGAATCTCAGTAGATTAGGGCACCATGGCGCCGACTATATTCTATTCTTAGAACTAATAACTTTGGCCGCTGATCGACGCGCCATCTACATGATACTTCTTAAACTACGCAGTTAGATTAAAATCAGACTGGTGGCGACATCTATATTCACTTTTAGAACTAAATGGCCGCCGATTGACACGCCACCTATAGTGATTTCCAGGCAAAGCCGATGACGTGGCACTGGAGATATTCACTTCGACCAGACTGTTCAAACCGAGAGGACGTACTTCTGCCGCCCAGATTTGCCGTACCACCCACCCAACTAATATGATGTATCGATAGGGTTAGGTGCCTGTAATCCTTGAAATATCTAAGGTCATCTCATCATGAAAGAGTAATGTAACAAGCTAATAGAAAGAATTAAAATTGCCACTTTATACTACTGTCTCGTTCTGTTTTCAATTACACCCCATGGGAAGAACTTCAGACACGACATTGTGTGTTCATTAACACAGAACTCAGTAGGTCCAGAAAATCCACGATTGCTCTAAAGTCATCATGCCCCTTCAGCACAGCACCTAACGGGTGTACAGACACGCATGGCATGTCCACTACCAACAAGCCCGCCTCTATTTCACCAGTTATCCGTTCTCCCATAACACTCCCGTTAACACCTTTTGTGATTGATGAGTAATTATTTTGAAAATATACACTCACACAATCCGACACAATCACCCGATAACCAAAACATTCACCCCTCAATATATATTCCCAATCTGGGTCTGTGTCACCATGGCACATCGCCTCAGCGTAGACCCGACAAGGCTTGATCTGGGCGATTGCCTCCCCCCCCCCCCACCCCACATGGTAGATATAGTTGCATGTGCCCTGCAAACAAGACTCAAACACGTCAATCCATTTTTCAACACACGTCCCGCGGTGGCTATAAATTTGCCATAGGGAACAAATTAATTCACTCGCCTTGGACGATTATGGGCCAACCACCCTTAGGCAATCCGTTGCCATTGACTAACCCCGGGTAGTCCTGCCCCACCCCGCCCGCCGCGCCTACCACGTGGCTAACATCAATGGCCGCCATCTCCGCCCCCTCCCCCTGGCCACCCACATCTGAAATCGCAACATCAACCACCTCCGGCTTAGCAACATCTGCCTCGCCAGAAAGCACATCTTCCACCTCCCAATCTTGCCCACAATTTGATCAACAATTTTATTACCAGCAACTGCAACGAAACATTCTTTAAGTACAGGCGGTTCCACATCAGAACCATTACGCAATCCCACCGGGTTCACATCAAACCCACCGACCGGTGCCACTGCACCGGTCGAACCACATGAGATAACAATGGCGGCTGACACATCATCATTCCCGCCAAAATTCAAACCTGAAAGTCAATACTTTCTTCGTTTACTGTTTTCAATCGAATGATCACTCGTTTTACATATGATCATTTATGTTCATATTTGCAGCGTCGAGCTGTACAACCGTCTTTACTGTAATTAAATGGCACCTCTGGTTGAGTGGGAAGCGTATTTTCCCGTATCCACCCCAGCCAATTTCAACACCGTGATCGTCCATCTGGCGAGGGTGTCTCTTGAAATTGCATTATGTGGCTTTATGAAGCTCACTAACAGTTGTTGTGAGGTACGTATGTCCTTAGTCTTGGATATATAAGCCCTTATGGCTGACACAACACATAATTTACGATCCTCTGGGAAGTAGTCTAAGTGAACCGTTGATAAAGGGTCACCTAGCCTGTTTGATTTTAATAATTGTGCTAAATCAAACGTAGCTTGTTTCCTATCTATTTCTAATCCGTCTAGTGATAATGCGACAATGGTTTGTCCTCTGTGTCCTGTTACTAGTAGTAACAAGACGGCTACCATAAAACCTAATTGTTTTACATCTGAATGAGAGTTGTGAGGCCAAGCCTTAAACAACTTAAATACAATGGAAACATCCCAAAATCGACTATATTATGGTTTAGGGGGATTCCTTTGATAAATTGAGCGAAGCAACAAGTGAAGTACATAATGTTTACCGACTGTGTCTCCATCGATTCTAGGTAGAATAACCGATAAGGCGCATCTGGCTGCATTGACAGCCCCAAACCCTAGTCCTTCATCCTCTAGAGAACGGAGAAAACGGGCCACTTGTGCAATTGTTGGACTTGTTGGTTTGACTTTCATTAACAAACAATGTACACCCCATTTTCTTAAATATGTTGTGTACATTTTTACAGTTCCTGGCCTCCATGCATCGGATATTATCCTGTCTTCAGTGATCTTATCTAGTCCAAATTGTTGTAAGTGTTTCCATAAAAAAGGAATGCCAATAGGGGTGTCGCTGACACGTCTCCGTGGACCGATAGCGGTCCGTGGTGCACTAGGTTCCCGCGTTTTCTTGGGAATCGTATAAGTTCTTTTGCCCGTTGTGAAACTGCTGCTAGCCAAGGTTGCATGTCCCAATCGGGCACGATCAGTATGGCGTGTGTCCCCTCCATGCTGATCTTTACCACCACTCGGCTGATAATCCTAAACGGTGGAAAAATATAGAAAAAATTATCTTCCCAGGTAATAGCAAAAGCATCAACTTTCCAAGCATCCGATTCGGGATGCCAAGAAACATACTGGGGTAATTTGTTGTTGTTTCGTGATGCAAACAAGTCAATGTCGGGTGTCCCCCATTTGGCACAAATCAAGTTAAATAGGGGCGTAGATAGAGACCATTCTAAATGGTCATGGAATTTTCTACTCTTGTGGTCTGCAAGTGTGTTTTGTGACCCTGGGATATGCGCTACAGTCAGCCAGACTTGTTGGGTCTGTGCCCAGTTCCAAATCAGTTTTGCTAACTGATTGCAAGGCTTTGATTTTGTTCCCCCCATGTTACGGATATATGCCATAGCTGTAGTGTTATCAGTTAGGATTCTAACTTGTGCTTTAGGTACCTTAACTAAGCTGCGTAGTCCCAGATAAATGGCACGCAACTCCAATGCATTAATGTGGTCTGAGATTTCATCATCAAGCCATCTACCTCCTGTCGCTATCCCATCTCGATGGGCTCCCCAACCTTCTAAAGAGGCATCAGTGGTAATCACTGTATTTGGTTCCGCCATGCGGATTGGATTAGGTGAGTTTGCAATATGTTGCATCCACCATTCAATATCCTGCAAACCCTCTTCGGAAATAAACATTTTTCGTTCAAAATTGCCTTTAGTTTGTGCTAAAGCTAAGTTTTTGTCTATTTCTAGAGATTTGATATGGGCTTTCCCGTATAGAATAGCGGGTGCATAAGATATCATTATGCCGATAAGGACCGCGACCTGTCTAATCCTAGGTTTCGTTAGATTAAGAATTTGGGTCGCTGTGGTCATAAACTTGTTTAGTTTCGGTTCTGTTATCGACACTGTTGGGATTGTGTATTGAGGATAAAACCTAAACACTTTAGTTGTTTTGTTGGTTTAAGGACTGACTTATGTGGATGGACATAAAAACCCAATTTAGTGAGTAATGCACATAAATCCATAACTGCCTTTGCACACATAATTTCTGTTGACGCCATAATAAAGGAATCATCTATGTAAGGAAACATTATATGACCATTTCGAGTCATGACTGAGAAAACAGGTTTCAAAAGTTTAGTGAACAAACTAGGGGCACAAGCTAAGCCATTTGGCATGCAGGTAAACTCATAAAGTTGGTCATCCCAAAGAAACCGGAGAAATTTCCGGTGTTGTTCCGCTATGGGAACTGTGTAGTATGTGTCTTGAAAATCAACACTAGCCATCCACGCATCTGGTGTTATCAGATCACGTGCTGTCTCTAACGAGAACATTTCAAAATGTCGATATTCGATCATCTTATTTAGGGTTGTTAAATCCAGGATCATTCGAACCTCACCATTGGGTTTCGGTCGAGAGAAGATGTTTGAGATAAACTCTCCTGGGCAGTGCGTTACTTTTTGTATAATTCCTTTCTCAAAAAATATATGTACCTCTTTAGTTAGTGCCTCTCGTTCAAGAGGTTCAATTTTGTATGGAAAAGGAATTCTTCCTTGTACTGGAGTGACTGTGAAGGGAATTTGAACCCCAGTAACTATACCTAAAATATCTCGATCATTCGTAATTTGGTCCCATTCATAAAAATGTTTATTAATATTGCCTGCCACAAAGTTGGGTCTCGGCGAGTTGAAGCCCCAGCCGATGGGCCGGGAGGTGTTGTCGGTCCACCCTGGCTGGGTTCCCCGGCCGCGGAAGGACTGGCTGTAGTTTGTGCCTGGCCTGGTACCTCTGGCCATGCATCGCGGGCGAAAATCCCCACGGGATCATTTGAAGCCGGGGCTTCTGGCTTCTTCTTGCCATCCATGTTTTTGCCACTTTTGGCCACCGTTTCCCCCTCCTTAAAGAGGTACTGTAGCTGGCCCCCGAACATCTTGGTCTTATCCAAAGGTTTCCCTTTGATGGGTTCTGGGGTCAGGAAGAGTGTATACTCTTTTCCGTCGTTGTCAGTGACCTTTTTAGAACGGGCCACCTCCTTGCCTGCGTCCGTGCACACGGATTTGAAAACATTTTCAAATCGTCTATATGACAGGTAATTGCCTGCCGCCGTAAGCATGGCGATGCCTTTGTCCATGGTTTTGGCAAGGGATGAGAACTTGTTCTCACGCTGCATCCTGTTCGCCACTGGTGCGATGGCAGGACGGCTTTGTGCACTAAATGCATGACCCCTTCGAACCGTTTACGGTCTTCGGTCATGTTCACATCTCTATCCATCTCTTTGATGATGGAGTTGGGGACCCCTTTGATGCCGGTAAGTTCTTCTCCCAGCTTCGAAATAACTTCCGCAAGTTTAAACGTGCGGAAGTGACCATTAATGGTCTCGCGCATAAGCGTGGTGGTTTTCACACGCTTTGCTCTCGGTTTTTCAACCTTCTTCACCACTTTGCCACCAATGGCAGCATAGACCCCCTCATACTGAGTGTCTGAGTCAGATTCAGTTTATGTCGAATCTGGCGAAGAGTCCAAAGAAGAATCCTTCTTTTTCTTCTTCTTGGACTTTGGCTTACGCCTTTGCGTAGCCCCGCCTTGTTTCGTTCCTTGGTGTAGTCATCACCCGAGGAACTAGCTTGCTTCTTCTTCCTCCGTTTGGGAGGAGGAGGAGCCTTAGGCTCTATTGCCGAGTCTGTTTCGGAGAAATCCTCCCAGTCGGACTCGTCTTGGAAGACTGGCAAAGGCCGTTTCCTTGACGTAGCAGGCGCTTGGAGGGAGAGTATATGACTCTCCATCGCAGCCCAACGGCCTCCCAGTCAGGAGCTGCCGGTCCCGTGGGTCTTAGGGCTGTTTCCTCTTCCAGGTCGGAGTGGATAAGCGCCCCGGGCTGTGGTGAAGGCATGGCCGACAACACTGGAGGAGTCATACTCCTCCTCCGAGCCCCTCGGTGCGCAGCCTTCAGCTGCCGCTGCAACTCTCTTACTCCGCTTCGTGGCCATCGGGATCTGAAACAATAGTATTGGTCAGTCCCGGTATTTTTACTAAATGTCACAATTTTGTCGTTTAAAACTCAATCGGACATCTAGTGGTGTTAGAGAACGTGTTCATACCGTTCTAACACAGGCGTAATAAGCTAAATTTTTGGCGTAGGTTGTGGGTCAAAGACCGAAACGAAATGCGGGGTCGGGACCAGTGTATCGGCCTGCCCATCCCTCTGTTCCGCACACTTCTCCCTCCTGCGACTACTGCGCCAGCAAAGTGGAGAAAATGCTACGAAACTCGGAGAAACGCCTGAAAAAAGTTGTTGGGAGTCTGTAAAAGAAACCCAGGATCATCTCCAACAACACCCTCTATTAGAGTCCGAGAGAATCTCCAGAGGAGATGAGGCAGTGCCCACATCTCTACCCGTGTATAACGGGTGTTGATAGAACCGCTAAGTATCGGTTTCGTTCATTAGACAAAGGATTCTAGAGCCTTCTATCCTGGTTTTTTATAAAACCCTAATCTAGTCCATAAAGGGACTCACGAAAGTTCTGAACTTTCCAAATAGATGCTATAGTGCATCATAGATGAGCTAACCACAGTTTATAACATACTTACTGCATATTAGCTTGTTTGTAGACTAAATTTGCCGGAGCAACTCAACGAACGTAATCCAGTCGTGAGTTGTTTATGCTAATTGCTGGACCCGGATGTGCTTCCTTCTCCCTAGCCTGAGGCTAGCCTGAAGCTGTATACCGAGGTCAAATATATATATATATATATATATATATATATATATATATATATATATATATATGTATATATATATAGATATATGATTGATTGATTGATTGGTGGTTTATGTATCACACCTAGTATATATGACATCATATATACAAATAGACTGAACTGAGACAGCAACTGTAAGTTGACACTGTAGTCTAGTGGTTAGGGAGTTGAACTTGAAATCTGGACTTGTTGGTCTTGTGAGTTCAAACAACAACAAAAAACCTTTTCCTTCTATATGTGTTTCTGATTAAATTACGCAATGTAATTGTACTAACATATATTTTACAGTCAAGCAAATATATTTCTTGTATGAACTACTCTAAAAAATAGAAATACCCAAGTTTTACTCTCCCTTTTCTCCACTCCCCCAGCCATTTTCAAAACAGCAGCTGTAGTCCCAGCCTGAGCACTCCCCCTGACCTCAGCACTCTCATTGAGCCAGTTCTGGTGCAGTGAGTCTACTACTCTCCCCGCACATATTTGGTTTACTAAACATAAAAAGTAAGCAATGTTGTGCTTGGAGAGCATTTGTCGGAGTATGGTTCCCGTTGCTATGAGCTATAACAGGCCCATCTAATTGGAAGTTTTATGGTGTAGGAGTGGGTTGAAAGGGATACACACTGTATATCGGACAGCTGATCAGTATTTCATGTTTTTTCCTTTTTTTTAAAATTCACGTTAGTCATAACTTATGTACCTGGCATTTCACATCATGTGGCATGACGCGTCGACCACACACAAATGCGTCCACCGACTTGACCACAGTGTGCAGTTGCGCTTACTCACGAAGAAGAAAACAGATCCAATCATATGCTACCTTACAAACGCTTGTCGAGGTCAGGTTCCAGCACACCCCATAGATATTAGGTGGTGTATGAGTGCATTCAAATGGGTCCTGCATAGAGGCTGTTAGCAGCACAACCTATTTATATATCAGAGAATATATTTATATATCAGAGAACATATATATATATATATATATATATATATATATATATATATAAATATATCCACAGATAGACCACTCCCCTCTATCGATCGCAAAAATACCATTGTAAGGATGTTCGAACTCTCTAAACCGCCCACCTCCCTAAATAGACCACTTAAAGTCGGTGCCATGATCGGTCGATTTAGAGAGGTTTTACTGTTTATATATATAGTATAGTTATACGAATCTTACCTGGGTACAGATGATGGATAACTGGTGTTTTCCCGAGATACTAGCCTCGGATAGTGGTGGGTCAGGGAGAAGGAAGCACATCCATGTCCAGCAATCTTTTACATACTTTTTAGGATAAAAAATTATTTAACTCTATATGGATACTAATTGTGTTTTCGATTTGGTTCTAGTGAAACATGATAGTCGTGGTAGGGTAGGGTGAGTGGGCCCTGACCCACAACTATCCGAGGCTAGTACCTCGGGAAAACACCAGTTATCAATCATCTGTACCCAGCTAAGATTGATTTAACTAGTACTACTCCTCTACTACTCCTCTACTATTTACATGTACTGTGGACAGTGGGTCCCCTGTGCGATTTGATTTTAGAAATGTCTCTAAATCAAATGTCGCTTCATCCTCATCTATTTCTAGTCCAAAACATTTTGGCCTCTGTGTCCTGTAACTAGTAGTAATAACACCGCTAATTTAAATCCTAATTCCTTCATTGACAAATGTATGTTGCTAGGCCATAACTTGAATAACTTGAATACTATTGACACATCCGAAAATCTATTGTATTTCTGTTTGGGTGGGTTTCTTTCATACACCGATCTAATGAACCAGTGTACCAACTGATGTTTTCCAATCGTTTGTCCATCTATTCTTGGTAGAATGATTGATAATGAACATCTCGCTGCGTTAATTGCACCGAATCCTAATCCTTCATCTTCTCAAATTCTTAGAAATCTTAACACTTGAGCTATTGTAGGTTTTAACGGTTTGACTCCTTTGAGAAGACAATGAAGTCCCCATTTCTTTAAATAACTTGTGTATAATTTCACTTTTCCTTTTCTCCAGGCATGTGATATAAGCCTTTCTTTCGTTATTTTGTCTATCCAAATTGTTCTAAATGTTTTCTTAGAAAAAGGAATGCCAAAAGGGGTGTTGTTGACACGTCTCCATGGATTGTTAGTGGCCTTGATGTTGAAGGTTGTTCCTTTCACTTGGGAAGCTGATCACGTCTTTTGCTGCTGATGTTAATGTCGCTAGCCATGGTTGTGTTTCCCATGCTGGTACTGTGAGTGTGATCCATCTTGATCTTCCTGGCCCCTCTGCTGATAATGATGAATGGAGGGAATGTGTAATAGAACTATTATTCCAAATTAATGAAAATGCATAATGCTGAATGGAGGGAATGTGTAATAGAACTATTATTCCAAATTAATGAAAATGCATCTACTCTCCAGGCTTCTGGCTCTGGATGCCAAGTCTTTTTATCTTGGTAACTTTTTGTTATTGCGTGATGCGAAGAGATCAATGTCTGGCTTGCCCCATTTGTGACAAATGCTGTCGAAAATGTTGTGGTTCAATGACCATTCTAAATGGTCATGGAAGCCTCAGATTTTCCTGTCAGCCAAAGTGCTTTGTCTGCCTGGAATATGTGCTACTGTTAGCCATATTTTGTGTTTCTCTGCCCAATCCCAAATGAGTTTAGCCAGATTGTTACATGACCCAGAAAAAAGTCAGACACTCTACCACTCTGCCACAGAGATCCTCCCATTCACAGTCATTGCAGTAATTGATTTGCTGTTGTTGTGAATTGATCAACTTTTTGTTCTGTTAGTGAAATGGTAATTTTTTCTGGTGTCAATAAAGAGCCCCAGAAATTTGAATTTGTTTGTTGGCGTTAGTACTGATTTAGTTTCATGTATGTAGAAACCTAATTTTGTAAACGTTTCACATAATTTGTCTCCTGCCGTTTGGCATTGTTGTTGTGTTTGGGCAACAATAAATGAATCATCAATGTATGGAAACATGATATGTCCTTTCCTAGCCATAAGGGGAAAAATTGGTTAAGTAACCCTGTGAAAATGCGTGGCCAGTCCATTCGGCATACAAGTGAACTCATTAAGTTTACCATTCCAACAGAATCTTAGATACTTTCGATCATGTTTATAGATAGGTACTGTGTAGTATGCATCCTTAAGATCAATGCTGGCTAGCTAGGAGCCTTATGTGATTAAGTCTCTCACTGTGTCTAACGAAAACATTTTAAAATGTTTGTATTCTACAAATTTGTTAAATAAAGTTAGATCTAAAGTTAGTCTAACATCTCCATTTGGTTTCGGTCTTAAGTGGAGATGAATTCCCCAGCCACGTGTAGCGCTGGTTCTCTAATACCTTTTTTGCCAAATTTAAGGACTTGATTGCCTAATGCTTTGCATTCTGGCCCCTTCCCCTGGCCTGGAATCTGAAGTTGGTCCCGAACCGGCCTTCTCGCTGGCCGGTTCGTCGGTTTAGAAAATCCTGCTTAAGCTTCTTGAGGCGGTTGGAATTGCCGTCAGCTGACTTCTTTTTGTCGTTTCCATGTGTTTCCCGCACTTGGAAATGGTCTCCACTTGTTTAAACAAGTACTGGAGCTGACCGCCAAACATTTTGTTTGTTTGTTTGTTGTTGTTTTACGTCCTAGCAAACATTTTGGTTTTGTCTAGTGGCTTTCCCTTGATGGGCTTCGGTGCAAGGAATAGTATGTATTCCTTCCCATCGTTGTCTGTGATTTTCTTGGACTGAGCCACCTCTTTGCCTACGTCAGTGCAGACCGCCTTAAATACATTCTCGAACTACCTGTAGGACAAGTAGTTGCTTGTTGCTGTAAGCAAAGTTCTTAGTTTTTTGTTTGTTGTTGTTTTACATCCTAGCAACATCTAAGGTCATATCAGGATGGCTGTAAGCAAAGCAATCCCCCCATTCATGTCATCGCAGAGCGATGCAAACTTGTTCTCCACCATCATCCTGTTCGCGATGGGTGCGATGGATGTCAGGGTTGAGAGAACCCCTTTGTGTACTGTATGGAGAGCCACCTCAAACTTCTTGCGCTCCTTGCTGAGTTTCACCTCAGGATCCATCTCTTTGATGGCAGATTCCGGGATCCTTTGATTCCCGTAAACTTCTCAGACAACTTAATGATCATCTCGCCCGGCTTAAAGTTATTGAAGTGCCCTTGTATGGTCTTTCTCATTAGCGTTATGATATGGATCTTCTTACACCTCCTCACTTTGCACTTCTTTGTTTCATTCCAACACGATTTTGCGTATTTGCCCATGTGCTTGGTATCTGAGTCAGAGCTCATCGTTGAAGAGTCTGACGAAGAGTCAGAGGAGGAAGAGGGGTCTCTTTTCTTGTGATTGCGCTTTCGTGCAGACACAAACACCTCCTCCTCTGACTCGTCATCAGTTGAGGCCTGATCCTCGGACAGATCCTCCCATTCAGAGTCATCTGAGTCAAGCGGAACCTTAGTCCGCTTCTTCTTGGAGGAAGCAACTCTTGAATGTAACATTTCCTCCATTTTCTGACGTACCAGTCTAGCGACCTGCTCGTCTAGATCAGCTGGGCCGGGGCCGGTATTGTACCCCCCCCCGCCTCCTCAGAATCTCTTTTGTTCTGGCGATGGCGACCTTTGTACCTGCGCCGGCGGTATGGTGTCATCATGACTAAGTGCATGAGGTATCTCTGCCTTACTCCGCTTCATAGCCATGGCTCAGAGACTGTGAGTAAAACCGAAAAACAATGATTAGGCACACTGATAATTAGAGTATAATTATACTAGGTGTGTATTTATGGCGTTAATTAGGTTGTTAACGCAGGCGTATGCCTAACAGAAGGATGACAGTATGGGTAACCAACCGATCAAAACGAGGAGTAGGGACCAGTGTAGCTGTGCCCTTCCACACTCTAATTACCAATAAGCTTCTCCCACCTGTGGCTTTCTTCGCCAACAAGTTGAAGAAAATACTATAGGACTCGGAGGTACACCTTAATGAGAATCAGAAAAGGGGAATCTAATGAAGCCCACGGAAAAAATCCCTAACGATGTAAATGGTTGCTGCCAAACATCTCTCCATTCGGCAATGGGCGGCTTAATTAATTAATAACCAAACAATCACAGCATTGTTCTATCGATTATGTCAAAGCTGATCGAAACTAAGCTGTAACACAGTGATAACTTATCAAAAAGTTTCAAAAGATTTTGTACGCGAATGCTAACATGAACTGAACCAACGTATCGAGTTTAAAAGATACTAACCTGTTGGTTTTGTAGTAAATGTAGAAAAACTGCCAGAGCTGCTCACAAGATGTCCTCCTGCTGGGAGCTGATTATGCGAATTGCTGGACCCAGATGTGCTTCCTTCTCCCTGGGCTACGAGTACCCAGAGGCATAGTTCCGAGGTAAAAAATATACGATCAATTTTCACAAACGGGCCACACACGACGTTCATTTCAATAACCCTGGAATGTCTCTCATATAACTACAGCCAGTTTGATTAGTTACCTTTGAGTAACCTTGGCATAACTCAAAACACCTCAGAGGGGGAAAAGGCCAGTTTGGTTGTTTTTAAATGTACATCATAATCATATGCAATGTATGAAATCATGACTATTTTGAGGTGTTTTAAGCTAAGATTTCATATACCCAGAAGTAGTATGAAACATGCTGCTCCGATCGTTACATGGATCGAATCAATTGATGATACACGCAACTGTTAGAAAAACTGCAGCATTTATCAGACATGGAATCATGCTAATGTGTCCCTATCCAGCCCCAACCCGTCACCGCATCTACATAACAGTTGGGTTTTGTGCCTTCGATGCGAGTGCTTTAGTTTTGACATATTGGCTCTACACTCAGCCAAATAAAACTGGTGAAAGATGGGAGGTCCAATACTCAATGTCTGGGTTTGTCCCTGCAGTGTAAAATGACCAACCATATTAAATGTATCCATATGTTTTAGAATAGCATAGAGCAACTCAGTACCATGTTCGTGAGGAGTATACAACGTGACAATATGATTAGGATATATCCACCCGGTTCCAGTGCAACCCTCCCCGGCCTACACACGCGTACAGCCACATCTGACACTGCCATGACGCGGATCCATGTGTTACATGGGCCGCCACACGCACCTGACAGGTGCACCTTGCAGAACGCGCAGTCCGCTAGGTGAGCGGGCAACTCCATCTAGTTGCGATATGAGAATGCTGCCCCATGTACTTAGAATTGGGACCCATGTATGGGTGCATACTGGCTTTAACAACTGTAACTTTTGGAATCAATAGATTAGAACTGTCAAAGCTAATGAGGTGCGCTTTGAGTATGACATTAAATTTGCCACCGAAGAGTAAAAGTTAAACTACTGTGTACATACAACTGGAGATTGCATCCACCTCCATCTGCCCATTTAACCCCCAAACTGCATAGCATCTCCCTGTTTAAGAGTCGTACAGTCAACCCACTCAACTGCACATGTAATAGTCCACCTTGTACCATGGCACCTATTGTTAGGTTGAGCCCCTAGTTCTCAATGTAACAATATCAGACAAGTTCTCTGAAGACAAGAAAAATACGATTTACACCGTCTCTTTGCTCTTCTTTTTGGCCTACTTATTATGTGCTATCATTTAAAAATTTAGCATTATACATTACCCGTACTTAACCTGAAAACTTGAATTATCTAACCCTAGGCTCTTCTCATCAACCCCCCCCCCCTCCCCAACCTCATATTGTAGGTAGCTGCGTATTGGTGCTTCTGCATCAGGCAGCCAGGCGGCGCACTTACCGGGATCACTGCCGTAAACCAGGAACACCAGGGTCACGGCGAGCTCTGAGTATGCTATCCATGGCGTCATCAGTTACCTGTGCCAGCATGACACACTCTATGGACTATCCATGGTGTTGTCAGCTACCTGTGCCAGCATGAAACACTCTATGGACTATATGTGGTGTTGTCAGCAGCCTGTGCCAGCATGACACACTCTATGGACTATCCATGGTGTTGTCAGCTACCTGTGCCAGCATGAAACACTCTATGGACTATATGTGGTGTTGTCAGCTACCTGTGCCAGCATGACACACTCTATGGACTATCCATGGTGTTGTCAGCTACCTGTGCCAGCATGACACACTCTATGGACTATCCATGGTGTTGTCAGCTACCTGTGACAGCATGACACACTCTATGGATTATCCATGGTGTTGTCAGCTGCCTGTGCCAGTATGAAACACTATGGACTATCCATGGTGTTGCCAGCTGCCTGTGCCAGCATGACACACTCTATGGACTATCCATGGTGTTGTCAGCTGCCTGTGCCAGCATGAAACACTCTATGGACTATCCATGGTGTTGTCAGCTGCCTGTGCCAGTATGACTCACCCTATGGACTATCCATCGTGTTGTCAGCTACCTGTGCCAGCATGAAACACTCTATGGACTATCCATGGTGTTGTCAGCTGCCTGTGCCAGCATGAAACACTCTATGGACTATATGTGATGTTGTCAGCTACCTGTGCCAGCATGAAACACTCTATGGACTATCCATGGTGTTGTCAGCTGCCTGTGCCAGTATGACTCACCCTATGGACTATCCATCGTGTTGTCAGCTACCTGTGCCAGCATGAAACACTCTATGGACTATCCATGGTGTTGCCAGCTGCCTGTACCAGTATGACTCACCCCATGGACTATCCATCGTGTTGTCAGCTACCTGTGCCAGCATGAAACACTCTATGGACTATCGACAGCGTCGTCAGCTACATGTGCTACACCTGACTTTTATCTGTGGATATATATATTTGTCTAAATATATATAGATCAGTTGAGCAAAACGTACCTTGGGTAGAGTTGAAGAGTAAGTTGTGTTATTACAGTACAGGTACCATAAAGCAACACACAGCAGGCGACACACAAAGGTGCAGACATGTACATGTAGCAAAAAGCAACATACAACAGATGAAACTGTCTTAACGTCACTTGAACTTAAAGCTGCATAGTCCAATGAAATATCAAATTTTCAAAACCAAACCAATTATCTAGATTTGATTTTACATATCTAACTTAGATACTGATGCACTTATTAAGCATTTGTTTCTGCGTAGAAGGCAATACTAAGTCAATTTAACAGAACCTGTTACTGCAGAAGTCTATGGGGTCTGAGTTTTAGCAAGCTTGCCAAAACTAATTTTCCATATTTGCACTCAAAATATCTCAAAAGTTTACCATTTAAAATAAAAGTAACTTTGAACTAATGTAAAGTAGATACTAGTGATCAATCTAATATATTTATCTCAGAAAAAATAGAGAAATTCAAAACCACTGGACTATGCAACTTTAATTTCACTGGATGTTTTCTTGAATTTAATCAACCAGTGCCCTGCATTAATTTAAACTTGGGAAGACATAACACTTGAGTATGGCAGTCACAGAACAAGTAAAGAAACTGTGCCTAATGACTACAAATATTAAGCCACCCAGCTTAATTATTATGCTGTCTATTTAGATAAACTGTAAATGCAATGCTGAAATATTAGACCAATGTTCTGACTATCGTCCTGTGCCAAGTTATCAATATTATTTCTATCGGTAATAGCATGCTACCTACGCTATTTGAAATTCATAAGCATGTATCTTTTAAGTTTTAATTTAAGAGTTCGAGGAGGATTAACTCATTCTCTATAACACATATTGAATATTCTTGGTGAAATCTTGCAGGGACAATAACGAATTACATCTGGGGTGATAGTGATATACACATATGCTGTAAAATGCTAGAAAGAATAATCCGAGATCGTGTCGTAGAACACTTGGAAAAACTAGGATTGGTATCTCCAAACCAACACGGATTCAATAGAGGCAAATCTTGCCTGACACAACTACTAGAAGTGATGGACATTTGGACTGACTGGCTGGATCATGGCCTGGCATAGGACACCATCTATCTGGACTTCTCCAAAGCCTTTGATAGTGTGCCCCACAAAAGACTATTAAACAAAATCAAAGCTCTGGGAATATCCGGATCAAGCAAAGGGTAGTCGTAGGTAATATAAAATCTTCCTTTAAGAATGTCACCTCAGGAATACCTCAGGGAAGTGTGCTGGGACCAATATTATTTATAATATTTATAAATGACCTGCCAGGCAGTGTCTCATGAAACCTAAAAATATTTGCGGATGATACAAAAGTCTTTCAGGCAATAAAAGATGTAAGAGATAAGAATCTCTTGCAAGAGGATATTCTGAAACTTGCACAATGGTCCGAGAAATGGCAATTGCCCTTCAATGAAAAGAAGTGCAAAATTATTCATTACGGGAAAAATAAACCTCATTATGCCTATAATATGAAGAACGCTGTCCTGCAACAAGATAGCTATGAAAAGAACTTGGGTGTAACCTTCGACTCCCAACTCTCCTTTCAGAAACACATGAGGACTATCATCTCAAATGCTAACCAGAGAGTAGGAATAATTAAAAGAACTTTGCATCGCCTCAAAAAGAACAATTTTCTCATTCTATTTAAGTCTCTTGTTAGGCAAATTTTGGAATACTGTCCACAAACTTGGAGCCCACTTTTTCAGAAAGATATTCTGGAGATCGAAAAGGTTCAGAGACGTGCAACGAAATTAGTTGCAGTTATAAGGGACCTAGCTACCTATGAACAAAGGCTTAGGGAATTGAAACTTCCTACCCTTTCCTACAGAAGGAAAAGAAGTGACATAATTGAAGTATTTATAATTATGAAGGGTTTTGATAAAATAGATATGAACAAATTTTTCACCTTCAATAAAAGAGAAGGCAGTCGGGGGCCATACTCTCAAACTAGTAAAACCCAGAGCCATTTCAAAGTTAAGGCAACAGTTTCTCAAACAGGATCATAAATATATGGAACAGTCTCCCACAAAATGTTATTGATGCCGAGTCAATTAATTCATTCAAGAATAGATAGAAAAAGCATGGGCTGATAATCCAGGGAAATTTGACCCCTTATTCACCACATGCTACTAATTACTCCTTGTGTTGCTTATTTACTTGCACTCAAGCAAAAATGAGAGACAAATAAGTGTTCACACTTCCTGTCTACCATTCGCTATATCGCTATATATGAAGTGTAACTTTATCCAGTAACCACAATATTTTGAAAATCAATATAATTAAAAAACACTGCTCACAAATACTGTTATCGGTTAAGTTCATGCTAAGCATTTAAAGCTAAAACCAAGGCGAATTTAAATACAACTAAGGAATATATAGTCAAATAATTTAAATTATACATAAATCATAACACATGACCATTAAAAAAAAGTTAACTGAAAAAAAACCTAGATGAACATAATCCCCCATTTGACTGGCAAACATCTTAGCATAGAAGCAATTAATTAACGTAAAGAACCTAATGCTAATCAAACGTACGCTGTTTTTTAAAAATATCTCACAGTCCTTTCTTCTTTCCTGAATCAATTCTTGTCGTTTCTTTTCATATTTGCCAAAGCTGTCGAAGAATGATGCGGAATGTTGGTGGGTCTGGCCTTGCGCCTGAGTGCGCATGCTCTCTGCTCTACCCTGCCCGGTGTGGCGGTCTGATTCAGTCACGTCATCCTTGGGAGACAGCTGCATCTCGTACAGCTACCAAGTGGAATGCAGAACTGTCAGGTGTTGGGTCCCATTCACTGACGCAGCTGAACAGGGTGGGGGACAGATGTATGGCACACACGCGGATAAGGTGAGCACAGATGTCACTTCCCAGATCATACCGAAGTCGCTGCACACAGTTCCCTGGACAACCCCCAAGCCATGATCGGGTGGTGTAGGTCAGGCACACTGCACTGCTACACATATACACAGGAAGGAATCACGAAACACTCCTAGCACAGTGTGCATATCGTGCCCAGGGCTGCGTTCAGGGTACACCTGAGTCTACCCCGAGACATCTTTTTGACCAATATATGTTCAGGGTCCGCCTCAGAGTCCAATCGCTTTTCAGGTAGGATGCAAAAAGCGCCTCGAAAATGACCGCCAAATTCAGTGGCTTCAGCCAATCAGACCTGTTCTTTTCAATTGCAAATGGCTTCTCCCTATAGAGGCCGCCATTTTCGAGGCTCAAATCGTTCAGACTAGCATGACGTCAGGAATTTCTCAGGCCTACTTTGAACGCGGCCCAGGTCTTGGCCTACTTAAAGTAGCCCAGAATAGGCCACTGGGATGGGAATTGTTTTCTATATATAATCAAATATGTGCTGGGAGACTGCTGAGCCAAGTTACTCCTTCTATGTTGTAAATGGCTTATGGAGAGAAGAGAAAGTCAAATTTGCGTTGGTTGTGTTTGTTGTTGTTTTTTGGGGTCGGGGGGGGGAATTAGTGTGTGATACATGTACATAGGAAGAATACTTGACCTACCGGATACGGTTGCCTAATCGGTAGACCGCTGGCTTCCCTTGTGGAAGATCAGGAGTTCAAATTCGGGCAAGGTCAAACCAATGAGGTATAAAATTGAATCTTGTCACTATGTAGCCTGGCACTCGACATTATTAGGGTAGACCAAGGACTGGTTAGCTCAGTATCAGGATGATGTGCTGGTGCCCTGATCTCCCAGTGGGGCAGCACTATAAAGTCACCATTAGTGCACACTGTCACAAGTTGGTACCTGTCCTATGACAATAGATGTTGCTAGGATGTAAAAGCCTAATGAACAAAACAAACAAACGTACATTTGATCTAATGTAAAATATCTGTTTACACAATTTTTCGTATAATTTTCCCATAGTGTTTAATCAGAAACACAGAGAAAGAAAATGTAATACAAAAATATTTTTAAATGTATGTATGCGTATATATCAAACTTACCGTAGCTTAGGCACAGATGAAGGATAACTTCTCTTTTATTTACGGCTATAGAGGGAGTGCACGTGACGTCATTAGTTAGCAATCAACGGTCAGCGGGCTACCATGTTGGATTACGAGCACCTTCCCTAGCCATGGTGTGAATGCATGCAGATGCAGTAAAACAGAGTTTTCTTATGTTATGGGAGGTTCTGGGCAGTTTACATCCAATGTGTTTACTTACACCACTTTAGCAACAACTTCTGAGGCCAAACTGCTCAAAACAGTGACAAATAAACCAACAAATCAGTAAATAAGCACAGTGTAGGCAGTTGCAAGCCTTCTGTATGTCATCCAATATGGCAACCGGAAGTTGTCTTGTGATCATTACACCCCCTCTATAGCCGAATCTATGCAGAGGATAGCGATAGGGAAGCACTATCTGTCAATCTGTCACCTACCCTATAACTGTATATGGTTAATACGCTTCTAAATATTAAAGTTAATTCCTAACATTCATATTACCTTAATTAATAATTAATAATTTACTTTTCAATCTTTTATTTTTAGTTAATTATTTGGATAACTTTTGTTTTATTTTTTGGGAATGGGTTGGCGGGTTCTTATCCATCAATTATATCAACCAAGAGGATGCTTATGTTAACTGCTCCAAAGCTTTGCCATTCTTAGACTAATAAATGCAAAAATCCTAATATTTGTACCGATGTAGGCATAATTGGCTTAATTCTTCTTGTTAAACAAAAAACTCATTTCTTTAAACGATTTGCATAGTCTCTGGTTCTGGGTCAATATTGTATGATAATATATACCATCTTAAAAATGGTATATCTAATTTATTTCTTTTGTTAATATTAAGATTAACATTGGAGAATCTCCTGAACCCCGATTTCCTCCCAATCGCTACGTTCAACTACGTTAGCCTCCACTACGTTCAACTACGTCCACTAACGGCTATGTGACCATGGCATGCATGATGTGGAACGGCCATGGTTTTGGGCAGGTCAAAGTACGCTAGAGTACGCTAGAGTACATAATGAGGTATGTTCTATTACATTCGAAATTCAGCTTCTAACGTACCACTCTTTTGAGCATGTCCAAAAATTAAATCAGAGATCACGGCTCACCCACGTTATTACCAAGTTAACATCACGGACAAATATGGATGCCAGTACGTTCAACTACTTTAGCCTCCACTACGTTCAGCTATGTCAACTAAAGGATATGTGACCGGGGCTTGAGAACGACTGCGCCAGTCCAGGTTTCTTTATCTGTTTATTCAGGTCAGCTGCCTGTTGCTCTTGACTCTAGTTTCTACTGACTTCTATAGTACCATTACATTACCTGTCCATCAAATATTTTGGTCTTGTCCCAAGTCTTGTTTTACAAAGTGCAATGACTATAGTATACTCTCTTCCGTCCTCTATCTCTTATTTTATTGAAGCTTGATAGCTTTACGAAACTTACCTGGGCACAGTTGAAGAATAACTTCTGTTTAACCGAGGGCTTAACCCCTGGATACTCGCAGAACAGGGAGATGAAGCGCTTCCGGTCTCAAGTCAATTTTTACCTAGTTTATTGGACGGTATAATGCGAGCTAATGTTGTCTTTTCAGCTATTTTATTATTATTATTATATACTTAAATAATGGCTATAACTTCTTTTGTCGCTTGGTTAGGGTGGGCGGGCCCTGTTTTGCAACTATCCGGGGGGCTAATCTCTCAGTTATTCTTCAACTATACCCAGGTCATCATCATCATCATGCTGTCGGTCGCGATGCGACAAAGACTGCTTTCATTACTTGACTGCCGCTCTCCATTTAGCTCTCTGCTGTGAGAGTGATGTCCATGAGTCGGTCATAATGTCTCTCAGTTTCAGGTTTCTCTTGATGGTATACCCAGGTAAGTCTCGTATAACTTATCCTATTTTACCACGGGCTGTAGCCACTCTGATATATGCGTAATAGACGTCCAGACACGTGGGTAATATATGTTAATGAGATGCAGGATGTTCTAGACAGTGAGTGAAACAAAGGAGTATGTAAATGAGATGACATCATGGAAAGTTTAGCCGGCGGTTCAGTGAGCCCTGGACGGGAATAAACCATTCAGTATCCAGAAGTCAAAGTGTTCAGACATTGTACTTTCACATGGTGTCAGATGAGGAAGAATGCCGCCCGCTAATACACTGCCGTTTGCGGCCGCCTGGTCAGCTTGTCCTCAGCAACAAAGCGAGATCGAACTGGAAAACATGGATCAGAGCATATGACATATACGCCATTGCTGCAGGTGTCATATTGAAGGCGGAACGAGTGCAATGCTGCATCTTCCTTCACGTCGCTGGCGAGGAAGCGCAAAAAGTTTTCGCCAATATGTCCATCGCGCTCGCTGACCGAGTCAGGATCGGACCACTCACAGAGGCATTCCAGACATATTGTGTAGGCAAGTGCAGTTTGATAATAACAAGGTACAAGTTTAATTCGCATAATCAAGCTACAGAACCTATGGCCATGTACATCACGGCGTTGCGAGACAAGGTAAAGGATTGCGAATATGAAACAGTGGAGGAGTCACTGTTGCACGATCGGTTAGTGGCTGGTGTAAGGAACATTAATTTGCATAACAAACTGCTGCGTTACCTTTGGAGAAGTGTGTGAGTATGTGTGAAATGAGTGAGTTCAGTTCGGATCTGTTGGAGGACACCAAATCAGATGTTGAGAGTAAGGAAATTGATTTTCTTAGGAACTATGCTACTGCACATACCGGTGCACCGGCGGTCTGGTCATCGGCAACGCCATCTTGGAAACCACCATCTTGGAATGCTGGCGGTGCCGGTGCAGGAGAGTTCAAGATCCGCTGTCAGAACTGTGGGTACAAACACCGCCGGGGAGTCTGCCCAGCGAAAGGCAAAGCTTGCATAGCCTCCAAGAAGATCGGGCACTTCGGTAAGGTCTGCCGGAGCAGACTGGGCAGGGTCAACGAGTTGGCCGTCGAAGAGCCCAACCCTCACAATGCTGAGCAAGACCAGGATCTGGCGGAGGTCAATTTGCTGACAACGGGTCTGTTCGTCAGTGCCGTTGACAGCGGTGCCGAACAGGACGCAACCGTCCGAGTGAACGGTCGCCCTGTCAAGTTAAAGCTCGACACCACGTCGGAGGCAAACGTGCTGCCGAGGAACGTCTTCGACACAGTGGCTTCGGTGCAGCTGACGAACACCAGGTGTTCGTTGGTGATGTTCTTGGGGCATCGGATCACTCCTGATGGGGAGGCGTCGGTTGACGTGAACGGCAGAAACTTCAGGTTCCAAGTGGTGCTGAACTGTCAGCCTATTTTGGGAAAACAGGCTTGTGTGACATTGAACCTGCTGGCGCGGGTTGACGAGGTGCATTCTGCCGTGCCTACGAACATTTCCAAGCCGAACGACAGTCCCAGCGCCCGAGCTGAACAGCTGGTAAGCGAATACAGAGACGTGTTTCAAGGTTTAGGTCATTCATGTTGATAAATCTGTACAACCTGCTATAGATCCACCTAGAAGGATCCCATTTGCTATTCAAAGTAAAGTATGTAGTGAACTTGATCGCATGGTAGAGTTAGGTGTAATAGTTGAGCAGGATGAACCTACAGAGTGGGTTAATTCCATAACTATCGTAAAAAAAACAAATAAGATAAGGATTTGTCTGGATCTGACTAAGTTGAACAAAGCGATAAAGAGAGGGCCTTTCCCTACCAAAACAATTGATGAAATTATTGCCAAGACGGCAGATGCGAAATATTTTTCAGTTTTGGATGCAACAGGGTATTGGCAAATAGAGTTAGATGAAGAAAGGTTGCATCTGTGCACGTTTAACACTCCGTGGGGCCGGTACAGGTACACCCGCCTGCCTTTTGGCATCAAAACAGCCAGTGACATTTTATTCAGGAAATGCACCGTGTCATGGGCGATCTACCCGGTATCGGGATAGTCACAGACGACATTTTGGTATATGGGTCAACAGTTGAGGAACACAACGAGAGGCTCAAGGCCGT
The DNA here is from genome assembly GCA_030323885.1 of Branchipolynoe longqiensis. NCBI lineage: Eukaryota > Metazoa > Annelida > Polychaeta > Phyllodocida > Polynoidae > Branchipolynoe > Branchipolynoe longqiensis. Next base: position 9,565,360 of record CM059187.1, read on the forward strand.
TTTGGACCGATCTAGGTCGGTAAATCTCAAATTAACCGAGACGAAATCTCTGTTATGCAAAACCACAGTAAAGTATGTAGGTCATCAACTTACCCAACAAGGTTTGAAGCCTGATCCAGACAGAATACAAGCAATAGCAGACATGCCAGAGCCGGGTGACAAACAAGGCGTCCAAAGGTTCCTGGGCATGGTTGGGTATGTGCACAAGTTCATATCTAACATGTCCGAGATTGCCAAACCACAGCACACGCTCCTGGCTAAGGATGTCGCGTGGCACTGGCAAACAGAACAACAGGGTGCTTTTGATAAATTGAAGGAAAAGTTAAGAACTGCTCCTGTGTTGTCGTATTACAATGTCAAGAAACCCATTGTTATTCGAGTGGATGATTGTCAGTCAGGTCTGGGTGCCGTGTTAATGCAAGATGACAAGCCAATCGCACTCACATCCCTTGCACTTAATTCAGCGAAGTGTGGCTATGCCACTATTGAAAAAGAAATGCTCGCCATATGTTTCGGATGCCAGAGGTTTCATGACTATATCTTTGGCAAGGAGGTTCAAATTCAAACGGACCACAAGCCGTTGGCGGCGATAATGCAGAAACCGATTCACAAACTTTCGGCCAAAATGCAGAGAATGCGAATGCATTTGCAAAACTACAATATTCAACTATGTCATGTGAAGGGTTCTCTGATGTTTTTTGCAGACACGATGTCCAAGGCACATAGTGCTATTGTAGGTCATGGTAGCCTGTTCGATGACACGTTCTGCGCTGCTGCAGTGGACATGCAATCATCAAGTTTGCTAAGTAAAATTGTCAGAGAGTATGAAAAAGATGTGTCCATGTCCATGTTAATCACGCACATTGAGGATGGGTGGGACACTACACGCATACAGACACCGCCGTGTCTTAGACAGTACATCCCACACAAAGACGAGTTAACAGTAGAAAACAATCTGGTCATGAAGGGCAATCAGGTGGTGGTTCCTCCGGGTCTCCGCGGTGAAATGATTGAGGCATTGCACGAAACACATTTAGGCGTGACAAAATCCAAGCAGCATGAGACTGCATGTTTTGGCCTAACATAAACAAACAAATTGAGGAAAAAGTCAGTCGGTGTGACACTTGCCAAAACAACTGCAAAGGTTTGCCTAATGAGCCATTGATAAATCACCCGATAGCCTGTCAGCCGTATGAAAAAGTAGGAGCAGACTTAAAAGAGTTAAACCATAAAAATTACCTGATAACTGTGGATTATTACACAAAGTATCCAGAGGTAACGTTGTTGGGTGATACGTCGTCTGTCACAGTCATTGAGGCGTTGAAGGATAATTTTGCGAGGCACAGGATTCCTAGTCAGGTCATTTCGGACAATGCTCCGCAATTTAAGAACCATGAGTACAGGGAGTTCGCACAAAACTATGGCTTTAAAGCTGTGTATTCCAGTCCGCAGTATCCACGAAGCAATGGCCAGGTGGAGAGGTTTGTGCAAACGGTAAAAGACATGTTGAAGAAGTGCGAAAAAACATATACAGACTTTCAGTTTAGCTTTGTTGAACTATCGGAAGACTCCATTGCCCGTCTTGAATGCATCTCCGGCTCAGTTGCTCATGAGCAGAAGGCTGAGAGGGAGGTTGCCGATGGCGAAAGAAATGTTGATACCCGAAACACAAAATTCGAAGAAAGTACAGACAGTGAAAAGACAACAAAGCCAGAAAGTGTTTCATGACAAAAAATGTGGTAAGTCGCACAAGCCTATGAAAGTTGGGGACAAAATAAAGTACAAAAATCATGCAGAGGAATGGAAAAAAGGGGTAATTTTAGGGCGTACGGGTATCTCAGGGAGAGAATATCAAATTTTAAACGAGACGGGTAATATGTTGTATAGGAATCGGGTTGAGAATATAAGGGCGCCTGAGGGGGGGGCAGCCCGAACCAGTCGGGCAGACGCAGAGTAGGTCAGCGTCGTTGCCAAATGTAAACAGTGCGGCTAATCTAAGTAGGTGAGGTCGGGTGATTAGGCCGGCGAGCAGATTAGACCTGTAGTGAGTCAGTCACGCTGGGTGTATGTATACACACGAGCACATGTGCATGATAGGATTAAGTTGTGTTTCAGCTGCATTTTGTATTTCCTGACAATATATAATATGGAGGCTACGATGCCGGACATTCAGAGGACTTCAGTGCCATAGTGCGCTCGGACATTCGCTAGAACCTGTGTTTAAGCTAAATATGCATATATGTTTATTGTTACGTTCATTTTACTGGATTTATTTATGTATGGTGATGGTCATTTTAAAACATTGCATGTTTCAGAAATACTTTAAGGGGGAGATGTGATATATGCGTAATAGGCATCCAGACACGTGGGTAATATATGTTAATGAGATGCAGGATGTTCTAGACAGTGAGTGAAACAAAGGAGTATGTAAATGAGATGACGTCATGGAAATTTTAGCCGGCGGTTCAGTGAGCCCTGGAAGGGAATAAACCATTCAGTATCCAGAAGTCAAAGTGTTCAGATGTTGTACTTTCACAGCCACCAGGATATTTACAGCCCAAGGAGATTTTTATCTACCAAGTATTGTAGCTGACATCATGTATTGTGGTTATTAAAGAGTATTGCAATTGTAGATGTTTCTGACGTTAATCTTGTTTCAACAATTTTTATTTTTATTTCTTTCTCACGTGTCCTTCTGGACGAATATATATTGAGGGAAGGAGAGAGGGAGAGAGGGAGAGAGGGAGGGAGGGAGAGAGAGAGAGAGAGAGAGAGAGAGAGAGAGAGAGAGAGAGAGAGAGAGAGAGAGAGAGAGAGAGAGAGAGAGAGAGGGATTCTTGTGACCATGTGAGTATCATTTATACCGTAACAGTTCTTATATGTAATATTATATAAAGTTTGATACAACTGTAATGGTTCTCATGACCGTATGCGTTTATGATCCTATGAGTAACCTTTTTTGTGGAGATGTCATTGCATTCTGATGGGTGAATCCCATATGCCCAGATGGCTCTTCAGCATTATCTAGCCTTCTCTTTGCAACCCTATATACCTTTTTTTTGTAATGTAGAGTAAATGACCTGGCTGTCTTTCAGCCTGCCTGTTTTTAGTATACTGTTCATGGACACTCTTAAGGTTCTAGCCTTTGATGCTGCAGCACCTTGTGCAATGTAGTTCATACACTTCAATGTTCACACCTGCTGTGGTCAATAGTTGAATTGTCCAACGTACTAGTTTGTTTATAGAAACAGGTGCTTGTGGCCTAGAGTAGTTGACAAGCAATTGTTTTTCGACCCTAATGTCCTTGGTGCGGCTTAACTGAACATACTACTTCTGGGATAATCATCGTATGATAACACAAATTCTGGGGCAAGCATCATATGCAAATAATGACACAGTAGACAATGTGTCAACGAGTCTATTAGACTTCAACAATTAGGACCTCCTTTTCCTGTTCATCCATTCCATCTAGCGAGAGAGCAACTATAGTTTGGCCACAATGACCCGTGACTAACAACAATAATATATTCAATTTTAGACTTAGTTCCCTGAGATTAAGATTTCTGTTTCCTGGCCAGTCCTTCAAAGTATCAAAGACTTTGTTGACAACCCAGAATTTTAGAGTACATAGGTTTTGGTGTGTTCTTGGCATAAATCGAGCGCATTAAACATTGTACTAAATGATGTTTTCCCCACTATCTTTTTTTTCTTCTTTTTTTTCTTTTTTTTTTTAAAATTGAGGCTGTATTTATACTGTCCATAGCATGTAAGCCCGGGTATCCAGGCTTGTTTTCAATTCTGGCCAGCTGTAGTGTTGGTCTTGTCTTACCAAGCAGTAGCTGCTGATAAGTTATTTGATTGTCTGCATTTCAGTAGCAGATAGATCGGTTGGTGCGTTTAGTAGCCTATGTTAGTTTTTTGGGGCCCTCTTGGCATTGAATTTTTGTTCTATTCTTATTACTATCTTAGTTGTTTTCTTAGGGTTCTATGTTAGTGTTTTGGGATTTTCTTGGGAAGAGCTTTCTGCTTTTTTCTACTTAATTCTATACTAGCCTATTTTATTTACATGTCCATAGGCCTGTACTTAAAAGGTGGTTGAGTTATGTTTGTTTGAATTTGATTTGATTTATATTGTTGTTGGATATGTTATCTGGCTTTTATATTTCCGGTTATCCCGCCCTGGGCTGTCCAGTTGGTGGGCCGTGACCGATCACCTGCCCCCTTGTGGTGCAGATCAGTTGGGGTTCCCAGTTTTTATTTTGCACAAATATTTTTTGTACCTTTTTAGGTCAGGGATTTGTCTTTCTTTCACCGTTTGCACATTCCATGCCTTGGCGGCCATTTCCAGTGTGCTCCTTTCATGGGCTTTGATCTGGCTTCTGGTCTGCCTTAGTAGTGGTGCCTTGCTTGCTCTGGTGTCCCTTAGTGGTTGGGTTAGACGCTTAATGTCTTGGCTATATCCATATCAATCAATCAATAGTTCCATCCTCTAGTCGAGGGTTGGATGCAATGGTTCTCCACTTGTCCCGATGTTGTGCTGTTCTGATAGACTGTGAATAATTCAAGCCTGTCCACTGTGAAATATTTGTAAACCATGATGTTCTTGGTCTCCCTCTCCCTCTGCTGCCATTCACCTTCCCTTCCAACAATGTACGGTATATTGAACTCTGACGAATGATGTGGCCAAAATAAATAAGTTTCTTTGTCTGTATAGTGGCAAACAAGCTTTTCTTATTTTTAATTTTTCTGAGAACTTCTTTGTTGGTGATCTTCTTTGTCCATGATATTTTCATCATCCTTCGATAAGTCCACATCTCAAATGCTGCTAAACGTTTGTACATTTTCTTAGAGATTGTCCATGTCTCTGCCCCATACATTAGAGTAGACCACACATAACACTGAAGAATACGCTTCCTTGTTTGTATTAATATCTTACTTGATGTTAACACTCTATACATTTTGGAGAATGTTGTTTGGGCTATTGTTATCCTTCTTTTAATTTCTTCCTCACATCTCCCATCATTTGTAATCTTTTGTCCGAGATATATGAATTCGGATACTTGTTCTATGTTTGTGCCATCTATGGTTATATTGACATTTGGTTTATCTGTCTTTTTACTTATAACCATTGTTTTGGTCTTCCTGGCATTCATCTTCATGTTGAATAGTATTCCAGCTTTATTGATTCTATTCACTATATCTTGTAGGTTTTTCTCACTGTCTGCTAGTATTACACTGTCATCGGCATATCTAAGATTGTTGATGTTCATGCCACCTATTGTCACTCCCTTGCAATCTTCAATGTGTCTGAAAATCATCTCTGTGTACAGGTTAAATAGACATGGTGACAATACACACCCCTGTCGAACTCCTCGTTTAATCATAACTTCATCCGATAGGCCCTGCTCCATTTTTATAAATGCACGTTGTGTCCAGTATAAGTTCACAATTAGTTTAATGTCTTTGCCATTGACACCAATATCTTGTAAACATTTGATTAACAGTTCATGATTGACTCGGTCGAAGGCCTTCTCATAGTCAATAAAGCAGGCATAAACATCCTGGTTCACTTCACAATAACGTTCGCAAATCATTCTCATATTGAAAATCCCTTCACGTGTACCTCTTCCAGATATAAACCCACTTTGTACGTTACTGATTTGTTCTTCAATTTTCTGTCTGTTTCTCAGTAACATTATTTTCAGGATCATCTTCAACATATGACTCATCAGGCTTAGTGTTCTGTACTCAGTACACAATGTTGGTTTTAGCTTCTTTGGGAGTCGCACAAATATGGATTCATTCATATTCAATGGTATAAATCCAGTCTCATAGATGTCAGTTACTAGCTTATGAATGATTTGAATCCCCACTTCATCTAGTCCTTTTATCATTTCTGATGTTATCTGGTCACTTCCAGGAGCCTTACCTGCCTTTAGATCATTGATAGCCTTCTCAACCTCTGATATTAATATAATATTCCCATCTTCTTTCTCAATTGTGGGTGGGTTCCCTCTGTCATCATTGTATAGTTCGTTTACATATTCTTCCCATCTGGACTTTATTTCATCTTCTTCAAAGAGTATTTTGCCGTCTTTGTTCTTGATACATTTACTGCTTCTCTGTCTGTATCCTTGACCTGTTATCTCTTTCACTTTCTTGTGCATCTCTCTTGAACGATGTTGAGACTCAAGTTGTTCCACTACTTCACACTTCTTATTCCACCATTCATATATGCTAATGTTTTTAGGTGGATTATCCTTCTGTTTTCTAGTAGCTTTACATTAGTTCTTTTGTGTAGGTCATAAGTGAGGTGTAGTTTGTCTACTTTCAGGCAGATTTTCAGGGCCCTATTTTGTAGTATCTGCAATTTTTTAAGTATCTCTTTTTTAGCACCCATGTAGATTACATCCCCATAGTCAAAGTAGGGGAGTACCATGCCTTTGAAGATTTTTATTGACATATCTTGTGTCATATAGTTTCTTAGTTTAGCAAATAGCCATAGTTTGTGATTTACTTTTTGTATGATTTTTGTTACACACAGATTGTAGTTTAGCTAGCTATCTAGTTCTAGGCCTAGGTATTTGTAGTGATTTACACTTTTCAGTGTTTGGTTTCCTAGTGTGCATTGTAGGTTTCTTCCTGTGATTGCTGTGTGTGAGAAGAGTACAGTTTTAGATTGACTGCAAAAGTGTTGAAGTGCTGCTGGCTTTTGCAAGTTACCAGAGGCACTCTCTCGGGGAGCAAATAGAGGTCTCACACCGGCAAGAACATGCCCAGACAGGCGCAAAACTATTTGTCCCTGCACTGGCTGGTCGAGACATGTTGGGAGTTCAATACATCAACCGCCCTTGTCACTGTCTTCCTGGCCACTCTGCTGATAATGCTAAATGGTGGAAATATGTAATGGTACTGTTAGCAATATTTCTAATGATGCATCTGTTGTAATTGTAGTGTTGGGCTCTCCCATTCTAATGGGGTTGGGCGATTTGTTAATGTGTAAAAGCCACCAAATAATATCATGTTGGCCTTCTGTCAAAATCGTCCTTTTGTGCATGCCAACGCCAAGTTCTTATCTATCTCTAGCGATTTAATATGAGCTTTGCCATAAAGAATAGCTGGTGCATATGCTATCATAATTCCTATCTATACTGTGAGTTGTCGTATCTTTGGTTTGTTCAATTTTAATAATTGATTTGCTGTTGTTGTAAACTTATTAACTTTTTGTTCTGTTAATGAAATGGTCATCTCTGTGGTGTCAATAAAAAATCCCAGAAACTTCAACTTGTTTGTTGGTGTTAGTACTGATTTAGTTTCAAGTATGTAGAACCCTAATTTTGCAAATGTTTCACATAATTTGTCTGCTGCTGTCTGGCATTGTTGTTGTGTTTGTGCAACAATAAATGAATCATCCATATATGGAAACATAATATGTCCTTCCCTAGCCATCTGGGGAAAGATTGGTTTAACTAACCCTGTGAAAATGCTTGGACAGCAAGCCTGTCCATTCGGCATGCATGTGAACTCATAAAGTTTGCAGTTCGAACAAAATCTGAGATATTTCCGATTAAGTTTATACATAGGTACTGTATAGTATGCATCTTTAAGATCCACACTGACTAGCCATGAGCCTTGCGTTACTGTGTCTAAGTAATAGATTGATTGATTGATTGGTGGTTGCTTTACGCCGTGTCGGCAGCATAGGCCATATTCACGGCGAGAAATGTTTGTTTTTGTTCAAACCATCGCTTTTACATGTAAAAGCATACAATCAATTTTGTGTCAATGGACACTCATGAATTTTGTAAACTCACAATCATATAGCTGAATAAAAGTCTAAATGATAGTATTATTCACTGATGAAATTTGTTTAAAAACCTATATGAGTTGGTACAAACCAGCTGCCCTCAAAAAGGCTAAAATCTTTTCTTGTTTTACTTTAGTAAAAAGGTCTTGCATGTTGTTTGCAGTGTAAAATTGTTGGCGCAAGGCCATGAAATCCACACAGTTTAATAAAATGTGTTTTAATGTCAGTGGGGACTGACATCCAATACATTCATACATTATTATTATTACTAAGTAATAGTAATAAGAATAGAACAAAAATACAATGCCAAGAGGGCCCAAAAAAACTAACATAGGCAACTAAACATACCAACAGACTATCTATCTGCTACTAAAATGCAGACAATCAAATATCTTATCAGCAGCTACTGCTTGGTAAGACAACACCAACACTACAGCTGGCCAGCATTGAAAACAAGCCTGGGTACCCGGGCGTACATGCTATGGACAGTATAAATACAGCCTCAATAAAAAAAAAAAAAAAAAAAAAAAAAAGGAAAATATTTTTTAATGTTTGTATTCTACAAATTTGTTAAATAATGTTAGATCTAAAATTAGTCTTACTTATTTGGTTTGGGTCGCAAGAAAATATTAGATATGAATTCCCCAGCCACATGTAGCGCTGGTTCTATAATGCCTTTTTCACCAAATTTAAGGACTTGATTGTCTAACGCTTCGCGTTCTGAACCGTGACATCGGTAAGGGAAAGGTATGCTATTTTGAATAGGTTCTTCTATCAAAGGGATTCTTACCCCTTCAGCTAAACTAAGGATAGTTATATTATCCATAATGCTATTCCATTCCGGGAGGCAGTTATTGAGGTTACCAGCTGGAAATATGCTTCCTGGTGTTTGTATTGTCACTTATATTTGTTCCCTGGGTGGGGGAACGGCTTCTGGGCATTGAACTCCCTCTTGAAGGGCCTGTTCCCATCGTTCCAGCCAAACGACTGCCTCTGGCCCCCTTCCCCTGTCCTAGAAGCTGAAGTTTGTCCCGAACCGGCCTCCTCGTTGGCCGGTTAGTCGGTTGAGAAAATCTTGCCTCATCTTCTTGAAGCGGTTAGGATTCACGTCTGTGGACTTCTTGTCCGTTTCCATATGTTTGCCGCACTTGGAACTCGTCTCCACTTGTTTAAAGAAGTACTGGAGTTGCCCACCAAAATTGGTCTTGTCCAGAGGTTTCCCCTTAATGGGCTTGGGGGAAAGGAATAAAGTATATTCCTACCCGTCATTGTCGGTGATCTTCTTAGATCTGGCTACATCCCTGCCTGCGTATCGTACCCCCCTACCTCGTCGGAATCTCTTTGTTCTGGCGAGGGTGACCTTTATACCCCTGCCGGCGGTGAGCGGTCTTCATCTTCACTGAGCACATGAGATGCCTCTGCCTTACTCCGCTTCGTAGCCATGGCTCATAGACTGTGAGTAAAACCAAAACCAATGATTAGGTATTGTTTAGGGCTGAAAATCACACTGATAATTAGAGTATAATTATACTAGGTGTGTATTATGGCCATAAAACAGTCCTTAATGCAGGTGTGTGTATGATCGACAGTCGCAGGATAACGGTATGGTAAACCAACCAATCCAAATGAGGGGTAGGGACCAGTGTAGCTGTACCCTCCCACACTCTAAGTACCTATAAACTTCTCCCACCTGTGGCTTTCTTTGCCATCAAGTTGAAGAAAATACTATAGGACTCAGAGGTATGCCGCAATGAGAATCTTAACGAGACCCAGGAATAAATCCTAGCGACGTAAATGGCTCCTGCCAAATATATCTCTGTTCGGCAACGGGTGGCTTCATTATTAACCGAACAATGGAAGCATTGTTCTAACGATCATATGTAATACGATCGAAACTAAGCTGTAAAACAGTGATAACTTATCGAAAAGTTTCAAAAAACTTTGTACATGAATGCTAACATGAACTGGACCAACGTATCGATTTTGAAACATACTAAAGCCTCAGTCACATGTCACCGGATTGGGGAAACGCAAAGAAACCAAACAAAGTCAGTTGATATCCGGCAAAGTCCGGTTTGTGTATGTTGATATCCATTGATATCCGTTGATATCCCACCCGATCTGTTAAAAGTTTTGGGCATCCACAAAACTTGTAACGGATTGCACCGGACTGACCTATGCGGTTATTATCCATTACCATCCGTTCCTGTCCATTACATATCCATTACACGTCCATTGCCGTTCGTTATAGTTCTTTTTGTATTCTGAATTGTCCTTTGATCGTTACATACGTTATCAACCGTTACCCGTCCGTTACCATCAGGTAACATAATCGATACATTTCAAGTCCGAATAAAACCGAACTAGAATATTCTTTGTCCGGTTCTGTCCGTTGTTCAATCTGCCATAGTGTGACAGGCACTTAACCTGGTTGGTTTTGTAGTTAATGTAGAAAAACTTACGGAGCTGCTCACAAATGTCCTCTTGCCGTGAGCTGATTATGCTAATTGCTGGACCCGGATGCGCTTCCTTCGTCCTGGGCTATGAGTAGCCAGAGGCGTAGTACTGAGGTAAATGGGGGCCAATGTATGTTCTTGTATAAAATGGTCAATAAAAGTGGTTTAAAAAAAATTAAAGCATTATTTTCTTTATAGAATTGATATTCTTACACTTACGACAGATACATAAGATAAATTAATGGCCTAAGGTGACACAGTAAAAAAAACCAGAACACGTTCCCCCCAAAAATATGGTGTCCGACAGGCATAAAAATATTGTACATGTTGCCGGAAACATGCATAATTCAAAATTCCTGACTACGGGCTTGATATGTCGATTACCATAGATACCGTTCGGATCATGTGTAGCTATGGTCCGTGTTAACTTCCGGTAAGGAATTCTAAGCACAGTTCAGTTCCTACCTGGCCACTGTCGTTGACGGAGGGTTGAAGCAGTAGAGACAAATTTGATTGTGGATTACGATGCCGAAAATGCCTAAGGTCAGAAGTGTAGTCGGAAAATATTCAAGGGCGTTATTGAGATCTATGGAGTCATCTGGATGTGGTTCTGACGGCGGAATACAGGACGATCTGCATGTCAGTCGTGTGTTGTCAAATACGCGACTGCAAATGGCGGATCTAGGTTCCATGGACCCTGTACCGTCGACTTCAACTGCCAATGATCACCCGTCTCTGGACGATATAGCCAAGTTGTTGGATGTAAAACTGAAGTCTGCACAAGAGCCATTGTTAGAGCGTATTCTGGGTCTGGAGACTTCTAGGCACAATGGAGGACTACATACGGATCAGTCGGACGTGCCGCATGAATCGAATGATGACGTCACTGGACGGTCACTGGAAACGGTTATGCGCAGTTCAAGTCGACATGGAATTCGGCAAACGGAATCGCGTAGTAACAGGAATGTCATAACCAAGGCTAAAGGTAACGTGTGCCATTCTCCTTGTTCTGGTCGTGCATGTAAACGTAATGTGTCAGATGTTGATGAGGGATCGGACAGTGAGGACTCAGTAATGCGAGAGTTGATACGGTATGCTGGTAAGAAGGTAAAGCGTAAACACACTGTTAAACTGCTTCCTCATAAATACGTAATCAGACGTGAGAAGAAGGGAAAAGTACAGCAAAGGGAGGCTCTACATGGTTCGAGTACTTGGCGGCCATACGTCGAATGGTAAAACGTGGTGATGTGCCTGCTTCATGGGATCGCCATTTAGATGATCATATCGATACCATTTTGGACATGGCCCAAAATTACTCGTGGCATACATGTCTGACGTATAGTGAGAAGATCTTCAATATGGTGGCCGACAAGAGACTACCAGGTGGTTGGGAGGATCAGGGTAAGATAATAGAAGTCAGAAGGGATATTTGTGGACTAGCTAGACGAGTCGACCAAGGCTCGACATCCAATGCATGGTCGACCGCAACCGAATATAAAAAGGGAGTAGATGCGAGACCGTGTATCATATGGAACAGGGGTGGTTCGTGTGGACACACAGGTGACCATGGAGAAGGAAACAGTCAGTTTGTTCACATCTGTGCTTATTGTGCTTTTAAGTTACGCAAGAAGCATTCGCACAAAGAGGTGGATTGCAAGACGAAGCAACATGCCAAGGAAATGGTCGTAGAGGATTCTTCAGCACGTGCAAAGAATTTTTAGAGCGCAGTCGGCCGGTGACTGCTACTACACATGAGACAGTGCGTATGGAAGCGGATGTGAGATTGTCGCGGTTCGTACCCGAGACTACAGATGTCGCCACAGACGATGATGCGTCAATTAACCCAGTCGGCATTGGTCGAAATAAGGTCGGTGCGGTTGATTTGTTGGTGGCGTGTCGGCCTCCGTGTGTATCGATTCCCTCTGTCGTCCCTGTTTCCTCATTTATCTCTGATACAATTATGCCTGGTAGCACCCGCATACAGTGCGATATAAGTTCTGTAGGTTCTCAGGAACCCCTTCACTGTCACCCGTTAAACAAAGCTAGTGGGGGATCGTCAGTTCTGCCTAAAAGACAACGGGCGCCATCTAAATATTTATTTAAGAACTATAAATTCAAGCGTGGCCCGCCAGTCAGGGCCACTGATTGTTTTCAGGATATTAATTGTCAAGGTTTTAGGTATGCGTTGAACTGTACTAGCTTAGTAAAAAAGGCACGTTATGCGTGGTGTAAGCCATCAAGGCAATGTTTAGTTGCCAATGATAACGTTAACACGAAAATGTATTATGTCGATACACATACGGTAGGTACGACGTCACATCAATCACCACTGACAGTAACTTCGCCACCGTCTGGGTTCGACCAAGACAATGATCATGATAGCGAACAGGCTATGGTGACGTCTACCTGCTCTCTGTGTTTCAATATGTCTGAGTCGGCGGCCTCAAATAATGGACTGGTACTCATGGACAGATTCGGTAATTGCCTGTCGGCTGACTCGAATATTGACTATTTGGACTGTATCTCAGTTTGTAAAAAATGCATACGCCTCTATATGCGACCTGGAGTTAGTCCGGCCACTAACTTAATTAATGTTCCTTCTGGCACCCTTTCTCAATCTTCTGTTTCTAAGTTGCCGGGTACTGCGTTACAGGTTCCTGTTGTTGCTGTTCATTCTGGTAACGAAAAGGTTGGGAAAGGGTGTCCCTCTATTACTATTTCGGATGTTAGGAATCCAGTTTGTGTTCCTAGTAACACTGACCTTGACAAGGTTGTACTTGTCAGGAGTTCCGAGTTGAGCTCACCCTTCTTTATGGTTGATCAGATGGGACGAAACAATGGTAGGGTCGTCCCAGGTTCTTCTGAACTTGAAATAGTTGGTGGTCCTCCGCCTGTTAATGTTGCTATGCCTAGTCTGTCACCGTTAAACTTTGAAGTTGATTTGCATGTTGCTAGTTATGATGACGTTGATGTTCTTAATGATATGATTGATACACAAGTGTATGATGATGATGTCTCAAATTTTTGTGATAAATCACCCCTAGATTGCAGAGTCGCAGTCTTACGTATGTGGCCTAATATAAATGCTACGTGTGACCTCGGTTTGAATTATTCAGACATTTATATGAAAGTTAGATCTACGGGCCTCCCGAATTATTTATCGGCTAAATTGCCGATTCCGTCGGGATTACGTATTGCTAACTGGAAAACTTTGTTGTTGGGGTACGAAGATATAGAAATAATATCATTTCTGGAGTTTGGTTGGCCGGCCAACTTTACTGGTTCGTTTATTCCAACTCCAACTATGATTAACCATGCTCGTTCTAAGGAAGATTTGTTTTGGATTGATAATTATGTGCGTACTGAATTGCTTCACGGAGCGTTGCTAGGTCCATTTAATGAACCCCCATTTTATCCATGGGCACAAATTAGTCCCATTATGACCCGCCCCAAGAAAAATACTGATGAACGGAGAATAATAGTTGATCTTAGTTACCCGAAGGGGCGAGGTGTCAATGCCGGTATTAATAAAGGGTTCTATCAGGGTAAGCCTTATAAATATCGCCTTCCAACCATTATGTCATTAGCTAAACAAATTCCGAAACTGGGGGACGAATGTTTTATGTGGTCAATTGATCTTGCTAGGGCGTACAGGCAATTAAGAACCTGCCCCTTAAGTGTGCCTCTTTTTGGGATTAAAGTTGATAATAAATATTATTTTGATATTGCTCCGCCTTTTGGGTGTCGTACATCGAGTATGGCCTGTGCACGAACTACGGCGGCAGTGGTATATCTAATGACTAAAATGGGATTTTTTACACTATGTTTTTTAGACGATTTTGTGGGGGTGGAAAATTCTTTGGAAAAAGCACAAGAGGCGTATGATTACGTTTTTAAGTTGACTGCATGTTTAGGCCTAAATTTAGCAATACGTAAATGTACTCCTCCGACTCAAAAGCTCATCTGGTTAGGTTATGAAATCGATTCAAAAAACGTATGTGTCCGTATACCTGACATCAAATTACTAGACATATTGATAGAATGTAAAAAATGGGTAGTTGGTAGGGAAGTTACTCGAAAAAATGTACAGCGGTTAGTTGGGCGGTTACAATTTATTTCAAAATGTGTGATATCTGCACGCATTTTTATGAACTGAATTTTAGATTTTCTTCGAGGAACGCCATTCATAGGAAAAGTCAGAGTAACGGATGTTTTAGTAAGGGATGTAGCTTGGTTTTGGCGTTTTTCAGAAGGCCATAATAGGTTGGTTTTGTTGCAACACCTACCTAATAAAATATGGGTCATTGAGTGCGATTCTTCATTGCTCGGTGGGGGTGCATTCAGTCCGAAGCATTATTATTCGGAATTGTATACAGCGAAATTTCTTGATAATGGTTTTCACATTGCGCAATTGGAGGCCGTAAATTTAGTGGTGGCGTTAAAAAACCTTTCCCCCCCTGACCCTCATAATTATCAAATTATCATTAATACTGATAATGCTGCTTCCCAACAGGTGCTGTCTACTGGTGCTGGAAAGGATCCTGTCTTATGCGCCTGTGCCCGCGAGATCTGGAGGTTTGCTGCCACGTTTACTTGTGTGGTACAGGTTGTTCATAAGCCGGGAAAGGATCTAGTACTAGCGGATGCTCTAAGTAGGTTGTGTTTTGATAGTAGGTTTAAATTAATTGCTGACGAGTTATGTCAGGCTAAATTGTTGACTAAAATACATGTTTCATATGACGGGCAGGTGTTAGACGTCGCGTTATAGTGCCTGCCTGCATGTTGATAATGTTGTTATATGCCTTTATCAACTTGCAGAAAATAGACGGGCTTTAGTACAGAGGATAGGTGTGTACTTCGCGGCAGGACTAGCAGAAGGGACATGGAGAAATAAAAGGGTACAATTTAGGGAGTATCTAATGTTTTGTAATAATATTGGAGACAATCCTAAGAAACCCAAACTAAAGACGGTAATGGTATATGCTTTATATTTAAATGATAAATTAAAAACTGAAGGAGCTGTAAAAAATTATATGAGTGGGGCAAGGACTTGGATAAGATTGATGAAAGGAAGTACTGAATCACTTGACTGTTATGCTATGACATTAATTAATGCTGGAATAGGTAAATTAAAAAATAATGCTGTAAATAGAGCTTATCCATTGAAAATTAAGCATATTAAAATGATCATAAAATTTAAAAAGATTAAAGATGATGGACTTGTGTTAATTGTTGCATTACTAATAGGTTATCTATGTTTATTAAGACAGTCTAATTTATTTTATTCCGAGGTATCTGGTGATAGCGGTCACATGTTGCTCAGAAGGGACATCAAGGCACACGAAACACACCTAACAATAACAGTTAGGAGCACTAAAACGACACACCGTCCTGAAGATGTGTTCAGCATTGAGCTACCAAAAGGGGCAAGTTCCAACTTCTGCCCAGTGCGTGCTTGGTCGAAATACATCCGACTGACTCCGGTACATAAGGCCGCCCCAGCTTTCGTCCTGAACAATGGGGAGCCGCTGACTGCCATAGTGTTTAAAAAATGTATGCAAGCTGCATTGAAATCTTGTGGACTTCCCTGGTGGCCATTGGTGACGTGTCATAGTCTTCGGCGAGGGGGAGCCCAGGAGTATGCACGAATCGGAATGCCCGTAGAGTGCATAAAGGCACTTGGGAGATGGAAATCCGATAGTGTATTTGATTATGTAAATAAACACGTATTGAGTTAGGAATCATCATCTCCCCTGTCCCAAATTTGGCTGAGAGATGATGATCCCAGTGTGCAATGTAACGAATGTTGCTGTGTGAAGTGATAGTGCGAATGTGGTTGAGTGTGCCAGATGTGAGCTGATGAAGTGACCGTGATCTGTTGTAGCTGTGTCGTCATGTCTTCTGTTTCCAGTTTTATTACAGAAATGAATAGAGAATGCTCAGAAGTATATCTTATAGTAGTATGATAGTACAATCATGGATTGGCCTGCATATAAGTAACTGAATTATGAATTAGTACTTGAACTTGACCCCGATAAGACCTGCACATAAGTAATGAATAGTAAATTAGAAAAAATGTCAGAGGTTGTACTACCTGCTGAAATAGAATAATTAAACCTAATTATCTCAATTGTATTATTGAGAAAAACTGATAAATAATGTTTTAACAAAGGTGTAGTCGAAAAAAGGCTGCTGTAAAATTTATTAAGCTCAAATAATAAATTTATTAGCCCAAAAAAGTTATTATCTGTGTCTGGTTTTGAATTACATGGAGAATGTGCACTGTCCTACATCCCACTAAGCCTTTATTTTATGTAGAATATTAATCTTTAGTGGCTGAAATTATAAAATGGCAACATCACTTGAAATAAACATCCATCCTGCATGCACATCTTTGCATGTATTTTTTTTTAAATCCTGGTTATTAAAGTGGTTAGGACGTAATGGTTCGTGTCACTTGCTTGTTACGTCGGAGACTATGCTATTCTGGTGATACCAAACATTCCACAAAAAAGCACTTGCTAATGTTGTACATGCAAGTCTATTTTATATCACCATGATTAATGAGATTGTTTTCCTATGAAGATGAATAAAGACAAATTTTTGTTTTTTTTTTTTTTGTTGTTAAATTTTTGTTATTCCAGTTTAATAACATCTTTTTTCAGCACCGTGCCGCTGGTCTTCTGGCCTTAACAATTATAGTGCATATGAACTATTTATGGATGAGATAATGAGATGGTATGAACAATATAGACAATAGTAGGTTAAAAATGGGCATTACAAATATAGTGGGGATCTTATTTCGCACATGTAGACTGGAGAATAGCCATTTACCTTTAGACTATATCAGTGATTTGATGATCATACCTGTGAGGAGACATTAATATAATGGGCATGACTTGCTGATACAGGTAGTCGTGGATTTTGGATTATGCAAATAATGGTTGCATGATTCATTTAAATTGTCTTGGGTCAACTATAGCTTTGTCAGTAGTATATGTTTTATTGGTTTAGTCAGGTGTTATAGGCTGGTGGGTATACTTTGGTAGTTGTTATTTCTTTTACTCTTTTTGCCAGGGGGGGGGGGGGGGGGATCAGAGAGGGAGAGGGATGGGAGGGTTTGGGACTATGTATTTATATTGGTTCTCAACTTTTGTGGTCTATCCAGGTAGGTTTATTAATGTATGTCTATGTTGGGTACTCAACCTTTAATCTAGATTTAAATTGCAGGTAGGTTGTTGCATTCCTGGTTTTGGCAGAGTTTGTTCCAGAGTTGGCTTCCCTGATAAATAGGTGCTCTTTTGAGTTTGTTAGTCCTTGGATAGGGAATTCAAGAGGTTTCCATCTGCTGCCCTAGTATTGTGAATACTTGTGTCGGTATATATTGTGTCTTGGGCTCTATTGTACATTTTCAAGGCGCTTTTTGTCTCCTATCTGAAAAGGGAGGCGTCGCCGAGACGTCGCCGCGACGCACCCTGAACGCAAATAGGCCAAAAAGCATCGCCGCGACGTCGCTGAGACAGACTCTGAACGCGGCCCTGGTATAGAAATGAGCGTAACCACCATGGCGAATACCGGGCTGCTTTAACTCACACCGACGGTTTTAGAGCTGATGTGGGCAAGTTATTTAGATAGCTTATCGTTTAATACTAGGGCTAAGCGACTCAATATTAGAAGTGTCCTATACTATTGTATTTAGCCATGGAAATTAAGTATTACCTAAATCTCATAGCTAAGCGATTGCATACATTTGAATATCTTGCATCAGCGTTGAAGTACTTAGTTCACACAGTATATTACTATTGTACGTAAATTGTTAGTATGTCAACACCAATTATAGAAGATTTGTTAGGTTATATATACACAAGCACTTTTTGAAAATAGCTTCTCTCTTACCGGTGGCTTATACTCTTGTTTGTCCCACTTTTTTCTCGCATCACCCTAGCATTGAAGCAGATGCGTCAGAAATTATTCAGCTCATTAATAGTACAAATAGCAACCAGGTTTTTTTAAATAGTATCGCTGTATCGGGGTTGTGGGGAGGGGTGACAGGCCAGATTTCCACCTCGAATCTTTGAAGCGGAAGGCCATGAGAGGTCAACCAATGTGTAGAATACTAAACTTAAATCTAGACTTTTATCAATCTGTTTAGTCTGTGGTAAGGAGACTGTGGAATGTGCTTCCCCTTAACTTAAGATTAAAGAGCAGCAAACTTTTATTGGATTCAAAGTCTCGCTTGGAGTTCACCATGCAGACCAGGGCCCCTGATAACACCATTGTCAGTGAAAATTACACCACAAAACCAAATGTACCTTTATCTTAAGTGCACAGACCAAGGGAATGCCACAACCTTTCTTTACCCTCACCTCCTAAAGATATCAGGACTGGCCCACCCAAATATCATCAGGCCACAATGATGACACTATAACTTACCATAAAAAAATCAACCAGTCTAATTAACACTTCAGCTACTTGCTGACCATTCATTGGAATAAACATCCCGCCCCCCCCCCTTCTCCCTTCCTTTCTTGTAAACACCTAAAGCACTAATCATCAAGGCCCCTAATTATATACCAATGAAGCATTGTTCTCCTTGCTGACACAGAAAGTACATTGGTCACAAAGATATGTCTATATTAGTAAGAATACAGCTATGTTACTTTACAATCAACAATTATTAACTACAGTGACATAATATGTGGCTTACTCACACAAAAGTAATGGTAAATTACGATGGGTGCACAACAATATCCAAAGGTGTAGTAATACTTAGGCACACAAGTGCATAAAAGGGCAAAAATCAACCTACTCAAGAGAAAAAGAAATGTCCACCTACTATCACTGATGGACAAATGAGCAAGGGATTCACAGTACATAGATCAAAGAAACAGAACCACAAGGATGGGAAACAACATACACCTCCAGGTCCCACAACCAACTACCAATAGATTATCCAAAGCACCGATTTTTTAGGGCAATAGAATGTGGAACAACATGCCTCATGGGATTAGAAACCTAAGTACTTATGTAGGATTTAAGTCTGCATTCAGAACACACCTCACTGGTCAGGCAATAAGCTATGGATACAACTGAATACATGACTCAAGACCATGTTCACTGTGGTCCTACCCTCATGTGCCCCCTGCCTGCCACACCCCTCCCCATAGTCCCCTTCCCACTAATATCGGGTCCCCCTCCATTCCTTTATCTCATCCTCAAATCGGTGCCAAAAAACACGATTAGCTATCCAAGACTTAGCAGCTTATAACATAGATATACTGAAATGAGTAAATCTATCTAAAGAAATGACAGAAACTCAAAACCATCGGACTATGCAACTTTAAATACAATGTAATTGCCACAAAGAACCTTTTATATATTTGTTCTTTTTAAAGCAGAAGAAAGAAAAAGACACCCAGACAACCCCAATGATGGCCTAATACTGTAATGAGCTTATTCACCTTTAATGCTTTAGTTAAAAACTACCTACAGTGCTTTCAAAAGGTTGTGAAATAAAAGTTGGAATTGTAAAAGTAGAAGTTAGAGCATAGTCTATGTTGTGGAAAAAGTATGAGTCGCAGGTGAGCATGTAATGATGCTGGTGTTAGCAACATTACATGTATTTAATCTATCCCACAAAAGGCATCCAAAATATGCTCACATGATTTTGTGCTAAATTGAAAATATAAAAATTTGCATCTCGACACCATGCACCTACCCAAACGTTTTTTTCCAACTTTATTTTCTTGTAAGACACAATCTTTTTTTGTTTAATTGTAATCAATAAAATCTTGTATACATTTTCTCTGTGTGTTTAATGGTGTTTTGGATGTGTGCTAAAATTATGTTAAGAACTGATATTACATGGTTAATTTTAACGACTTTCTCAATTTGTATAATATCAAAATCAAACGATGAAATAAAAAAATATCAACTTTGACATGCACAACATATAAACCTCCCCATCAATATCATTTCTGCTTTTATGTGGAATGTTCTTGGCATATTATTGGGAATGCTTACACTTTTGGCTTCCATGTCACAAAAGTGGTACCTGGTTATATTTCACGATGACAGAGACCTTTCTTCTAAAGAATCCAAAAGAAACTTTTGTTCACAACCATCCTAGAGTCGTAATCCTAAAATACTCTACTTGATATCCTTTCACTTCATGTTATTTTTAAGTTGCATAATCCGATGACTTTCGAATTTTTGCTTCATTTTTGAGATAAATGTATCAGGTTGACCATTATAACCTAATATGCATTATTCTGGAGTCACTGTGATTAAAAAAAACTCCTAATTTTGGCGCAATTTGAGCTGAAAGAACCCAACGTAATTTCAGCAAGCTTGCCAAAAGTCCAGTTGTTGTGGTCCAGATTCACATCTTGGGATGGTCACGTGATGAGGAATGACCTATTAATATGTAGGTCTGACTAAAGCCATATATGGTACTGGAATGAGGGCCAGACTAATGAGGTCATGAGATTGACCTAATTGGTCATTGCCCTCTCTACCTAGTGGCTGTCTCAAAGTAGGTGTCCAAAGGGATCGGGTAATAAATTCACTGATTATTCTGTATATGCTGTACCAAAGCATTAGTTAATGCACCAGTACCTAAGTTGGATATATATAGAATCAAATATAAGTAATTGTTTTGGTTTTGAAAAAATGTTTCACCCGGACCATGCAACTTTAATTATACATTAAAAGAACTGTACCACTCATGGGCAGAAGACATGTGCTATGGCACTGAGAAATGACATGAATAAAAATTCTTTTACAAAGTAAAACTATTATATTCAATATACCTATTGTGCATCTACGTGACGGCAGTAGATCATATTCCTGCGATACTGTAGGCACATTTAGTGTACTCACGGATCAAGCCAGTGACTATTGATAACTTATTTCGGTGAAACACTAGCATATCCACTGGACAGGTCCATTATTGTTGTGAATCTTATTCTCCAGGGTGTATTGTGCATGCCACTGGGACTGTGGTGGGATGTATTCGTGTGAGACAGTACATGTGACAGTGGTGGCTTATTGTTGAGACATACTGAGTTTATAAGTAGGGTACTTACTGGACGGCCATGTAACTGTGATACACCATTTAGCTCCTGGCGTTCTTGTATGATCTTAGCTTTCTGTCGCCTAATAAAGTCCTCTAAATCATCAGCCATCTCAGAATCTAACAAATCGTGGCGCTACACGTCTATCGGCAGAGATATGCACTGGAAGGAAATGTAAGACAATATGTGAAATAACAAATCAGGTCATTGACTAAATAAATAAAATATATATAACTTATCCAATTAAATGGTCGTCATGCGACATGCAAAGTGAATTCCAAGATAGGATCTCTATCATCTTTTGTAATCAGATGGTATTTATTTATGATAGTCATGATAATTTAAATGATAACCTATACTATGATATATAGTATAGTTATACGAGTCTTACCTTCGTATAGATGATGGATAACTGTTGTTTTCCCAAGGTATAAGTCTCGGTTAGTCGTGGTCTAGGGAGAAGGAAGCACATCCGGGTCTAGCAATCTTTACCTACTAATTGAGCATAAAAATTATTAAAATTCAATGGATACTTTGATGTTCTCGTCATGGTACAAGCGATCCTGATAGTTGTGGAAGGGCTGGGTGGGTGGGCCCTAGACCACGACTAACAATAATAGACCAGGGACTAACAATAATAAAACTGCTAGTTT
The DNA here is from genome assembly GCA_030323885.1 of Branchipolynoe longqiensis. Taxonomy (NCBI): domain Eukaryota; kingdom Metazoa; phylum Annelida; class Polychaeta; order Phyllodocida; family Polynoidae; genus Branchipolynoe; species Branchipolynoe longqiensis. The sequence goes on from CM059187.1 coordinate 9,587,351, forward strand.
AAATCCTAATTATTTTATATCCAAATGAGTATTACTAGGCCATGTCTTAAATAATTTAAATACCATTGAGACATCCCAAAACCTATTATATTTTGGTTTCGGCGGATTCCTTTCGTAAACTGACCTCAAAAACCAGTGAATAACTTGGTGTTTACCAACTGTTTGTCCATCTACTCGGGGAAGTATAATAGATAAAGCACATCTTGCAGCATTTATCTCTCCAAAACCTAACCCCTGATCTTCGAGCATCCTTAAAAATCTAACCACTTGTGCTATTGTAGGCTTCATGGGTTTTACTTTCATAAGTAAACAATGGAAACCCCATTTCTTCAAATAACTTGAATATAATTTAACTGTTCCTTTCCTCCAGGCATGTGAAGTTAGCCTCTGCTGAGTAACTTTGTCTAATACAAATTGTCGTAAATATGTGTTCAGAAAAGGAATGCCAGGAGGGGTGTTGTTGACACATCTCCATGACTCATCAGTGGGCCTTGATGTTTTAAATTTCCCACTCCGTGTTTGAATCGTATAGAGCTCTTGGCTCCTAAGGCTACTACTGCCAACCATGGCTGCGTGTCCCAATCGGGGACTATCAGAATTCTGTGTGTTCTGTCCATTCTGATCTTCCTTGCTAATCTGCTGATTAGGCTGAATGGTGGGAAAATGTAATAAAAATTATTTTCCGAAGTCAAAGAGAAAGCATCCACTTACCAAGCATTGGGCTCTGGATGCCATGAAACATATTTTGAGAATTTGTTATTATTTCTTGATGCAAACAAATCTACATGTGGCTTTCCCCATTTCTGACAAATAATCTCAAAAATGCCATCATTCAGTGACCATTCTAAATGATCATGAAAAAGTAGACTTTTCCTATCCGCTAGTGTATTTTGGCTACCTGGTATATGTGCCACCGTTAGCCAAACGTTATTCTTCTGTGCCCAATTCCAAATTAATTTGGCTATTTTATTACACTGTTTGGACCTTGTCCCTCCCATGTTGTGAATGTAAGCCATTGCAGTAGTATTATCTGTCAGAATCCTGACATGGCATTTGGGTATGCGGATTAAACTCAATCAATCAATCAATAGTTCCATCCTCTAGTCGAGGGTTGGATACAATGGTTCTCCACTTGTCCCGATGTTGTGCTGTTCTGATAGACTGTGAATAATTCAAGCCTGTCCACTGTGAAATATTTGTAAACCATGAACATCATGGATTAAACTACATAATCCTAAATACACTGCTCTCAATTCTAGAACATTAATATGATCTGAATTTTCTTCATCAAGCCATCGGCCTCCTGTCGCTATATTTTCATGGTGGGCCCCCCCATCCTTCCAAAGATGCATCAGTTGTCACTACCATATTTGGTTCCCCCATATGTATAGGATTGGCAGAGGAATCAATATGTTGAAACCACCAAGTAATGTCTTCCAGTCGTTCAGGCGAAATAGACATCTTTCTTTCAAAATTCCCTTTAGTTTGAGCTAATGCTAAATTTTTATCTATTTCTAGCGACTTAATGTGAGCCTTACCATATAGAATAGCTGGGGCATAGGCTATCATAATGCCAATTAAAACGGCGACTTGCCTAATCTTTGGCTTGGGTAACTGTAATAACTTGTGTGCCGTATCAGTAAACTTGTCTATTTTCTGTTGTGTGAGTGCCACAGTCATTTTGTCTGTATTTAACAAAAAACCTAGACACTTTAACTCCATTGTTGGAGTAAAAACAGACTTTTGGTCATGAATATAAAATCCTAACTTAGTAAATGGTGTACATAAATTATTTACTGCCTTTTGACAAGCAGCTTTTGACTGCACCACAATAAATGATTCATAAATATACGGGAACATAACATGTCCTTTACACGCCATGAGTGAAAAGATTGGTTTTAGGAGCTTAGTAAATAAGCGAGGAACACAAGCTAAACCATTTGGTAAACAAGTAAATTCATATAGTTGTTCATTCCAAATAAACCTTAAAGTTTTTGGTCTGCTTCGTAAATTGGAAGTGTGTAATATGCATCTCTGAGATCGACACTTGCCAACCAAGCACCCTTGGAAATCAAGTCTCTTGCCGTCTCCAAGGAAAACATTAAAAAATATACGGGAACATAACATGTCCTTTACGCACCATGAGTGAAAAGATTGGTTTTAGGACCTTACTAAATAAGCGAGGAACACAAGCTAAACCATTTGCTAAACCGTCTCCAAAGAAAACATTTTTAAATGCTTATATTCGACTAACTTGCTAAGTCTTGTTAAATCTAAAATCATTCTCACCTCTCCATTAGGTTTAGGTCAAAAATAAATATTTGAAATATGTAGAATATAATTTATTATATATATATAAGGAGGCGGAATTTCCCCCTTCTCTTTAATTAATTATTTATTATTAATTTCTTATTTATTCTTCACTGTACATTCACCCCGGGCCATTCTTTTGCCCTGGGACTGCCATTTCATTGCCGCTTGGCTCATTCCCGCTTTGATTGCACTCGCAGCACCACTTATTTTTAGTAAGCAACACCGGTCGTCAGTTAACACAGTCAACCTGCTACCTGTGTTGGATAATGGAGGACGAACTCACTGAAGGACGAACGCAAAGGAGTGTCGTGAGCTAAAAACATTGTTACATACATTTCCGTCGATCGACCTAGTCGAATTTCCGTCAGTGTGTCGATTTCCATTAACGCCATATTAAATACGAGGATGGACGGCGGGAAGTGCTTGATATCATGCTTTCATTAATTCTAAGCAGAACCTGATGTCATGTATGTGTGTCGACTGATTTTATCATAACCGAGTCAGTCGTTCTATACATGTGTGTCGAATAGAAAATTGGAATAACTTTCATCCGCTATAATAACGTTACGACCGCAAACAAGATGGCGGCTTGGCGGGAAATTATTCGACTTCCATTATGATTAATCGACTAACATGAACTGGGCTAGTCGAAGCATCTTGACTGTCGAGCTCAACTATAATATACCGATTTTCACTCAAATTATTCGACAGAATGATGCTAAAATACTTAAATACTAAAATCGACGAAATAAATCGACACAATATGTACTTAGAAAGATAAAAGACATAGGACTTAGGCTAGTCATTGCCTCTATGACAAATCAACTAACTAAGTGGAATGCCGGCATTACACTTATACTCCTCTAATATTTTATACACAGTTCTTATTCATATACATACCAATTATATTTTATACACCTTTACACTACATCCTCATTATCATAAGAATTGAACATATAGGCAGCAGCATAGAACATCACTCCATCGAATGATTTTGCTATGGTTCTCATATACAATTGAACTGCCAGTTTAACAGTCGATCTACCTCAAACACCGGTACTGTTTCACTACATAACTTACACAAGTATTTTATTATGCCTAAAGAATTTTGTGATACTTGTGGGGCAGTACACGAAAAAAGAAATAAAACAGTGCGAGGAAAAGCAGGATACTGCGGGTCCAACAATGAGGTCACGCTCAATCCGCCGGCTACCTGATAGTGAACATAAAATGTCGGACGACCAGAACACTAGGGGGGTTGAAGTCATCGCCATGTCGTCTGAGGAGTGACTTAAACTACTGGAGAAGGAAGTAAGGACGCTTGAAGTTGAGGACGAGCTGGCTGCCTTGGAGGAGCGAAAAAGAAAACTCCTATTAAAGCAAGAGAGACGCCGCCAAGCCAGCACAGGAGCACGACGGGATGTGGGCGAGGCCGTTCGAGACGCGAGCTCAGGATATGCTTGCGACGATGGGGGGGCCAACCAAACGACCCGTTACGTGGACGCGACTTTCGTCGGAAAACCGAAAGACGGCTTCTGTTTTTACGGGAGGGACGTAAGCCGTTCACGATCTACCGTACGCCGACGGAGGACGTCGAGCAGCGCATCGTCCAGCAGGAGTGCCAGTAGACGACGTAGAAGTAAGTGGAGCCTCAAGAGGTTTACTGTCGGAAAGAGAGATATTGGTAAAGTGAACTGTTACGAGTTGATAGCTGCCACGGGCCAGTGGGCACTCGGCATAAAGGAGCTGGGCATTAAAGACTTGAGGGCCTTGCTGGAGCACATTGTGTTTCTGGCCCATAGGGCGTGCACAAATGAATATCTTGACTCGGCTCACACTGACTATGATCGGTCAATCAGAACACTGGCTGAGGAAATAGGCTTTGCTGCTTTCTCTAGCGCCAACAGGGGCTCGAGTGTGCTATTTTATTCTTCGCTCAATGTAAGATCAAGGAAGTCTGGAACGACAGGCTACGCCACCAGGAAGCCAGGTAGTCACACCAAGAGGCCTTGCTATGCGTGGAATGGCGAGCAGGGCTGCTCACGAGGCGAGGCCGAATGTAGATTCGGCCATGTCTGCTCAAAGTGCAACGGAAAAAGCCACAAGCGTCCAGCATGCAGGGAGTGACGGCGGGCGCACTCTCAGGAGTCCAGCCGGGGGGTAGAGGTCTTTGCAGGTGACCGGGGTTACGGTGTGATGGGATTAAACCGCACCTGTGATGACGATATTGAGAGAGGGGTCTTTGGAGGTGACCGGCTCGACAATGGGGATAATAGGGTCTTTGTAGATGACCGTGAGGACTGTGCTGATACAGGGGTCTTCGTAGGTGACTGCATGTACTGTGTGGAGAATAGCACTCCTACAGAGGAACAACTTTATCATGTCGACGAGGGGGTCTTTGCAGGTGACTACGTTGCACACAAGAGGGGGGCTGATATGGAGGAGGCCCCACCGTGAGGTGAACACCAGCTGAACAGTTCGGATGTCGGACCACTAAGCTAGGGCCTGTGATAGATTCCAACCAATTATATGACAGTCAAGGATTACAAGTACCTGAATGCATACAGGACTGGATGCAAGTGAGAGACTGTGAGGGTTGTCTAGAAGTGACTATCAGTGAACTCGAGGGCTCCTCGCCCGTCATGTTCTATGTAACAAATGACTGTGATAGGGGTGTTTGTTCTTGTGTATACCGCATTGAGGGTGTTGTTTGTCAATTGAAGCCTTGTCGGTTTTTCGCTGAACTGTTTTTCAGGGGCGGCATTGATCCGGAAGCCTATTATATATTACGAGGCATAGTCTTCGGTTTTCAGGTGATAACTACTGAATTTGACAACAGCTATGAAAACAACAATAGTAAACGCTTGTTGGCATGGGAGCGGGACCTTATCGAAGCGAAATTGGCTGTTGAATTAGACCAGGGTGTCATTTCTTGTGTTGACTACAAACCACAATGTGTCCACTCCATGTTTGTCGTCCCAAAGGAGAGTGGGGGGGGGGGGGGGTCGGCTGGTTATCGACTGTAGTAAGCCCCGTGATAGGTCGGTCAACTCGGCCACTAGTGAGGTCGCCCATACTTTTAAATACCTAAGTGTCGATAATGTAATCGACAATCTTGAGCAGGGTGACCACCTATCTTCTGTTGACATAAAGGATGCCTACAGTGCCGTCCAGATAAACCCTAGGGACCGCATAAGGCAGGGTCTGAAGTGGAAATTTAGGGACGATGACAGTGTTAGATATATGGTCGACAATCGCCTATCAATGGGCCTTGCCTCAAGCCCCTTTATATTTACAAAAATATCTAATTTTATTGTAAGATGTGCAAAGAGGGAAGGCATAAAATGGGTCATTAATTACCTCGATGACTTTTGTATTATCGGCGATTCATGGGATCACGATGCTATTGACCAATCAAAACTAATTGCAATAATACGTAGGTTAGGTTTCTCACTAAGCTTTCGAAAGTTGCTCTCCCCTACTCAGAAGATGCGTTTTCTTGGGATCGACATTGATTCTATAAAATTAGAATTAACTCTCCCCGCTGATAAGCTCATTAAATTATACCGAGTTTTGGCTCAATTCCGGGGTCGGAGGAGAGCAAAACGGAAGGATCTTGAGAGACTGGGGGGGGGGGGGGGGGGTTACTTGCACATTGTGCCAAGGTGTTACGTGGAGCCCGTACCTTCTGCCGTGGGATCTATGATCTCATTGCTTCCATCAGGGAGCCTTATCACTACACCAGGTTGGGTGTGGGCTTCCGCCAGGACATTGAATGGTGGGAACGCTTTGCCGCACGTTTTAACGGGAAGGCTGCCATGCTAGGAAAATTTACGCGGGTCTGCTCAGTCTATAGCGACGCCTCAGGCTGGGGTATGGGCGCCACCCATGGGGGGGATTGGTTAGTCGGCTGTTATAAGGGAGATGATGATATAGCGCTTTGTGACTATGCGGGCACCATCACGTCTCACCCGAGGAGGGGTTGGACTCTGCTCATATTAACGTCAAAGAAATGGTGGCCGCATTTGAGGCAACCACATGCTGGGCGCATGGTTGGGGAGGGGGGGGGGGGCTCGATAGTGTTCATGACTGACAGCGCTGTGGGCCAGGCTGCTCTGAACACGGGCCGCTCCCGCTCATGGGAGATCATGGGTTATCTCCGAAAGCTTTTCTGGATGGCGATTGAACATTTTTTTATATTCATTTCTTCCTATATTCATACTTCTAGAAATATCACTTGTGATCCATTGAGCAGGCTGGGGGATGTTGGAAGTGCTGCTAGGATAGCTGCTGTTGATAAAGCATGGCTCATGTGTTGTAGAGAGAATTTTTAGGCCCCCTTTTCTTTTCATTCCAGGGCGGGAAGCGCTGGCAAGGGAGCAGCAGCTATATGAGAGCCGGTTTTATTCCGCCAATTCCTGGTCTTCAAGGACGGTTCAGATTAAGCGTTATTTGACCTTTGTCGATCAGTTCGGGGAGAACAGGGCTCCTTTCCCCTGCACCTCGAAGTGGGTCACTCTTTATGCGACCTGGCTTGCCAGGGATCTATCTTATAGATCTATATTGAACTATTTGTCAGGTCTGAACTTTTACTTAAAACAGAATGGTTGCCAAACTATCCTGTATGCCGATTACTATGTATCTGCAACTTTGAAGGGCATAAGACATGAGAAGGGTGATGCACCAAAGGCTGCGCCCCCCCCTCTTACCACATATGTTGGTTAAAATTTGTGGGGGTTTTACCCTGAACTCTGGCCATACCTCCTGGCGCGCTGCGATGTTCCTGTCCTTCCGTGCATTACTCAGGAAGAGCCAGGTCACAGACTCAAGAGGCCTCCCTTAGATATTCGGATTTTACATTTTTTGATTGGGGTATGTCTCTTTAATTAATTATTTATTATTAATTTCTTATTTATTCTTCACTGCACATTCACCCCGGGCCTTTCTTTTGCCCCGGGACTGCCATTTCATTGCCGCTTGGCTCATTCCCGCTTTGATTGCACTTGCAGCACCGCTTATTTTTAGCTTTAGGTAGGGCTGTTATTTTGCCTGGCCAAGGGACCTTCAAGCAAAAATAAAGAAGGTTCCCCACCACTACTCATTGTTCGCTCTCTCTTTCCTTTACCGTAGCCTAAAACTTATATTCTCCTTTCACATGGTTTACCTCTTGAATAATTGATTTTTGATTTTTTTTAAATCCCAACTTGCTTATCTAGTGCTTCTCTCTCATTTTTATCAAATTGATAAGGAAAAGGATTTACATCCTGTACTGGCAAAGATGTAAAAGGAATACGTATCCCTTCTACAATACTTAAGATTGTTAAATTATCAGTAATGGAGTTCCACTCTCGTAAACAATTTTTTACATTTCCTGCTTGAAAATTGCTTACAGGTGTTATGGCAGTCATGGCGGTTTGTGTAACTACCTCTACTTGTTCCCTGGTCGAGGGAACGGCTTGCTGGGAGTATACTCCCTCTTGAACGGTCGTTTTCCGTCGTTCCAGCCAAATGACTGATGTTGACCCCGACCTCTGGGCTGGAAGGTCGGTCCTGGCCTTCCTCCTCTGGTAGGGCGCCGGCGAAAATCCACCCGAGTCTTCCGATACTGGGTGTTAACTTTCACCGGTTTCTTCTTAGCATCCATATGCTTACCACACTTAAAGTTGCATGGTCCGATGGCCTTTGAATTTCTGTCTTATTTTTTAGATAAATATATCAAATTGATCGTTACAAGCTACTAATCATTACTCCGGAGTGATTTTGATTAAAGATGATTAGTTTTGAAGTAATATGAGCTGAAAGAACCAAAAATAATTTCGACAAGCTTGCCAAAAGTCCTGTGGCTATGACCCAGATGTCATCTCGCGGTGACCACGTGATGTGAGATGACCTGGAACCTTACAGGACTGTAGGTAGGTATTCCTGGTTGGGTGGGTAACATTCTGGGAATGGATTAGTGACATAGGCCCATGGCACTAGGGCTTTAAAAAAAAAAAATGTGTGTCTGTTGTCTGCTTGTGTCTGTCTGTCTATGTATGTCTGTATGTATCTGTGTGTGTGTCTGTCTGTGTGTATGTCTGTATGTGTCCATCTGTGTGTTTCTGTGATGTGTATGTGTGTATGTATGTCTGTGGTGTATGTGTGTCTGTGTGTGTATGGATGTGTCTGTCTGTGTATGTCTGTATGTGTGTGTGTCTGTGTATGTATGTGTGTGCATGTATATGTGTGTCTGCCTCTGCCTGTGTGCGGCTGTCTATGTGTTTCTGTATGTGGGTGTGTCTCTCTCTCTGCAAAGTCAGGTCAGGTGTATGTGTCTGTGTATGTCGGGTGTGTGCATATCTGTGTGTTTGTGTGTCTGTGTGTGCTGTCTATGCATGTCTGTATGTGTGTGTCTATCTATGTGTGTCTGTCTGTGTGTGTATATGTATGTGTGGTAATGTCTGTGTGTGTATGTGTGTGTATCTATGTGTATCTATGTGTGTCTGTGTATGTATGTATGTATGTGTATGTATGTGTGTGTGTGTGTATGTATGCATGTGTGTATGTGTGTATGTCTGTGTGTGTATGTCTGGGTGTGTCTGTCTGTGGGTGTATGTGTGTGTCTGTGTGTGTGTGTGTGGCTCTCTCTCTGCAAAGTCAGGTTGGGTGTATGTGTGTCTGTGTATGTCAGGTGTGTGCATGTGTGTGTTTCTGTGGATGTGTGTGCTGTCTGTGTATGTCTGTCTGTGTGTGCCTATCTATGGGTGTCTGTATGTGTGTGTATGTCTGTGTATGTATGTCTGTGTGTGTATGGCTGTGTGTGTATGTATGTGTGTATGTCTGTCTGTGTATATGTATGTGTGTCTGTGTGTGTATGTCTCTGCATGTCTGTCTGTGTGTATGTCTGCGTGTGTCTGTCTGGGGGTGTCTGTGTGTGTGTGTGTGGGTCTCTGCAAAGTCAGGTTGGGTGTATGTGTGTCTGTGTATGTCGGGTGTGTGCATGTCTGTGTGTTTCTGTGTATGTGTGTGCTGTGTGTGCAGGTCTGTCTGTGTGTGCCTATCTATGGGTGTATGTCTGTGTGTGTATGTCTTGTGTGTGTATGTCTGTGTGTGTATGTCTGTGTGTATGTCTGTCTCTGTGTCTCTGTAAAATCAGGTCAGGAAACACACAGACACATACACACACATCCACCTCATATCCCCTTCCCCTCTATGACCCTGCACAACAGGCCTACTTGGTTGGGGGGGCTAATGGGGTCACGAGATTGGCCTAATTGGTTAATGGCCTTCCTGCATAATGGGTGTTTCAAACTGAGTGTTCAAAGGGGTGAGGTTATAAACTCACTGGTTATTCTGTATATACTGTCCCAAATCATTAGCTAATAGACCAATATCTAAGTTGGATATATAGCATCAAATGTAAGTAGTTGTTTTAATTTTGACAAAATTATATTTCATCGGACCATGCAACTTTAACCCCAGTTTCCACTTCCTTAAAGAGGTACTGGAGCTGGCCGCCAAACATTTTGGTTTTGTCCAACGGCTTCCCTTTGACGGGTTTCGGAGGAAGGAAAAGAGTATACTCCTTTCCATCATTGTCCACTATTTTCTTGGACCTGGCTACCTCTTTACCAGCGTCTGTACAGACTGCTTTGAAAACATTTTCAAAACGCCTGTACGAAATGAAATTACTGGTTGCTGTCAACATAGCGAGACCCTTGTCCATGGTTCTGGCCAAAGACGAGAATTTATTGTCTGTCTGCATTCGGGGGACAATCGCTGTTAAGGTCCCAAGTGTAACATATGTGAGTTTATGAATGCCCCCGGCTGCGATACTTTACGAACGACCCGAGCGCGGATCACGTGACCGACCGGGGGGGAATGGAAAAACCCTAAGGCATAATAAAACACTTCTGTACTAGAGCTTGCCGTGTCCACTTGTCAATACGTTACATGGTGTCAGATGTACAACGGATAAAATGGCGCTCACTGGATTAAAGGCACCGGCGCCCCTGAGCCTAGAAGGCAACCTGGCAGTAAACTGGAGAGACTGGTTACGATCATTTGAAATATTTGCAACTGCAACAGGAGCATCGGGAAAGCCAGAACGCGTACAATGCTGTATATTCTTGCACATCGCCGGGAAGGAGGCACAAAAAATACATCAAACGTTTTACTTTGACGAGTCAGAAAAAGATAAGTACGCGCCGCTAGTAGAGGCTTTCAGAAAATACTGTGCCGGAAACGAGAATATTACCGTAACTAGATATAAATTTAACATGTACAAGCAAACAACAGAAGACATGGACACTTTTATTACAGAAGTCAAGAGCAAAATAGCGCAATGTAACTTCGGGACGTTAGAAGACGCGCTATTATGCGACAAGCTAGTGTGCGGCATAAAAGATGACACGTTAAGAGACAAGCTATTGCAGACAGAAGAGTTAACGCTAGAGAAATGTTTAACAATGTGCAGACTAAGCGAACATAATACATCGCAATTGAATAATCCAGCCAGTAACACCGAGTCAGGGGACAGTCAACTGGACGCAATTACACGTCAACAAGCAGCGCCTCGGTCAAATAGGCAATACAACACAGCCCGACTGCCGCCACCAACATGGAAACGTCCTGCGCGCCAATACCAGGTCAAGGCCGCGGAACCGAAGATAGATTGTGGCCGGTGTGGATATCAACATGTACGGTGGCAATGCCCAGCCAAGGACAAGGCCTGTATGGCATGTCACAAGATGGGGCATTTCGCAAAAGTATGCAGGACCGCTCAGGCAAGTGGAAACTCAATCAACGCGATAGGCGTAGAGGGACGGTACGAAGACGACAGATGGACGCAGGACGGGACAGAGAATCCAGACGATGAGGAACTCTTCATCGGAACAATACAGGACCACAGTACCGCAGGGGCAAATCTGTGGTACGCGACATTTCGGATAAGCAACAGGAACATTGATTTCAAACTGGACAGTGGATCAGAGGCGAACCTGATTCCAAAGCAAGTATACGACAAGTTGAAAGGCCAGAAATTAACCAAGACTGCGTGCAACCTAGTCACGTACACCGGCCAACGTGTGACGCCCGTCGGCGAGACCGTCATCAACGTGCGGGGTCATCTGCTACGTTTCCAAGTTACGGACAGCGGCACACCATTGCTCGGAAAAGACGCGTGTGTCAAACTGAACCTGATAGCACGGATTGACGAGATGAGCCTGACAAAGAAGATCGGCGTGAAGGCAAACCAACTGGTAACTGAATATAATGATGTATTTGTGGGGTTAGGCATGATAAAAGTAAACGCTCATATACACATAGATAAAAACATAGCCTCAATAATCGACCCTCCGCGAAGAATACCGCACGCAGTAATTGATGATGTAAAATGTGAACTAGATCGTATGTTAGAGTTAGGGGTAATCGTACCACAAGCGGAACCAACTCCATGGGTGAACTCAATCACCATTGTACGTAAACCAGGGAAAACCCGAGTTTGTTTAGATCCGACTAAACTGAACAAAGCAATTTTGAGGGGCCCGTATCCAACACGCACGATAGAGCAAGTGGTTGCCAAAACGTGTGGAGCGTGTTATTTTTCAGTGCTTGATGCAAATTTGGGTTATTGGCAAATTGAGCTGGACCACGAAAGTTCGATGCTTTGCACATTCAATACCCCATGGGGGAGGTACCGCTACACGAGGTTACCATTCGGGATAAAAACAGCGGGAGATATTTTCATAGAACAGATGAATGAAATATTAAAAGATATAGAAGGAGTTAGTGTCATTACAGACGACATCTTAATTTACGGGAAAACAGAACAAGAGCACAACCAAAGGTTAGAGCAGGTATTGAAAAGAGCAAGGGAAGTAAAATTAAAATTAAATCCAGCAAAATCATGTATTTGTAAACAAGAAGTGAACTATGTAGGGCACACATTGTCAGCTAGTGGGTTAAAACCAAGTAAAGACCGGATACAAGCCATTGTAGATATGCCCACCCCTCAGGACAAGCCAGCTCTGCAAAGATTCTTAGGCATGGTAGGATATATTGGGGAAATTTATCCCAAACCTTGCTACTGTAACCGCACCATTAAGAGTGGTATTAAAAAAAGACGTGGCGTGGCACTGGCAAGACAGCCAAGAAAGAGCGTATCAAAAGTTGAAACACCTGTTAGTAAGTGCACCAGTGTTAACGTTCTACAATGTAAAGCAACCAATTGTAATGCAAGTGGACGCATGTAAATCCGGACTAGGGGCCACAATATTCCAAAATGAAAAACCAGTGTCCATGGCATCAAAAGCCTTAAATCAGGCAGAAAAGAATTACGCCATAATTGAAAAAGAATTGTTGGCCATATGCTTTGGCTGTAAAAAGTTTCACGAATACATTTATGGTAAATCGATAATTATTCAGACTGACCACAAGCCCCTAGTCTCAATCATGCAGAAGCCACTCCATGTGTTGTCAGCAAGAATGCAACGCATGAGATTGCGCTTGCAAAATTATGATTTAACTGTTACACATGTTCAAGGCAAATATATGTACTTTGCAGACACCCTATCACGGGCGCACTCCTTAAAGACAGCACCGACAAACCTATACGACAAGGACGTAACTGTAGCCGAGATCAGCGTGGCACGAAGCCACATTCAACAAATCAAACAAGAAACCAGCAACGACAAAGTGCTCCAACAAATAGTAACATTGACAAAAAACGGCTGGCCGGACGACAAAAGTAAGATAAGTAGGGAAGTGAGGCCATATTACACGTTTAGAAACGAAATAACAGTCGAACAGAACATGCTATTGAAGAACGACAGGATAATAATTCCAAAAGCAATGCAAAAACAAATCCTGTCGATTATCCATGAATCCCACATGGGAGTAGTAAAGTGTAAGCAAGTAGCGAGAGAGAGTGTGTTTTGGCCAGGTATCAACAGTCAAATAGAAGATTTAATCAGTAGATGTACGACCTGCTAGCAATTTCATAATGCCCAACAAGCTGAACCTTTAATTCCGCATACTATCCCAGAATTACCATTCCAGAAAGTCGGGGTAGATTTTTTTCATGTACAACACCGCACGTTCCTACTAGTAGTGGATTACTATAGTAAATTTCCAGAAATAAGTGAAATGAAATCAACAGCAAGTAGGGAAACAGTCGAAGAGCTAAAAAAGATATTCAGTAGGCACGGAATTCCGGAGGTCGTAATATCAGATAATGGACCCCAATTCAGCAGTACAGAGTACCATCAATTCACAAGAGAATATGGGTTTACCCCGAAATTTAGCAGCCCGATGTATGCACAAAGTAACGGACAAGCAGAAAGGTTCGTACAAACCATAAAAAAAATGCTAAAGAAAAGTATCATAGAAAACGGGGACATCCACATAGCACTCTTGAACTATCGAAACGCACACGTGCAAGGGCTAAACGCATCCCCAGCTCAATTGTTGATGTCGCGAGAGCTAAGATCAAAATTACCAAAATTGAGAAGAAAGCTAGTGCCAGACACACAAACCCACATGAAACAAAAATTAAAAGAGCGTCAAGACAAACAAAAAAAATGTTTTGATAAACGTGGGACAGTAGTACATGCAACATTACAGACAGGGGATGAAGTCAGATACACAGACCACCACGTAAAATGGGCAAAAGGGGTGGTTGTAAGTCAGTCAAGTAAATACCCCAGAAGTTACAATATACAAACAGAAACGGACAAGACAATCAGGCGAAACCGCAGGCACATAATAAAAAGTCCTAGAATAAAAAGGTTCCGAAACAGTAGAGAAATCAAAACAAGCAAGCATACCAACCAGACCCAGAACGATCAAACAAAACAAAACAAGGGCAATCCAATCGGGTATGTAACACGGTCTGGTCGGAAATGCAAACCGGTTGAGAGGGAAGCATAAGAGCGAACCATACCAAAATCATGCAAGTAGTTAAGACTAAATTTAAGCAGCAATATATTGCCGTTGGTGTTAATAGATACAAATAAATTTAAAAAAAAAAAAAAAAAAAAAGATTCTCACAAGACTCATAAAGGTTTATTACGTGAAACAAATACGTAAACATCAGGGTAGAATAAGTTCAATGCCGTTGGGGGAAAAAAGGGAGATGTAACATATGTGAGTTTATGAATGCCCCCGGCTGCGATACTTTACGAACGACCCGAGCGCGGATCACGTGACCGACCGGGGGGGAATGGAAAAACCCTAAGGCATAATAAAACACTTCTGTACTAGAGCTTGCCGTGTCCACTTGTCAATACGTTACACCAAGGACCGCCTGGTGGATAGTGTGGAGAACAGACTCAAACTTCTTCCTCTCTTCACTCAGACGAACATCCCTGTCCATCTCCTTCACCACAGAGTCAGGAATACCTTTGATGCCTGTAAGATGTTCACCTAGCTTTGTGATGACTTCCGCAGGCTTAAACGTATTAAAGTAGCCTTTAATCATTTCCCTCATCATAGTGGCTGTGAGCACCTTCTTGGCCCTTTCTTTTACACATTTCGTGCATACTTTGCCACCTATCTTGGCAAACAGCCTGACTCGCTCCGTATCTGAATCGGAGTCCGTGGACGACGAATCAGATGAGGAATATGAAGAAGAGTCTTTCTTCTTCCTCTTAGTTTTCCATTTCTTCGTCTTTTTCTTAACCACTTTCTTCCATGCTTTAGTGAACTCGTCTCCTGACGAGCTCATGGCCTTCCTCGACTTCTTCTTCTTGCTTACCCGAAGCATCGGGTCAGGGGATGAATCTCCATTAAGGGATAAGTCCTCATCCCCCGAAACATCCTCCCAGTCAGAGTAAATCTCTGGAGGCGCTGGTCTTTTCTTCCCTCGAAGAGTAGATTGGTCGCGTTGCTGGAGTTTAAAGTCTAACAAGCTTTCCATGCGCGTCTCCCAGTCAGTTGGTACCATCGTATGTACCCCCGTGTCACTACCCCCATCCGGATCAGACATGACGTGTGCGCTGGCCTGAGGGGAGGGAGGAACCGTCAATACCTGCAACGAGTCAGAGTCGGCCGGTGCGTGGCCCTCTGCGACAGCTGGTGCCACCGTCTTACTGCGCTTCGTAGCCATCAGGAATCTGGAACAATCGAACGAAAGTTACAAAACCGCCCAGCATAGACTAAATGTCACAAAAGATTATCTGGATAACAATTGTGCATCTAGCGGTGTAGTAAAACGTATTTAAACCGTTTCTACACAGGCGTGAATAAGCTAAAGTGTATTGTCGTAGGTTGAAGGATTCACACCAAACTAAACGAGGGTTAGGGGGTAGGGACCAGTGTACTGGTAGCCTCCCACACTCTCTGTCCGCACACTTCTCCCTCCTGCGGCTACAGCACCGGCAAGTTGGAGAAAATGCTACGAAGCTCGGAGCGTACGCCTTAAAAATGGGGAGTCTTTAACAGAAACACAGAATAATTTCCAATGCAAATCCATAAAAGAAACCACAGAAAAAATTCCAACATCGCTCACCGTTCGGTAACAGCCAGCTAGTAGAAAAAACATGGCGGTTAGTTCTACCAATGTTCTACGAAAAATAAAAAACCCATAAAAGTAACAAACATACACTTCCAAAGATAAAACATAGCTTCAAACAATGCAGAAATGTATCACAACGTAACTGCAACAATCCTCAGTAAATACTTACATTGTAGTAGTGTAAAACTGTTTGAACAAACTCAACGAACGTCCTCCGATCGTGATCTGATTATGCTAATATCTGGACCCGGATGTGCTTCCTTCTCCCTAGTCTGTAGACTAGCCTGAAGCTTAGTACCGAGGTAAAATATATATATATGTGTTCAAACAGGAAGTCACAAATACATAACATTGGGTTAGATGTGGAGCTAAGAAGAAACAGAACGTGAAGAAACCAACCGAGCTTATTCAACAAGAACACATATCCTTGGTGGTCTAAACGTATGTGAGGATGCGCATGCATGTGTTTTGTGCGCATCCGTTTGAAGTTTGTCAGTTACACTGTATATAAAAGGAAAACGTTTTTTTTTTGTTATTGAATGTAAAAAGGATTTGTATTAGCTAATTACGAAGGCGGAGGCGGGATGGGTTAAATCGGTCTTTATCGAGCATAAAAACATTTGGTGTCATTTCAGGTCAATCATTCACAGGTTATTTCAGGTCAATTGGTCACTTTCGGATCACCCCCCCCCCCCGAGTCATTTCTTGCAGTGTCCTTTTTTCTGATGGGCCGGGCTCGAACCCTCAACCCCGCGCTCATAGCTTATTTTAGGTGTGGGTGGGTGGGTGAAGAAAGTGTGGAGGCAGTCCATGTCGATTGGGAGCAGTAGTAGAAATGCGGAGTGGAGGGGGGTTTGAGTTTGAATCTTGGGCGCGTGACCACGTTTTTGGTGGGAAGGCTGCATCCGGGTCTCTAAGGCTCGTGTGCTAGTTCGGGTTTTTTTTCCCCACAAGGTGGCTCCACCATAGCGTGTGCGGCGACAGCTTTAGTCCGCAGGTTGTTGGCAGATGGCGCCAATGATGCTCAAGTTAGCCGAACGGTGAGGTACCCGAGCCTCCACCCGAAATTACCCATGTCACGAATAACATGCACAATTACGAAGGCGGAGGCGGAATGGGTTAAATCGGTCTTTATCGAGCATAAAAACATTTGGTATCATTCACATGTCATTTCAGGTCAATCATTCACAGGTTATTTCAGGTCAATTGGTCACTTTCGGATCACTCCCCCCCCCCCAGAGTCATTTCTTGCAGTGTCTTGCAGGGCCGGGCTCAAACCCTCAACCAAACAGGAGGCGAGGGTTCGAGGCCTGGTGCGGATATGGTCCCGAGGGACATATGCGCGAACTGCCTTGGAGGTCCAAGACCCCAGCTCCATTATGTCGTGGAGTGAATCCCCGGACACCGTGCAAGCTTGGGCTCCCCCCCTCCTCAAACAGTGGAGGGTGTAGGAGGCTAGATGGTCCACTCCCACTGCTGCGAGAGCCATCCTGATTGCTTCGGTGAGGGCCGCAGCCTGAAGTGGGGCGCCTCCGGGGAGGATGATGGCAGGGCCGGATGGGGGTGGTCAGGTTTGTGACGAGTATCTGATCCAGGCTGTCCTTGGGTGGCAGATGGAGTCGGGGTTGGCAGGGACCAGGACCTTGTAGGCCTGGTCAGGCCTCCAGCGCGTCTTAGTCATCCAGACGGTTATGGAGAGGTTGCTTGGAGTGATGGCGATGTCTCGTGCTCGCAATGCATGGCCCGGGTCAGTGAGGGCCAGGCTCACGAGCAGGTTCCCTTGTCGTAGGAGGGTGTGGTACCCTATTAAGAGGGTGGTGGTGAGGACCTGAGCTGACGGGCCGACCGTGGCAAGGAAGGCGATGACCGAGCGGTGGTGGGCCGGGGTGAGGGGTAGTACCTGTATTGGAATGTGTGATGACATCCTCTGGACCCCTCGTTTCATCAGAGAGACCGAGTAGGAGTCGAAGGCTTGTCTGTTGCCACCCAGTAGCTGCACCCAGGTCTTTGCTCCGCTCAGGTAGTTCATCGCTGCCCCCGGAGAAGCGAGTGATTCTTTAAGGTGAAGTAGGTAACGCTTCGATTGCACCAACTTGTTCCTCCATGTGCCTGCGGTGAGCCCTGCGAAGTAGACCTGCAGCAGTCGTTCATGTTGAGCGTCTGAGTAACCTGGGAAGAGAGGAGCAGTTTTAAGTTCGAGCTTCCCAGGATACTCAAGTCCTGGAGTGAAAACATTATCAACAGTACATGAATTTCAGTTAGTCCTTTCTTTTTGGGGTTGTCGTCAAATGACCTTTGCTGAGGGTGTTGGGTGTGGCCATATCTCATTAAGAATGCGCATGTATTCTGTCGGAGACCTGAGTGGCCGGCGTGTAGGGTCCGTCATCGCCCACCTCACCAAAACTGACGATATCAACTACATCGACAGCATCAACTTCATCAATTGCACCAACATCATTGCTTTCACAGCTTCTGCTTGTATCACTCACTGTTTGTGTTGCTGGTGTGTCTTCGTCACTGTAATCCATGCTGGTGTTGACATCTTGTGTGCTGTCCTCGCCACAGTTACCTATGTCATAGTGACAGCTATCAGTGTCGTCACGTTTGTTGTTGTTTTTATGGTTGGCGGGCATTGTTGTTGACATTACACTGTTAGTATGGCCGCCGCCACAGTTGTCAGAGGAGTGGGGCCCACCACCATAACCCTAGTGGTCAGGCCAGCCAAGGGCGTGTCCCGGGGTGTCGTAATCCAGCTCCGCGTCTATATGGCGTCGCCCGTGCGTAGAGCCAGAATAGAAAAACCCTGGTTTGATTGGTTTTCAGCTGTGGCGGGCGCTTGTGATCCTTTCCTCTCCATGAAGCGCTTCTTGTTTATGCACGCCTTCCTCCTCTGATCCAACATACACGAGCGCCACACCGGCAATGTTGCTATCTGTAAAATCAGCTTAATATCACGGTCAACAAGATCATGTAGGGAATGTCACCATCACTTGCGTGTAAAATTCAGGATTAAAATAGGCATGCCAGAAATATGTATATTTGTGTTTGACAGGGCCGGTAAGCTAAGACACAAGCACCACACCGTCAATATTGCGAGCTGTAAAATCAGCTCAATGTCACCGTCAAAAAGATGTAGGCAATGTCACCATCACTGCCGTGTAAAGTCCATAATTAAAACGGGCATGCCACAAATATGTATATGTGTGTGACACAGCTGGTAAGCTAAAACCGTTGATGGCAGAGTGATGGCTCCCTCTGATACAACAGTCATGAGCGCCATGCCGGCAATGTAGCCAGCTGTCAAATCAGCTCAATATCACCTTCCACAAGATCATGTAGGCAATGTCAGCATCACATGCGTGTAAGGTTCAGAATTAAAATATTCATGTAGAAATATGTATCTTTGTGTGTGACACAGCCAGTAGCTGAAACCGTTGATGGCAGCCTGATGCCTTCCTCCTCTGCTACAACAGTCACGAGCGCCAGCCGGCAATGTCACTAGCTGTCAATCAGCTTAATATCAGAGTAATATTCAAGGATACCCGTATGCAATTCCTGTTGATCTCCTTTGTGGGGTTACATGGCGTTACATGGCGTAACGTGAAGAAAGTGTGGACGCAGTCCGTGTCGATCGGGAGCAGTAGTAGAAGTGCATATAGGTGTAACGTGTATAGTTGATAGGAGCCGTGTAAAGAGGTCCAAAAGTAATGTTCAACAATACCCGTATGCAATTCCGCACTACTGTCACTGGCGCCGGTTCACTGTCAGTGTCATACTTGACACTGTCGGCACGTCGCAGAGTAAGACCCGATCGCCGACACGCCACCTTACAGACTGTGCATTGTCTTGTATCATCGCTCTGTGACAGGTGATCATTGGCAGTGCTGGTGAGATGCTGATAACAAAGCTCAAAAGCTGCATTTACACGGGCAAAAAGTAAAAAGATCTGAAGCGTTTTAGTGGTGCGTTTACACGTGCAGTGTGTCGCGTCTACACGGGCAGTACTTAAACCGTTTCAAGGCGTATAGTCGACGTCGCCACGAGAGAGTGTGGGTTCGACATCGATATCTGAGCATGAGCAAGTCCCCCCCCCTTGTATCCGGCGAGCACTGCTATTTGTTTAGTTTACACTCTTCGATTTGACAATATGAATAACGACGCCGATGTAGCTGCTACATTAATATCGCTTGGAATTTAGGGTTAATTTAATTAAATTTCATTATTTGAGTATGTAATTCTGTTAAATATGATCGCATTCACTAGATTTCGGCCTAATCGGTCCCTAACACTGCCGGGCACCAGCAATAGTTACACCTGAGCCTGTATCCGGCGAGCACCGCGGCGAGGAACCAGCTATATCGGAAAGTCAACAAACTAAGGTCTCGACTGCGCATGGGCGTGACGTGCTTAAGCCGCTTCCGTCGCCACAAGAGAGTGTGGGTTCAACCTAGATATGTATGGACTGAATCGTATTGGTTTGGAACGGTCAAAACTTCTGCTGGGCAGTGAAAACCTAAAAATAAATGATGAAACAAATATCTGTGCACATCTAGCGGTTTCATAGACCAAATTATATAATATATGATTTTGATCGACCGGAAAGTCAACAAACGAATCTCTCGAGTGCGCATGCGTGTGACGTCAGTAAAACGCCTCAGGTATCAAGGCACCGTTTACATGACCATTTACAAAACGTTTTATCTAGAACGGTCCCTCTAGACCACCTCCCGAGGTGGTATACGTGGAACGTTTCAGCCCTAAAACGCCTCAGCGGCGCGTTTACACAGGCAAATGTAAACCGATCTAGGCAAGTGGTTCCAGCTGGGGCGTTTTAACTCGCCCGTGTAAACGCAGCTCAAGTTACAACCTCGTTTGGTATCACAGTGAAGAAAGTGTGTGGCAGTGTGTGAAGAAGGTGTGGATGACAGCGTGATGCCTTCCTGCTCTGACACAACAGTCACGAGCCACGCCGGCAATGTCGCTAGCTGTCAAATCAGCTTAACTTTTTATCACCGTGATACGATAGTGTTCTTATTTGCATGAAGGACGTTTCACGCGGATGTGACATTAGCTGCGTTTACACGGGGGAGTTAAAACGCCCCAGCTGGAACCACTTGCCTAGATCGGTTTACATTTGCCCGTGTAAACGCGCCGCTGAGGCGTTTTAGAGCTGAAACGGTCCAGCTGGAACGTTCCACGTATACCACCTCGGGAGGTGGTTTACAGGAAACGTTTCAGCTGGTTCCCGGGCGGCGATTGTGTACAATAGCAGTGCTCGCCGGCTACAGGGGGAGCAGTAACTAATCGCTGGTGCCCGGCAGTATTAGGGCCCGATTAGGCCGAAATCTATTAAATGCGATCATATTTAACAGAATTACATCCTCAAATAATGAAATTTAATTAAATTAACCTTAAATTCCAAGCGATATTAACGTAGCAGCTTCATCGGCGTCGAATCGACGAGTGTAAAGTAAACCAATAGCAGTGCTTGCCGGCTACAGGCGGACCTAAGGCTGCTGGTCCCAGTCGCCGACACACTTTCAAACTCTGTCCGTGTAAACGCGCCCCTAAAACGCTTCATATAAATCGCTTTGTCTAGAACGTTTCACAATTCCCTGTGTAAACACGGCTATTGACACTATAGTAACAGTATGAACTGTCTTAGGCCACGGTTTGTGGTGTTACGTGGTGTTACGTGCCGTTAGTGGAGCAGTAGTTTTACATCACAAATATCAGAGTAATATTCCACGATACCCGTATGCAATTCCTGTTGATCTCCTTTGTGGGGTTACGTGGGGTTATGTGAAGAAAGTGTAGAAAGCTCTTCGTTACAACCTCGTTTGGTATCACAGTGAAGAAAGTGTAGAGGGAGTCCTACTTTTTTATCACCGTGATAGTGTTCTTATTCGCATGTAAGGACGTTTCACGCGGATGTTACATTGACACTATAGTGACAGTATGAACTGTCTTAGGCCACGGTTTATGGCGTTATGTGGCATTACGTGGTGTTAGTGGAGCAGTAGTTTTACATCACAAATATCAGAGTAATATTCAACGATACCCGTATGCAATTCCTGTTGATCTCCTTTGTCGGGTTACGTGTCGTTACGTGGCGTTACGTGAAGAAAGTGTGGAGGCAGTCCTAATGTCAAAACCTACTTCAAGTGCTGGTAGCTCTCGGACTCAGTGGGTATAAATGCGACGCGAGGTTCGGATGAAGATGTAAACAACGTCATTTCTGATTTAATCCTTGGAAAGAAGAAAATAATCCATCAGCAAAAAGCTCTCTTCTTTGAAGAAAGTGTGGAGGCAGTCCGTGTCGATCGGGAGCAGTAGTAGAAATGCGGAGTGGAGGGGGGTTTGAGTTTGAATCTTGGGCGCGTGACCACATTTTTGGTGGGAAGGCTGCAGCCGGTGTGGCGGTCTCCGATGCCACAAGGCTGATATGCCAATCACCCGAGCCACTTTTTGGCGCATGCGCACATCCTGCAGACTCGGGTCGAATAATCGAATACGGTTCTCCGCGTAATTATTTATTTTAATAACAAATATACGTACAGCAAAATAGGATTTGAGTTTTATGTCCTGGCACCATCTAAGGTCATATTAGGACGGGTACCGATTTGTAACTGCGCGCACTCATGACGACTCCACTCGCGGTGTTCGATTTGAAATTCTGACGACTCGGATGACCCGAGTCGCCCGGGTCGTGTTAATCGATTACGGCCTTTGAGTTTTGACGCATGCGCAGACGACGCTGTTGGATTCTGACGCATGCGCAGAAGCGACATTTGGCATATCAGCCTTGTGGCATCGGAGACCGCCACACCGGGTCTCTAAGGCTTGTGTGCTAGTTCAGGGGTTTTTTTCCCACAAGGTGGCTCCACCATAGCATGTGCGGCGACAGCTTTAGTCCGCAGGTTGTTGGCAGATGGTGCCAATGATGCTCAAGTTAGCCGAACGGTGAGGTACCCGCGCCTCCGCCCGAAACTACCCATGTTACGAATAACATGCACAATGCAGCAGTCATTCCATGCTGGCCAGATCAACCAGGCATGAGCATTAATAGTTTGATGGGATCCACCACAAATACACAGGTTTCTGGTGTTGATGCTATGATGGCAGTAGCCGTTCTGGTTGTCCCTATGCGTTATTGTTTTGACGGGATCCATCGTAAATGCAACGGGCTCTGCGCTTAATGCTATGATGGCTGCAGCCATATTCTATGATCCAGCCAGACCTGAGATGGGATCCACTGCAAATGCACTGATTTCCAGGTTTAATGCTGTGATGCCAGCGACTGTTCTGGTCCATCGCAAATGCGCCGAGTTCTGGGCTTAATGCTATGACGGCAGCAGCCGTTCAGCAGTGTATTCGCCAACGGACGACTCGGGATCGCAGAACGTGCAGTTCGTCATAGGTGTGATTTTGATTTAAAGTGAACAGGTATAGCCTGCCGAGACAGGAACAGTACTCCGACAATGTTTTCCAGGCACAACCTTGTTTAGTTTTTATGTTTATAGAATCAAATATGTGTGGGGAGAGTGTAGTGGACCCACTTCACCACCACAAGTGGGTCAGTGCAGAGGTCAGGATGGGGGGGGGGGGGGGGGGGGGGGTTCTGAGGCTGGGACTGTAGCTAGCAGCTGTTGTTTTGAAAATAGCTGGGTGAGTGGAGAGAAGGGAGAGTAAAACTGAGGTATTTTCAATTTTCTTTTGAGTAGTTCAAACAGGAAATATATTTGCTTTAATGTAAAATAGTATAGGTATACGAGTCTAACTTGGTACAGATGATGGATAACTTGTTTTCACAAGGTACAAGCATTGGATAGTCGTGGGCTAGGGAGAAGGAAGCACATCCTGGTTCAGAAATCTTTACTTACTTATTCAGGAAAAAAATGATCTTCAATAATATGGATACTTCAATGTTTTCGTCTTGGCACAATCGAACGTGATAGTCGTGGGAGGGTGTGGTGGGCGGGCCCTAGCCCTCGACTATCCGAGGCTTGTACCTCGGAAAACAACAGTTATTCATCATCTGTACCAAGGTAAGACTCGTATAACTATACTATTTTACCTCGGTACTAAGCCTCAGGCTAGTCTATAGCCTAGGGATACTTTACGAAATATCATTTTTATCCTTAGTACATTTCAATTGTTAAAATTATTATTATTTCAATATTCATTTCAATCTAATATACAGTAGTATTTTACAACGTATATTTTTAATTGTCTCACCTGTCTTCTTTAGTTGGTGAGCAAGTGTGACACTAGGCTGCTTGACTTTTCTAGTCGTTTGTTGTAATGTTTTGCAAACAATCTAGCAGTCTTCCAGCCTGCGTGTGCAAGGATTCTCTTGACGCAGTCGTGCTTTCGAGACCATAGCTCCTCGAATGGGAAACGTATCATCCCGTATCGCCGCCAGCGGCCTTAAGCACTTTTATAGTCCATCTTGCGAGTGTGTCTCTCGAAATGGCCTTATGTGGTTTAATAAAACTCACCAAAAGTTGTCTTGAATTTCTAATTCCTTTTGTCTTGAGCCGTGTTCACACGTACAGAGTTAAACCGGTTTAGTTAAACCGGTTTAGGTAATCCATCTCACAAACTGTTTTGCATAAGCAAACTAGTGAGTCAACTTAGCGCTAAACCGATTTAGCACCGCGTTCACACACACACCTTAAACCGTATGGGTGACACTACATACACCAAGTCGTCGATCATCGGGGAAATTATTCAAAAGCACTGTGGACAGTGGGTCCCCTGTGCGGTTTGATTTAGTAATTGTTCTAAAGCAAACGTTGCCTCCTTGCGATCTATCTCCAGTCCATCTAGAGACAATGCTACAATCGTTTGTCCCCTATGTCCGGTGACTAGCAGTAAGAGAACTGCTCAATTAAAACCTAGCTCCTTAATTTCTAGATGATAATTACTAGGCCAAGATTTAAATAGTTAAAAAACCTATTAAACATCCCAAAATCGATTATATTTTGGTTTTGGCGGATTTCTCTCATACACCGATCTCATGAACCAGTGAATAACTTGGTCTTTTCCAACAGTTTGTCCATCTACTCTCGGGAGTACAATCGACAATGCACACCTAGCAGCGTTAATCGCTCCAAAACCTAGGCCCTCATCCTCTAGCATCTGCAAAAACTGTAACTACTTATGCTATAGTAGGCTTTTAAAGGCTTAATCTTTTTAATTAAACAATGCAATCCCGATTTTTTTAAATAACTAGTATAAAATGTTACTGTTACTTTCCTCCACGCCTGGGAAAGCAGCCTTTGTTGAGTAATTTTATGTAAACCAATCTGCTGCAAATAACTGTTCAAAAAAGGAATGCCAGAAGGGGTGTTGTTGACACACCTCCGTGAATCGTGAGCGGTCCTTGATGTTGTAGATTCCCACGTGCTCTTGGGAATCTGAGAGTGTCTCTCGCTCCCAATGCCACTGCTGCTAGCCATGGCTGTGTGTCCCAGTCAGGCACGATTAGGATGGCATATGTGCGATCCATTCTTATCTTCCTGGACACTGCTGATAATGCTGAATGGTGGGAATATATAATAGAATTTGTTATTCTAATCCAAGGAAAAACGCATCCACTTGCCAAGCATTTGGCCCTGAGTACCACGCTACATATCTAGCTATCTTATAGTCGTTTTGTGATGCAAACAAATCTACCTGTGGTGTGCCCCAGTTGGGATAAGTGCTAAGCTACATAACCCTAAATAAACTGTACTAAGTTCTAACACATTAATATGATATGCAATTTCATCATCTAACCAATGTGCTCTAGTTGCCTGACGATCTATTTCTAGCGACAAGCCTTCCGATATGGGATAGCTGGGGCATAGGCTCATTATTCCTATTAATACCACAACCTACCTAATCTTAGGCCTCGTTAACTGCAGCAAATGGTCTGTTGTGGTGAAAACTTCCCTAGGTTTTGTTGTGTTATTGAAACGGTCAAATCTTCTGTGTTTAACATTTTAAAATTTTGGTTGGAGTAAAAACTGATTTCTTGTCAGGAATGTAAAATCCCAATTTAGTGAACGTTTCACACAAATTATCAACTGCCTTTGACAGTCTGCCTTTCACTTTGCCATTATGAATGAATCGTCAATATATATGGGAACATAATATGTCCCTTTCTAGCCATTGATGAAAAAATGTTTCAACAGCTTAGTAAAAATAAGCGAGGGGCACAACTTCATCCATTAGGCATACAGGTGAACCCATAGAGTTGATCATTCCAACACCTGTTTATCTAACACCCCTCTCTCGTTTTCATCCAAACAATATGGAAAAGGAATTGTTTCCTGTAATGGGTGTTGCGTAAAGAGAATATTCCTTGCACTATACTCAGGAGTCAAATTATCCGTAATTTGCCACTCATCTAAACAATTAGTTATATTCCCTGCCTGGAAAATGTTTCCGTGGCCACCAGAGTTTGCAGTGCAACCTCTACTTGTTCCCTGGGCGGGGGAACGGCTTCTGGGGAGTAAACTCCCTCCTGAAGGGACGAGTCCCTTTGTTCCAGCCGAAGGACTGGCACTGTCCTCTGCCCCTGGGCTGGACGGCAAAGCCCGAGCCCGACCGACCGCCTCTGCGGGTGCGACGGTTTCGAAAAACCCTGTGGCCCTCTCCTAAACCGTGCATTGTTGGTGTCACTTGCCACCTCTTTACCGGCATCGGTACATACCGCCTTAAAGACGTATTTGAAATGCCCGTCCGAGAGGAAATTGCTGGCAGCAGTCAGCATGGCAATCCACCCCCCCTCCCCCCATCGATACATCGGGCCAACGACGAGAAATTATTCTCGGCCTGCATACGCTTTGCAACAAGCGCCATTGCCGTCAAGGCTTACTGCGCTTCGTAGCCATACTAAGCCTCAGGTCAGAAACCTGTAATGAAAGTTAGAGTATGGTCAACCAAACAGGTTAATAAACCCAGTTTGTGCATTCACTGGTGTTGGAGAACGTATTTACACGGTTCCTACACAGGTGTGAGAACATTTTTCTCTAGTGAGTGTCGTAGGGTTATGGTTCAAAACCAAACCAAACAAGGGGTAGGGACCAGTATATCGTTAGCCTCCCACACTCTCCTTCCCGTACACTCCCACCTGTGGCTAAATGCCAACAAGTTGGAGAAAATCTTACGAAATTCGGAGGTACGCCTTAGTAAAACAACGTGGGGAATCTTCTCAGAAACCCAGGAACAAGTCCCAATGAGGTGTGGCTCCAACCACACCTCTCTCCGTTCGGCAACGGGCGGCAATTACTGGTGTTGGAGAATGTATTTACACACGTTCCAACACAGGCGTCTAAGCTAATGTGTAATGTCGTAGGTGAATGGTATGGAAACCAAAACCAAACGAGGGGTAGGGACCAGTGTATCGGTACCCTCCCACACTCTCTGCTCCATACACTTCTCCCTCCTGCGGCTACTGCGAAGGCAAGTTGGAGAAAATGCTACAAAACTCGGAGGTACGCCCAAAAAATGTGGGGAAGCCATAAAAGAAACCCAGGATTAATTTCCAACGTGAATCCATAAAAGAAACCGAGGAAAAATCCAAACGTGATGAGGCTCCAGCCAACATTGCTCTCCGTTCGGCAACGAGCGGCTTGTTGAAAAAATCTTACCTGTGATGTGGCACCAACCAACATCGACATAAACATAGTCGACATAAACATACAGTAGAATGACTGGAGCAAAACCGAAATTACGGTTCCATACATCCCTTACGGGCCTCGCTCCATAGCCAACCATCAACAACGCAGTAAATACCACGCATGTTTAATTCATAAAAATATTGTCATTTAAATCGAAAAACGCCACTCTATGCACAATTAATTTGTTTAATTAACTTGTAAGAACCATTTACTACACAAGAATACCTATCCTCCTGTATTCTTGGATTTAAAATCAATATAAAGCTATTTACTATAGCGATAACCGGGTCGGGTAGGTTCGACAAAAAGAAAAACAAAATGGTGGTACTCAAGAACTAGCGTACTGGATAACGAATCGGTTTAATGCAAATAAATGCGTTAATATATACGACAATTTAATCAAATTCGCACATAAGATCCTAAACATCTTCATAGAGCATCGTGTGAATTATTTCCATAAACTTACTTCGTGTTTTGGAGTTATTTGTAGAAAAAGAACACTGAACAACTCGCGAACGTCCACCGCTTGCGAGTAAATTATGCTAATTGCTGAACCCGGATGTGCTTCCTTCTCCCTAGGCTATAGACTAGCCTCAGGCTTAGTACCAAGGTAAAATATATGTTAGTACAATTACATTGCATAATTCAATCAGAAACACGTAGAAGGAAAACAGTTTTTGTTGTTGAATGCAAAAAAAAGTTTTGGACTGTATGGGGTTTGAACCCATAACACCAAACATTTGTTGGTTGGTTTGTTTGTTGTTTGGTTTGTTGGTTGGAGTTTTACGTCTTGGCAAGGTCATAATGTAGCTATGTGCGAAAACCGCAGATTACCGCAAAGCAATTCGACAACGATGATAACACTAGCTCCATTCCGCTGCGCGGAGATGCTTTGCAGCAGGTGTTATTTTTCAGGTCATCAAAATGGCGGTTTTCTAGCTACAATTTAACTCTTGGTTTCATGACAGAGCACATATTTATCTACATCCTCATTTTTTAATTGTTTTAATTGGACCAGTATTAGTTTCAAAAGTTGATGGTTGAATTTCAAGTTTTACATTTCTCAACAAAATCTTCATCAAATCACTCAAAGTTGATTAAAATGTCATATTGTTCCTTTGTTAGTTCTCTACATGTTGTGAAATTTTAAGGATGTTTGATAGATGGCCAAGAGAGTTATTTAATCCGCAGCACTTGCTTACAATATCCCCTCTGTCTCACACAAATTGGCAGTTGGCATTCACGCCTCAACCTAGATCAAAGATTCACCCGGTACTTGTAGTACACGGGTGAAGACCAGCCTTATATAAATACGGGCGAAAATAGCGATAGTATGGAACAAGAAGTAGAATGCTTGGCACCAGTGTCAAATGGTTACTTATATCAGAACAGAGTTGGTGAATGAGAGAGAATGCAAAAAGACAAGATGGCGGCCAGAGAACGCCGTCGATTTCACTTTTAAATCTGATTAAACTAGATATTATATCATATTTTTCAACTCAAAGGTAGCGGGCTATCAATAAGACGTATGTAAAGAATAAATGTTGCTTCTTAGATTGTGAAATTAGGCTTTCATTTCCTTAACCCGCTTTTTCGACCATTTTTATATAGGGTTGGTATTCACCCATGTACTGCGAGTACCAGGTGAATCCTTTATCTAGCCTCAACCTTGCTCATAAAACTAGTATATGCGTCACAACTTTTGGCTGGTTTACTATAGAACAAATCGATGTAACTTTCTTGATATTTACATTAGAAAAATTATATGACTACTAAGTTTAAGGTCTTTTCAAGCTCTTTCCATTGGAATATGTTCCATTGAGATAAAATGCTTTTAAAATAAACACTCACATAGCCGTCATATATATTAGGTACGTTTTAATTTACCATATAGAAATGATACTCATACCACTGTAAAGAGCCAAACAAATGCTTTTAAATAACACAAAGATCATGCATATTGTTCTAGTATTAAGAAAGTTATGATTTTTTATTTATTTTAAATTGCATGTTTTTTTTCCCTGTAATTAGACTGAAACAAAGGGAATGGGTGTGACCTTTCATGATATTTCCATGAGTGCAAATGTTTTAAATTGTGTCACGAACGAACGAATCATCAGAAATGCAAAATTCGAAAATGAAGACATTCAGGAAGCTTTCCTTTATATGTGATGATCGTGATTCCCCGATACCCCCATCCGTTAGCCAATGAGAAGCGATTTTGGTACACATGTCGAGACCCGTTCGCGGACTCCCGATCACAGCGATCGGGGACAACACGGCGGCGACGCCTCACATGGATGTCAACATACCTACAAAGTCGCGCAAACCGCGACACTTTCCGATTCAAAATTAACCACTTTCGACGTATCGGAGCATGATAATATTTGGTATATAGTGAGAAAAGACATTAATAATTGCGTCTATATGTTTTTGATTTACGGCCAAAGTGATTTTGAACCGATTTGAGCAACGCAGAGGTGAGTCTGTCACTATAGTGTCAGAAGTCCTCCCCATGGGGCATGCGCCCCGCGCCAAAGTCGCGCAAACCATGACACTTTGCAATTCAAAATTAACCAATTTCGACATATAGGAGCATGATAATATTTGGTATATAGTGAGAAAAGATATTAATAATTGCGTCTATATGTTTTTTATTTACGTCCAAAGTGATTTTGAACCGATTTGAGCATGCGAAAAGTAGGGCAAATGTTTGAAAGCATGTCATGAACGAACTAAGCATCAGAAATGCAAAATGCGAAAACGAGGACGTTCAGAGAGGTTTCCTTTATATGACCTGATCGGGATTCCCTGGTATCCCCATCCGTTGGTAAATGAGAAGCAATTTTGGTAGACATGTTGAGACCCGTTCGCGCACTCCTGATCACAGCGACCGGGGACAACACGGCGGCGACGCATTGCGGGGATGTCAACATACCTAATAATTATATATATCAGGATCGTTACCGATCATTTGATTTGGCAAGCTTATAATCGTCATAACTTTGGTTCTATTGAAGATATTGAGATCAATTTTAATGTTCTGAGTTCTGGTTTAGTCTAGTTACCTAACTACCATAAATGTAAAGCATTATGATTTAGGTATGTGATTAAACGCACGCCCGCGGGCGAGCGAATTGGAACGTTAACTACACAGCGTGGTAGGTTGCTGTTCTGTAGTTATGTCATCATTTTGTAGCTAGGATACTGATTATAGAAGTACACAAAAAACACACATACTGATGAGATAGTTAACATAATACTCTATAACATTGTCTTCGAAGCTTTTCACTGCGATTTGTAGAAAGTGGAGAAACAGTTCTGTGAAGTTTTGGCCTGTCAAAATCATCGTCACATCACCATAAGGTATGTATTAATAGTTTTGAAACTTGTATTATTTGTTTCTTTATATATCTCTCTATATCTATTGCAAAGTTGAAGTGGATCGGAGCATTAGCACACTGTCTTTTACGTTGCACAAAATGTCATATCAGCCCGGAAATTTGTAAATATGGTGAATTTCATGCTAGCTAGTTCACTTCAGATCAGACATTTAATTAATAACTGTACCATCAAATCACACGGAGCTGTGTCGTGTCGGTGTCGCCGGTGTGGTGGTTTCAGCGGGTTCCCGTGCTCAGAGGTGTCCCTCGCTTCTGCGCTGCTTCTGCGCATGCGCGGATTTCGCATCAACTCGGGTCACCTGAGCCACTTATTGGCGCATGCGCACAGCCTACAAACTCGGGTCGAATAATCGAATACGCTTCTCCGCGCTCGGGTGGACAATCTTTTTTTTTTTTTTTAATAACCGATAAAAATACAGCAAAATAGGATTTAAAGTATTTTATGATGGCCCAGTTTACCTATATTTCCATTTAATTAATCTAAGTTATTCTTTTTATGCACATGGCACGTGTATTTGTCGACTCCACTCGCCGTGTTCTATTTGAATTTCTGACGACTCGGATGACCCGAGTCGCCCGGGTCGTGTTAATCGATTACGGCCCGTTGATGCGAAAACTGCGCATGCGCAGAAGCAGCGCAGAAGCGAGGGACACCTCTGAGCACGGGAACCCGCTGAAACCACCACACCGGTCGATCCGACCGTAATATACCGGGACAGTGGCGCCGACCAGCGGTTCGGGCCCGAATTAAGCAATGCCCGGCGCAGCCCGGGCAGACCTGCGGCGACATAGCCTACTGGGGCCATATGCACCAATCGGAGTTAGGGCCTTAACCGCGGTTTGGGTATCTCCACACGGCTACCTGGAAAATTGGTATGCACCAATCAGGGCCAGCGGGGCGGATAGTGTGCGTGTGTGGGTCTCAATATATTCAATGCGATCATATTTGACAGAATGACATACTCTAAACGTGATATTTTATTAAATTAACCCTAAATTCGAACCGACGCCGCCAGTATGGAAAGTGACGTCGATGCGGCGGCGATTTGTTTACTTTACTTTTGTCGATTCAAAAATATAACTATTAATATCGCCGCCAATGTGGCGGTAGCCTTAATAACGCTTCGAATTTAGGGTTAAATTGATCAAATTTCACTTATTGCGTATGTAATTCTGTTAAATATGATCGCATTTAATATATTTGAGCCTAATATATGGCTACAAATGCAGAGGGAATTCCCAAATCTATAAATAAACTCACGGTAAGCTATCCGCCCCGGCTAAAACATTGGCGCATACCAGTTTATCTTTTTCGCGGACCCCCCACTACCCGGAGCTAGCTGACCGGAGTTAGCGCCTAGCTCCGGTTAAGACTAGCACAACTTGGTGCATACGGGCCCTGATGGTTCGAATCCCGACTAATTAGCAAAGGAAGCATTTGGATCCCTGAATAATTAAACCCAGAAGGGAGGGAAAGCCCCGCGTCCCCTTACACCGGTATATATGGATATATAATGTGTGTATACTTTTAGTGCTAAAAATGAATGCAGATTGAATATGGAGATCACATGACCTGATTCTGGCAATATGATTGGCTGATGCCAATGTTTACTAACAAGTAGACCATGTGCTTTTTGTTTACCATTCATGTTTTGTAGTTTTAAGTGGTTTCTTTTGTATCTGCTGTTGACAAGTACACTTTAGATAGAATATTTAATATACCATTATGTCTTCACATCACCCTAAAATGATTTTTATAGATGTTTACTGTTGCTGGAGGGAATGATTTGAGTAAATTATGCAGTAGGGATGGCAAGGATAGGCTTATTTAGTAGTTTTAAGTGGTTCCTTTTGTATCTTTGTTTGTTAGGCTTTTATGTCCTAGCTATCTCTATGGTGGTTTCAAGGTTGTTATTGCCGGAAGTGATAGTGAGGATAAGCTCTCACTACCTATAAAGTACTTTCTCATGGCATGCGTATCAAACAGCCTCTGATAACCAAGTCCAACTCCCGGCCTTCACGAGGCGAAACTGTTTCTACTGACGGGAGAAGGGGCAAAGGCGGATCTCTGGCGCCTCAAAACCAGATGCTTCGGGCAGGTGGGGCTCATCAATCTTGGCTGACTGCTCATCTAGGAGAAGGTAAACTCTGATTTAAAACCCCCGCTGCCGTGCAGCTAGTCCCATTTATGGGAAGACCAGAAGTTGGTAGTGCACACCAGCGGCCATACCGACTCAATTGTCGGCCTAAACTAAGTGCGGTGCACATCAACTTTGTTGGTGTGGTCAGGGGATGTCACCCCTTCAAGTGCATGAAGACTGGAGCAGCAGATGAGTTAGAAGATCAATAGCTTTGAAGGTGTAACAGCAAGATGATGTGGCTCATCAGGGCACACTCTGACAAAGATGAGTAAGTGGCCAGTCACCTTGGAAAGGAAGGGGAACCTACCAAGTATTTACCCATAGTAAGCAATGGTAATTAATGGTAAACGAACTATACAATGATGACAGAGGGAACCCACCCACAATTGAGAAAGAAGATGGGAATATTATATTAGTATCAGAGGTTGAGAAGGCTATCAATGATCTAAAGGCAGGTAAGGCTCCTGGAAGTGACCAGATAACATCAGAAATGATAAAAGGACTAGATGAAGTGGGGATTCAAATCATTCATAAGCTAGTAACTGACATCTATGAGACTGGATTTATACCATTGAATATGAATGAATCCATATTTGTACGACTCCCAAAGAAGCTAAAACCAACATTGTGTACTGAGTACAGAACACTAAGCCTGATGAGTCATATGTTGAAGATGATCCTGAAAATAATTTTACTGAGAAACAGACAGAAAATTGAAGAACAAATCAGTAACGTACAAAGTGGGTTTATATCTGGAAGAGGTACACGTGAAGGGATTTTCAATATGAGAATGATTTGTGAACGTTATTGTGAAGTGAACCAGGATGTTTATGCCTGCTTTATTGACTATGAGAAGGCCTTCGACCGAGTCAATCATGAACTGTTAATCAAATGTTTACAAGATATTGGTGTCAATGGCAAAGACATTAAACTAATTGTGAACTTATACTGGACACAACGTGCATTTATAAAAATGGAGCAGGGCCTATCGGATGAAGTTATGATTAAACGAGGAGTTCGACATGGGTGTGTATTGTCACCATGTCTATTTAACCTGTACACAGAGATGATTATCAGACACATTGAAGATTGCAAGGGAGTGACAATAGGTGGCATGAACGTCAACAATCTTAGATATGCCGATGACAGTGTAATACTAGCAGACAGTGAGAAAAACCTAGAAGATATAGTGAATAGAATCAATAAAGCTGGAATACTATTCAACATGAAGATGAATGCCAGGAAGACCAAAACAATGGTTATAAGTAAAAAGACAGATAAACCAAATGTCAATATAACCATAGATGGCACAAACATAGAACAAGTATCCGAATTCATATATCTCGGACAAAAGATTACAAATGATGGGAGATGTGAGGAAGAAATTAAAAGAAGGATAACAATAGCCCGAACAACATTCTCCAAAATGTATAGAGTGTTAACATCAAGTAAGATATTAATACAAACAAGGAAGCGTATTCTTCAGTGTTATGTGTGGTCTACTCTAATGTATGGGGCAGAGACATAGACAATCTCTAAGAAAATGTACAAACGTTTAGCAGCATTTGAGATGTGGACTTATCGAAGGATGATGAAAATATCATGGACAAAGAAGATCACCAACAAAGAAGTTCTCAGAAAAAATAAAAATAAGAAAAGCTTGTTTGCCACTATACAGACAAAGAAACTTATTTATTTTGGCCACATCATTCATCAGAGTTCAATATACCGTACATTGTTGGAAGGGAAGGTGAATGGCAGCAGAGGGAGAGGGAGACCAAGAACATCATTGTTTACAAATATTTCACAGTGGACAGGCTTGAATTATTCACAGTCTATCAGAACAGCACAACATCGGGACAAGTGGAGAACCATTGCATCCAACCCTCGACTAGAGGATGGAACTATTGATTGATTGATCTCTATGGTCATATTAGGACGGGGTATCTTTGTTGTTGAAATTTGTTATTATCTAATTCACTTGCTGTCACTTTGTTTCTCTAAATTGTCTTCAAATCTCATTTATTCAAGTAATGAACAAAAATGCCGCCTGCAAAGAAAAGAAGAGTGTCACTACAAACTCCAGAAAAGATGGGCAAGATTCGGCAGTACCTTATAGATCATTTTTGCCTTTTTCCTGAAGAATTGAAGAATTTGAAAAGTGGTCACATACTTCTTCAGTATTTTGAAAATGATAATTCTCCAACAAAGACGATCAACTCCGTGATGGAAAGACTTCCTTGCAGCATTAAACACAGCCAGCTTCTGTCCCTTCTAAACAAAGCCAACAAGTTACAAAATATTGGACGGGAATGTGACAGGGAAAAATATGAAACGCTCTGCCACCAACCATATACTCTATTTGATCCTGTCCATGAAGATCCCATGTCAGATGAACCTCACCCAGAACCTGGGCCTTCGGAAAACCCGGAGACGGAGCAACCTGAGTCAGGGCCTTCTGACAACCCAGAACAGCTTGAGCCAGGACCATTAGCAGCAACATATTCAGCCATATGTTCATCCGCATGTAATCAAGGGATTCTTACTCCCATAAAATTGAAGCTGAAAAAAAGATTAGCCCATGTTTCCCTGTCAAAACAAGTCATGGAGCAGAATTAGAAAAGGAAGGTGGGTAAATTACGAAGTGAAATTAATTTTCAACGCCTACACAAAATTAAATACCTAAACCAGGAAATTACCCGTCACAAACTTTCACTTAAAAGGAAGGATAACAAAATCAAAGAAATTAGACTAAAGTTTTCTGAGACGGAACTGGCTAAGGAACTAGCTAAAACAAAGCAAAAACTTTAAAATGTTACACGAAACCACAAACGATTAAAAAATGCTTACAAGACCCTGAGTTCCTGTTCCCCTTGGATCAAAGGCGAATATAGAACTTCTCAAAGCCAAAGAACATTTGAAACTAAAAAATGCAGCTATTATCGAATTACAAAATGACAAGTTATGTTTAGCAGACATAATCAGATCTTTCAAATTTGGTGAGAGCAATTTAGAGAAGAGAGGGAAAACTTATTCTTTTGAAATGAGGATGTTTGTGGACGATGCCATTATCAATAATGTGCCAACAAGAAATGTGCCTCCACTCATTCAGACATTTAATAAAAGAGTTGGTGTAATTCTAGATCAAGTGCCACACAGGAATACAGTGGAGATGATGACCAGGGAGTTAGGTGTCATTTCAGACTTTCAGGCATCTGAAATCTTTATGGAAAGTCAGGACCTTACTCTTGGCTTTGATGCCACCATGCAGGAGGGGGTTCACGGTAACAGTGTCCATATTACCAGTCCAACAGCATGCCACGTTCTTGCCATTGACCAGTTGGCTGGTGGTACTGCAGAGGACTATGCTCTCCACATTAACAACGCAATTGATTGTGTCAGTGATGTGTACTGCCAGTTTCACACCACAGATTTTGCAGAAAACCGAAAAAGAATCCTGGCTAGTATTTCCAATACCATGACAGACAGAGCTGCAGTTAACCACGCTACAATTGAACGTCTTGAATTGTCATGGAGAAAAACCCTCAACGAGCTCAATTGCCACCTCCACCCCTTGGAAACCATTGCATCAGCAACTAGATCAGCTCTGAAGGCAATGGAACCTGCCAGCATTGACAAAAAGCTATGGGGAACTGAGTGCCTGGCTCATCAACTTGTGCTTGCAGTCAACAAGTTTTGTTACAAGGATGGTCGTGGTGATCCGAAAGGGTTCAAATCGTATTTGGACAATGCTGGCCTTCCAAGAGGACTTATTCCACGGTATAGGGGGAACCGCCTCCACATAATGTTCCACATTTGTGGACAATTTTATCACTATCAGGAATTTTTCTTTAAGTTGTTTGAAGAAGGAACTGTAACCTGTGGAGGTCTACAGGGTGCTTTATGGCATGATTTCATGAATCCTTGCGCCCAAGTGGAAATTCAGATTCTCGGCCTCATAGGGAAGTTACTATCGGGGCCTTGGATGGCAAAATTGTATACGCCTGCTCCATCCCCAATAAGCCATGTCGATGGCATTGCGATTGTGAAAGATGTGGTCAATGTCCTGAAGAAATTTAACCAGATACCACAGAACACACTTTCCACAAAAACAGACTTCTTTGGGGATGAACTTTCAGCTGATGCAGCTATGTCCAAACTTCAAGAGAAACCAGTGGATGAGCCTTTATTTATGCTAATGATGAAAGCTTCTCTTTAAAAAATTGTGGATGTTATTGAGAAGCAGTACCAGCAATATTTTGTTACTGATCTCAGTGACCAACTAAGGAAGGAGACAGAGTCTGCTCGGTGTCACAACATTGATGCAGAAGAAATCATTGGCATGTTCAGTGCTGCACAAGAACACGCCCCAAATGCAACCATGTGGTACTTGTCTTCTAGGATCCGGGCCAAGAAGAACAATGTTGTTGAATATCTTGATAACATGGAACCGGAAAAAAAACATCGGTTGATTAAATTGGCAGTGCAGTTGGTTAGAAAACACAGACCAGGAATTCGGAAAAAAAAGTGTGGAAATCAAAGCTGAGATCACAAGACGTTTAGCCAGCAAAGGCCAGAAGAAAACACTGGAGCGCAATAAACTAGAAAGACTGCTTAGAGCATGTGAAACTAAGAAATTGGACATTGCTGAACAAGTAGAATTTGGCAATGTAGAAGAAAGTGTTATTCATGGGGTCAAAGACATCTTGTCTGGGAAGATAGTGGGGCATCAAATTTGTCACATTTGGTTTGATGAGCAAACCCAGGAGACAACTGTTTACTATGGCAAAGTGGAGAAATTGCTGAAGAGAAATGGTGGGAATTGACCTAGATACAATATTCACCCCGTACTGCTGCAGTAGGGGTGCAAACCAACCTTATGACGTAAAAGCTGGCGAAAATGCGGGTCAAAGAATTGAGAGCCTAATTTTACAATCTAAGAAGCAACAATTATTCTTTACATATATCTTATTGATAGCCCGCTACCTTTGAGTTGAAAAATATAATATAATATATAGTTTAATAAGATTTAAAAGTGAAATCGACGGCGTTCTACGGCCGCCATCTTGTCTTTTTGCATTCTCTCCCATTTCACCAAATCTGTGCCGATATAAGTAGCCATTTGATACTGGAGCCACAGTTTCTAGGTCATGTTCCATACTAACGCTATTTTCGCCCGTATTTATATAATTATAAGGCTGGTCTTCGCCCGTGTACTACAAGTACCGGGTGAATCTTTTATCTAGAATTGACCCTGATTTTCATTTTTCAAAATTACCTAACTTTCTTCATATTTGTCCTAGATTATAAATTTAAACACCATTTTAATGGCAATTCACAGTTCTTTCCAATGGTACCAGTTATAATACAAGTACATAAATAAAAAATTTTAGTCACATCCCTATATGATTTCTTTCATTTTTTTATGTGTCGTACATATCATAATCATAATGTCTACCACTCTACGCGTACGTGAGCCGATTTGACGTTCTTATGATTGTCGTCTAAACCAAAACAGCTAAACATGATGGGGGGGGGGGGGGGGATACATGCATCGCATTGAATTCATGCGTAACACTAATCTCAGAGGGGCAGACATCGAGAGAATTCAATGTAACGATTCACATGCCGCCAAACCTGGAAAGACCTAGTCCTAGGCAACGAGATAACTGCTAGATATAAACATCGAGTAGCACACTGCCGCACAGCGTGACAGTGTTCTAACCTGTTGTGTGCCCTTGATTTCCTTCTATTTGGCCCGTGTGTACAACAAAACTTAACAAGCATGTATGTACACCATCTAGATCCTCGAAGCAGTTCGAAAATGAGTAATAACAAATCAAGTAATGGTAAACGTGTCTACTCCTGTTCCGTTGCCACCAAAACCAAAACAACTATGCTGCTGGCAAATAAGATTAACCTGCAGGGTGGACGCAATACTGCACTGTCTGCAGTGGAGTAATATAGTCACGAGTTTCAACTACAGGAGGCGCCACGTCAAGCCTTCACGTATCTGACGCCCCTTTCCCCTAGTCGGGTTCCAGTTCCCATGTTTTCCGTTAGTTGCCGCCTGTGTGCCTGTGCCTCCACATGGATCCTGCACGGAGGTCGCTGGCGGCGCATAGTGGCAAACTGCTGAACTAATACTTTTGCGAACAGAGTAGTGTTCAATGTTTTTAGGACTGCTGCACACACATATTTAGAAATTAGGGGCTAGGATAAATGAGCATTTATAATTATCATCTTATATAATATATATTTATGATATTAGATGGCAAAATGATATTGATATATCAACCCAGCTTCCCAAAGCTTGTTCTAATTGGTTGCTTAGGAACCTGTCCTGGAGACACAGTGTTGTGGGAGTAACAACATAAGCCACTGCAGTTATGCCTATGCTATGAGAAATACTCCTCATATCACTCATTGATATGAATTTTCTAAAACTGACATGACTTATTTCATACTATGCCATCCAATGTCATTAAGAAAATAAGATACTTGTCGCTTCCTAGCCTGGCGCTTGGCATTATTAGGATAGGGCAAGGACTGGTTGGCTCAGTGTCAGGATAATATGACTGGGTGGGATGTCAGGTCATGGTGCTGGCGGCCTGGTTTCCCAGTGGGGCAGCACTATAAAGTCACCATGAGTGCACACTGTCACAAGTCGGTACCCGTCTTGATATGACCTTAGATGTTGCTAGGACGTAAAACAACAACAAACAAATAAGAAAATAAGATCTCAACATGTTAGAGTGTCTAATGCAATTGTTTAAATAATGTATATGGTTTGTAATACAAGATGACACTGTATGTGAAGTGGAGTGGATTTTTTCCAAGAAG
The DNA here is from genome assembly GCA_030323885.1 of Branchipolynoe longqiensis. Taxonomy (NCBI): domain Eukaryota; kingdom Metazoa; phylum Annelida; class Polychaeta; order Phyllodocida; family Polynoidae; genus Branchipolynoe; species Branchipolynoe longqiensis. The sequence goes on from CM059187.1 coordinate 9,627,216, forward strand.
AAATCAAATTATACAATTTGTACGCAGATCATCCCATTAAATGTCACTTTCATAATATATTCTGAATGAAACCCGAATCATTCCTTGACATATTTGCAACATAATCAAGTAATATATATTGTATTATAAATTATTTTCTCTGTGCATGCAAAAATAGTGAGTGATAATAGTAGAATATTCAGGCACCTCTGTGCCTGGCCTTTGAAACGAGTACAGTGGCGACCTCTATTGAAACAAAGGCATGGGGATCAGGCTACCTTTCCCCTAGCTTCCCCCCGCCACGAACAAGCAGTCCTAAGAACTCACTTGTTCTTGGCGTGCCTTTCCCCATGCTTAATGCTTCATTCTTCAATTTCAATAGACCAGTTCGCCATTCCGACTGCCCATGCCTTGACAAAAGCTGTTCTGAGCGGTTTCAAATTGTCCAAGACCAAAACAGTCTGCATGCACTTCTGCCTGCTGCGTAGAATGCATGCAGAACCGGAGCTCACCCTGGATGGGGATCCCATTAAAGTTGTTGAGAAAACCAAATTGATGGGCCTCATTCTCAATGCAAAACTGTCTTTTGTGCCACATATAAAGTACCTGAAAACAAGATGCCTGAAAGCACTAGATATTCTGAGGGTGCTGTCCAGCTCAGAGTGGGGAGCGGACAGAGATGTTCTGCTCTCCGTGTACAGAACCTTGGTTCGGTCAGGAGTGGATTACGGCAGCATAGTATACGGTTCCGCAAGGAAATCATATATTGGGCTGCTAGACACGATCCACCACCAGGGACTGTGGCTGGCCCTTGGGGCCTTCCGCACCTCACCGGTTCAGAGCCAATGTCGAAGCCAATGAACCATCACTTAACAACAGGAGAATCAAACTGGCCATGCAATATGTAGTCAAGATAAAAACTAATGCATTCTAGACACATCTGAAAACGAATCACCCTATTCTAGCAACGGTCATTTATAAAAATGAACCAACGGACAACGGATGGGTATGACATCCACCTGTGCTGGGTGCCTGGCCATGCCTGCATACAAGGAAACAAACGAGCTGATCAGGCTGCGAAGAAGGCCCTGAACTGTGATCTTGAACCGTGTCTGATGCCTCACTCTGATCTGAAAACACTAATAGCCACCCACCTAAATAACCTTTGTCCTGCACACAATTGTCTAATCGAGCAACATGACGAATCCAGGTATGAAGCCAGGCCGAATTACATCCGGCCACTGAGGCTCCGAATGAAACCTCATTTGGAGCCCTTGGGCATGGATTTGGATGTGTTGGAGGATGCCAAAATCCCAGAACATCCCCCGTGGTCATTGAGAAAGCCATCGGTTATCCTCTGACTCACGGAACTGAGGAAGTCTGGGACACATCCATTCGAGTACCAAGGACTGCATGCAGAGATTCAAGGCCAGTTTGCACCTCTCCATATACACTGATGGTTCGAAAGACCAAAGCCGGATAGCTGCTGCGGCAGTCTGCCGACGGGAAAAATTTGACGTACGTTTGCCCGATCAGAGCTCAATTTTCACTGCAGAAGTCCAAGCACTCCTTCTCACATTGGAGTGTATCGAGGTATCCAACCACACTAACTATGTTATATACAGTGATTTGTTCTCTTGCCTCCTGGCTGTTGCTGGACTGAAAACAAATCACCCTATTCTAGCAACGGTCATTTATAAAATGAACCAACTGACAAGGTGCTGGGTGCCTGGCCATGCCTGCATACAAGGAAACAAACGAGCTGATCAGGCTGCGAAGAAGGCCCTGAATTGAGATCTTGAACCGTGTCTGATGCCTCACTCTGATCTGAAAACACTAATAGCCACCCACATAAAATCCAAATGGCAACATGAGTGGGATGAAAACATTAAGAAATTGAACCATCTGTGGGAAAACCACCACAGACTCATGTGGGAGGTCGGCGGGACCAAGTGGTCCTTAGCCGCTGCCGTATTGACCACTTGTGGCTTACACATGCTTTTCTGCTCAAGGGGGAACCTCCCCCTGAATGTATTAGGTGTCAGTCTCCGCTGACACTCAAACACATTTTACTAAGTTGCGTTGATTTGTTGGCCCTGCACCAATAGTTCTACACTGCAGACAGTATGCGTGACCTTTTTACTAAGGTAAAACAGGAAAACATTTTAGCCTTATTGAGGGCAGCTGGACTGTACTGTGATATATGCGTAATAGATGTATAGGTGTGTGGCTAATATATGTTAACGAGATGCAGAGTTTGAGACAAAGGAATATGCTAATGAGATGACGTCATGGAAAGTTTAGCCGGCAGGTCAAGCGAGCCCTAGGCCGTGAATAAACCATTCAGTATCCAGAAGTCAAAGTGTTCAGATGTTGTACTTTCACATGTACCACCTCATATAGTTTACTAAATAGATTCTATCAATTATTAATAAAACTTTTCTTTTTCTATGGGAATTCCCTTGATCACAAATATATGATTGTGAGCTTTCTAATTTAATGAGTGTCTATTGGCACATAATTGATTGTCTGCTTTTACATGTAAAAGCGATGGTTTGAACAAAAAACAAACATTTCTCGCCCTGAATATGGCCTATGCTGCCGACATGGCGTAAAGCAACCACCAATCAATCAAACACTGCACTGTGTTGTCATCATGGATCAAATTTCCTAGAAATCGCATGTGTATTTCCTACTCAAACGGTATAGACCTAATGTGTTAGGTTGCGTTCCTACAAACTACTTCATAAACATTCAGTGGAATGTTATACCCCAATCACACGAGGCCTGTGTTCGCTTACGATCGATTCACGACATCAAAACGTCCTCATTGCGCCCTCCTTACGCCCTTAAAGTTGCATAGTCTGATGGTTTTGAGGTTCTGATATTTTCTGAGATAAATATATTAGGTTGATCGCTATAATCTACCTTACTTAACTTTGAAGGAACGCTTATTTTAAATGGCTAACTTTTGAGATATTTGAAGCATAAGCATGTAAAATTAATTTTTGGCAAGCACGCCAAAGCTCTGACACCATAGGCTTCTACAGTAAGAAGTTCTATTAAATTGACTAGATCTTCCCTTCTATGTAGCGCAAAATGTTTAATAAATACACCATTATCTAAGTTAGATATGTAGAATCAAATCTAGATAATTCTTTTGGTTTTCAAAATTTGAGGTTTTCATCGGACTATGCAGCTTTAAGTGCTGGCGCCGCGAGGACGCCAACCTTCCGGAGTCCATTTCGGAAATTTTGGACATAAGGAGGTTGCAGCTGCTGTAATATATGCGTAATAGACATCTAGACACATCTGTAATATATGCTAATGAGATGCATAATGTTCCAGACAGTGAGTGAGACAAAGGAGTATGTAAATGAGATGACGTCATGAAAAGTTTAGCCGGCGGTTCAGTGAGCCCTGAACGGGAATAAACCATTCAGTATCCAGAAGTCAAAGTGTTCAGACGTTGTACTTTTACATGGCGTCAGATGAGGAAGAATGCCGCAAGCTAATACGCTGCCGGGTTTGCGGCCGCTAGGTCAGCTTGTCCTCACCCACAACGCACGATCGAACTGGAAAACATGGATCAGAGCATATGAGATATATGCTATTGCTGCAGGTGTAATCACGAAGGTGGAACGGGTGCAATGCTGCATCTTTCTTCATGTCGCCAGCGAGGACGTTCAAAAGGTATTTGCCAACGTGTCCATCGAGCTCGATGATCGAGACAAGATCGGACCTTCAATTTCTTAATGCGTTTCAGACCTACTGTACAAGTAAAAGCACGCTATCGGTTCAATTCTCATAACCAAGCTACTGAGAATATGTCTACAAATGTTACTGTGTCAAGAGACAGAGTGAAAGACTGTGAGTATGGATCGGTGGAGGAGTCGCTGTTGCGCAATCGGCTGGTGGCTGGCGTAAGGAACACAAATTTGAGGAACATACTGCTACAAACGGCTGATTGGACGTTAGAAAGGTGCATTAACATGTGCAAACTCAGTGAGTTCAGTTTTGATCAGTTAGAGGACAAGAAATCAGATGGTGAAGTTAAGGATATTGATTTTCTGAGGAACTATGCTACTGCACATACCGGTGCACCGGCGGTCCGGTCATCGATGCCGCCATCTTGGAAATCGCCATCTTGAAATGCTGCCGGTGCCGGTGCTGGAGAGTTCAAGGTCCCCTGTCAAAACTGTGGATACGATCACCACCGGGGAGTCTGCCCAGCGAAAGGCAAAGCTTGCATACCCTCCAAGAAGATCGGGCACTTCGGTAAGGTCTGCCGGAGCCGACTGGGTAGGGTCAACAAGTTGACCATTGAAGAGCCCGACCCTCACAATGCTGAGCAAGACCTGGATCTGTTCATCGGTGCCGTTGACCGCGGTGCCGAGCAAGACGCCGAGATGTGGTATGCGACCGTCCGGGTGAACGGTTGCCCTGTCAAGTTCAAGCTCGACACCGGGTCGGAGGTGAATGTGCTTCCCAGGTTCGCTTTCGATAGAGTCACACCGGGGCGGCTGACGAACACCCGGTGTTCGTTGGTCACGTTCTCCGGGCATCGGATCACTCTTGACAGTGAGGCATCGGTCGACATGAATGGCAGAGACTTCAGGTTCCAAGTGGTACGGAACTGTCAGCCTATTTTGGGGAAACAGGCTTGTGTGGCATTGAACTTGTTGTTGAGATGACATCATGGAAAGTTTAGCCGGCGGTTCAGTGAGCCCTGGATGGGAATAAACCATTCAGTATCCAGAAGTCAAAGTGTTCAGACGTTGTACTTTTACAGCTGCTGCACCTGCAACCTCCTTGTGTCCTGTTCCGGCGGCGCCATTCAAAACTGGTTGGCGCCCTGGCGCCGACATGGCGGCGCCAACACATGCGATGCCGTACTCACCATGTGGTCAGCTCCGCCCTTTCCCCAACCCAGCGCCGCCCTGGCCCCAACCCGGCGCCACCCTGGCACCGACCCGGTGCTGACCCAGCCACCCTGGTGCCGACCCAGCGCCGACCTGGCACCACCCTGGCACCAACCACATATTTGAATCAATGTATCGAGTGGGACGCTGGGAGGTTGGCGTCCTTTTGGCCGTAAGGAGGTTGGCGGTGAAAGCTGGCTCTCGTGTGACTGCGGTATTACATGCAAATAATTGGGTATTTACACAACTTGATTACAAATGTATCTAGATTTGTCCATAGGATAAACCTAAATAACCTTTGTTTAGCTATTTGAAAACAAATACAGGGGAAATGACAGATAGTCACCTAGGTAAAACATAATTTAAAACAAATCTGATGAGGCCAATGCATCGGTCAAAACCATAAACTAATTCAGACAAAACAGATGAAAGAGTTTCGCGGATTGTTTATCTGTTATACGTAGTACATTAGTCAAAATATACATTTATATTCCGAAGAAAAGGCCAGAATTGAAAGATTATTCACATTGATGCCTATGAACTATAACCAATGAACAGTAATTTCACCCTTTATTGCTCAGTTTGAATCATCAGGCATGATCAGGTTACTTCCAAATAAAAATAGAATAGGCTATACTAGGTGTAGCCTATGTCTGATTTTAGGATATAAACATTGCGGCTTGAAAATAATTAGACATAAGGTCACACAGGGATAGATATACATGTACACATGCATATATGTATATATATAATATATACAAAATATAAATATATATATATATATATAATACTCAAAATTAAAATAAATACTGGGAGGTGAGGCATAAACTGGGCCGCGTTCATGGTATGAGTCGACTCGAGTTTGATCAGCCCGGCTGCTGGCTGGTATTTCACATGTAAACAAACACATACAAGGCGAGAGGGTAAGTTTAAAATTTAAAAAAAAGAGAGATTGCCTGTCATTAGGATTTGGCCGATGTTGCGCCTACTGCCTGATCCCACTTCCCTCTGCCTCGCCCTCCCCCACTTCCCCCCCCCCCCTCCCTCCCCCTCCCGCCCTCCGCTCCCTCTGTTCCCTCTGATCATCCCTCCTCCCGGCCTCATCGCCCTTCCCCCTCCTTCCCCCGCCCGCTCCTTCCCTCACTTCCCTTCCATCCCCCTCCCTTTCCCCCTCCATGCCACGCTCTTCCGGCCTCACCGCCCTTCCCCTCCCCCTCCCATCCCCACCCTTCCCCCTCCCATCTCATCCACCATACCCAGCACTCTCACACCCAACCTCCTCCCCTCCCCTCCCCTCCCTTCCTTCCTCCTCCCCCCCCCCCCCCTTCCTCTCCGCCTCCCTTTTCCCCCTTCATCTCCGCCTGCCATCTCGACCCCTCCCCCACACACACTCCCTCTGCCCCTCCCCTGCTCACCCACCTCACTCGGCGCTCTCGCACCACACCTCCCTCCCATTTCCTCCCCCTTCCCCCTCCTTCTCCGCCTCCCCTCCCCCGTTCCTCCCCCACACTCCCTCTTCCTCCACTACGCCCTCTCTCCACCTCCTCCCCTTCCCCCCTTCCTCCCCCGCACTCCCTCCCCCTCCCCTTCCCCCTCCTCGACAGGTGTTGCGGTTTCAGCCCTCCGTCAGTTTCAGCTCTCCGCTGTCGCTTCTGCGCATGCGTGGATTTCCTGCGCATGCGCCAAATTCGACCGACACCTTCAAACTGCAGAGTGTTGCAGTTTCAGCCCTCCGTCGGTTTCAGCCCTCCATCGGTTTCATCCCTACGCTATCGCTTGTTTCACACAGGTTTTTTTTAGGGGGGTGCTTTTATATTATTTTAATTATTGTTTCAGATATCTCGGGGAGGGGGGGGTACTTCATCTGGGTTTTTTTACTATCTCGCGAGGGGGGGGGGGGGGAGATTATTTTAATAATTATTTTTGTATCTCTGATTATTTATCTATTATGTGTTTGTTTTGGTGGTGGTGGTGGTGGTGGTGGTGGTGGGGGGGGGGGGGGTTATTTCCTACCTCTATTCACACAGCGCGGGCTTGTTTTTTTGGGAGGGGGGTGTGCTTTTACATTCAGATATCTCGGGGAGGGGGGGTACTTCATCTTTTTTTTAATATCTCGCGAGGGGGAGGAGATTGTTTTAATAATTATTTTTGTATCTCAGAGAGGGGGGGGGGGGGCGGGCACTTTTATTTATCTATTCATGGCTTGGGTTTGGGGGGGTTTGTATCTCGGGGGGGTAATTCTTGTTTATTTTTGTTCTCTTTGTATCTGAGAAGGGGGGGGGGGGTGATTCTTTTTGTATTCGCTGAGGTGGGGGGGGGGGGGGTACTTTTATTTATCTATTCATTGGTTGGTTTTGCTGGGGATGGGGGGGTTATTTCCTACCTCTATTCACACAGCAGCTGGCTTGGTTTTTTGGGAGGGGGGTGCTTTTACATTCTTTTAATTATTGTTTCAAATATCTCAGGGAGGGGGGTACTTCATTTTTTTAAAAACTATCTCATGAAGGGGAGGAGATTATTTAAATAATTATTTTTGTATCTCTGAGAGGGGGTGGGGGGGGGGGATAATTCCTGATTATTTTTGTTCCTATCTCGGGAGGGGGAGGGGATTATTTTAATAATTATTTTTGTATCTCTGTGAAGGGGGCTACTTCTTTTTCTATCGCTGAGGTGGGGGGGGGGGATACTTTTATTGATCTATTCATGGGTGTTTTTTTTTGGGGGGGGGGGTATTTCCTACGTCTATTCACACCGCGGCTGGCTTGGTTTTTGGGAGGGGGGGTGCTTTTACATTCTTTTAATTATTGTTTCTTCATTTTTTTTTCACTATCTCGCGAAGGGGAGATTATTTTAATAATTATTTTTGTATCTCTGAGAGGAGGGTGGGGGGGGGGTGTAATTCCTGTACATTGAGCAAGATATCCCCAAACAAGATAGGGGGAAAGAAACGTAAAGTCATGTGACATCTGCCAGCGACATGAGAAGCTGACAACCCAGGCCCCTGAACTGCAGCTCATCATACTCGTAACATCTTTGACCGAGGTCAGAGAAATATTTCAGCTATATCATTCAATTTAACCATTCTGCCGAAAGACAAGACACATTACTTTCAGCTGATTGAGAGCTTCTTCACCCACAATGCTGCATTCATGGTATTTAATGACGTGAGAGGCACACAATGCTGCAGTCAGGATATTTACTGACATGAGAGGCACACGGTAATACCCCAGTCACACGAGGCCTGCATTCGCTAACGATCGATTCGCGACGTCAAAACGTCCTCCTTGCGCCCTCCTTATGCCCTGATTGAGTGCTGTCGCCATGAGGACACCAACCTCCCGGCGTCCATTTCGGGAATTTTGGACCCAAGGAGGTTGCTGCTGCTGCACGTGCAACCTCCTTACGTCCTGTTCCGGCGGCGCCATTCAAAATGGTTGGCGCCCTGGCGCTGTCCTGGCACCGCCCTGGCGCCGCCCTGTGTTGGCGAGTTGCCGGGCGGTCTGCCGGTGACCTGGCGCCGATCTGGCGCCGACCTGGTGGCGCCAACACATGTGATACTGCAGTCACCATGTATGTGGTCGGCGCCAGGGCGCCGCTCTTTCCCCAACCCGTGCCGCCCTAGCGCCGCCCTGGAGCCGCCCTGGCGCCACCCTGGGTTGGCGAGTTGCCGGCGATCTGGCGGCGATCTGGCGGCGACCTGGCGGCGACCTGGCACCGACCTGGCACCGACCTGGCACTGACATGGCGCCGACATGGCGCCTACAACATATTTGAATCAATGTATCGATTGGAATGCTGGGTGGTTGGCGTCCTTTTGGGCGTAAGGAGGTTGGCGGCGAACGCTCCCTCTCGTGTGACTGGGGTATAAGCTTAACCTCAGATCATGTGTGTTTCAAAGTTTGACAGTTTTGGCAATTTGACCATTCTGCCGAAATGCATTGTCAATGGCCGTGAGCAATCTTCATACAGAAAAGGTTAAATATTTCTAAAACCACACCACCTAGACATAAACCGCTTGGAACACATATAGAAAACATATTCAACAAGCAGATTATATTAAATTTATACGGTTAGGGTTTTGCATTTCTATTAATTTGTCAGTCAACTGTCTTAGGCAACGGTTTGAAACTGGTTCAATTTTGATGCATTCACAGACGACGCTGTTTGATTTTGACACATGTGCAGAAGCGATGCGGAGAGCTGAAACTGACGTAGGGCTGAAACCACGACACTGGCGCTCTCACACCGGCGCTCTCACACTACACCTCACAAAATCTTGACCAGACATCAGGCACACCTCAACACAGTCCTGCTATGGGTCCCCTCGCATATAGGACTGTATGGTAATGACCAGGCCGACTGTGCCGCTCTAGCCGGTGCCAACCGAGCAGACGTAGAGACAGCCATCCTTCCATCATCACCAAACTGGCCGCCGCCACTTCTCGAGCCACCACCAAACTCTGGGAACGAGCCACAGAGAAGGAACAAGTACGGAACCCTTATTCAATAAGCTGGCTCTGGTACACCCTGGTCAGAACGAACATCCCCCATTCAGTCGGCCTTCCTGCTTCTACCCAAGTCGCCATCAACCGCTTCAGGACTGGCTACCGCCGTTGGATTGATGTCCCCAACCTCCAGTGCTGTCCCTGCGGAACTAAGATCTTTAATGTGGCCCACATACTCACCTCATGTGGCGCCGTCGACAGATCTGCCATCAGCGACTTCATGGAGGATGCTGACCGCCAACTCAGCGACAATAGGGCCGCTCTGGCTATCCTCTCCAGGATTTCCAAGTCATCCTGGAACGCACTTGCTCGCTTCTACCGCCAGAACGCAGACATCATCAACACTGTCGGTCGCCCAGATCATGACATCAGGGACTAGCAGGCCCCACCTCATCGCCATAGCTGACTTGGTGCCACTACTAACTAACCACTAATTTTCACTGGCAACAAACAGGTAACCCCACCCTCTGCCTAACTAATCCCATCCTCACTTCACTTCTTCCTCTGGCCTTGGCCGGACTTACGGTGCATACCGGTGAATCTGGAGGGACTGAAGTTTGGATCCTGGTCGAGTCAAACCAATGACTTATAAAATGGGTACCTGTTGCTGCTCGGCGCTATGAAATCAGGACAGGGACGCACAGTGTCAGGATAATGTGACTGTGTGGGATATCGGGTCATGGCACCGGCGGCCTGATTTCCCAGTGGGGCAGCACTATAAAGTCGCCATGAGTGCGCGCTGTTACAAGTCGGTGCACATCCTGGTATGGCCTAGGGTCTTACTGGGGTGTAAAACTATACCAACCACCCAGCCTCCCCCGGCCCTCTTAGAGGACTGTGGTTGGACTCTTAGGCTGCCCTTTTCCTTCCTCCCCCCCCTACCCCCTACCCCCTACCCCTCAATTCCTCTGATCACCAATGCGACTGAAAACTCCCCAAAACAACATACACCTCACGAACCCCTCCCTGATGTCAGAACCGACACTGGATTTAACAACAAAACTACTTGAATAAATACGTACCTGCAGACAAATTTATAATACGCCAGTTTGCCTCTAAAACAAAGCCATGTGCATCATTACTAAATATATATAATAATTAAATTCGAGCAATGCAACTTGTAGTATTAAAAATAACCAATATATTAATCTGTAAAGTACAGCTCAGAAAAAACCCCACATGAGGATTGACCTGGAGGCAAGCCAGTGAAAACATCATTCATATTACATATAATATGTGTGTTTGTATTGTTTTTGGTGGCACGAAGGGAATAGGGGCTTCGATAGCTGGACGTCTATTTAATGATGGCTTTCATGTAGCAGTCGTGTCTAGAAACAAAGATAACGTTTCCGAATTCATTGATCGCTTCGGAGCCCTATGTGAGTAGACTATTCTCGATATCGGCGTCGCGTCACAACCCCGTAATTTAGCCCGCGAAGGGTAAAACACGGCAGTGATGTGTGCTGCAGCAATGCTATGTACTCTATGGTATGCGGAGCATTTATTTTTGCAAAATGAATTAAAAAGATTTCATTGGATCGATTAAAAATAGCTAAATGCGCGATTGAAGAGGAAGATCTGAAGTATTTAATGTAACCTAAGAGCAATTTACTCTGAAAGTATTAAAAACAGAGATATTGATAATAGTGACAAGTTGGGATATTCTGAGTGTCAGTGCCAGTGTTACTGTTACTACTATACTAGTGTTAGCCCTACCCATATGCAATGATGCTTGGAGCGGTGTTAGCGAGCCAAACCGCGGTTAGGGCGGGATTTCTGGTTTAACACCGAAAAGTCGCTATGCATGGAGCAGTGTTAGGCCAACACCGCGAGTTTAAAGTCGAAGATTCTAACCCCAGCCCATAGCAGGTTTACAGCGGTGTTAGGTTAGGGCCAAATCTATTCAATGCTATCATATTTAACAGAATTACATAAGCAATAAGTGAAATTTAATGAAATTAACCCTAAATTCGAAGCGATATTAACGCCGCAGCTACATCGGCGGCGATATTAATATTGTCGAATCAACAAATGTAAGCTAAACAAATCGCCGCCGCCCGCCTCAGTGCTCGCCGGCAACAGGCTCAGCAATAGCAACTGGCTGGTGCCTGGCGTTGTTAGGTACCGATTAGGCCCAAATCTATTCAATGCTATCATATTTAACAGAATTACATACTCTAACAGTGATATTTGATCAAATTAACCGCAAATTCAAAACGATAATGGCGATATTAACGCTGCCGCTATGTCGGCGGTGATATTAATATTGTCGAATCGACGAATGTACACAAAACAAATAGTGGTGCTCGCCGGGAACAGGCTCAGCAATAACAAGGCTAGCTGGTGCCCAGCGGTCGTAGCTACCGATTAGGCCCAAATCTATTCAATGCTATCATATTTAATAAACTTACATACTCTAAAAGTGAAATTTTATCAAATTAACCACAAAATCAAACCAATAACGGCGATATTTACGCCGCCGCTACATCGGCGGTGATATTAATATTGTCGAATCAACGAATGTACACAAAACAAATAGTGGTGCTCGCCGGGAACGGGTGCATGTAATGTAGCAGTCACACTACGACGACAAGCGGCGACGACAGCTCTGCGACAGCGACTTCCGGTGTCGCGCAGGTGTCGCCGCGACACCTGCGCGACACCTCCAGTTTCTCCACTCTTTCTCGACTGTCGCCGGGTTGTCGTAGGTGTTTTGGACATGTTGAAAAACTTCGACGACAGCCGATGTTGCGGCACTGTCGCGGCACTGTCGTCTTGTCGTTAAGCTGTAGTTGCTTCTCTCTCCATGTATGTGTCTCTGTGTCTGTGTCTATGTGTGTGTTTGTGTCTATGTGTGTCTGTGTGTGTGTGTCTGTGTGTTTGTGTCTCTGTGTGTGTGTCTGTCTCTGTGTGTGCCTCACTCTGACTCTCAGTCTGACTCTGACTCTCAGTCTGACTCTGACTCTCAGTCTGACTCTGACTCTCAGTCTGACTCTGACTCTCAGTCTGACTCTGACTCTCAGTCTCACTCTCACTCTCAGTCTGACTCACTCTCAGTCTGACTCTCACTCTCAGTCTGACTCTCACTCTCAGTCTGACTCTCACTCTGACACACAGAAACACAGAGACACACACAGAGACACACACACAGTCTGACTCTGTGTCTCTGTGTGTGTCTCTATGTGTGTGTGTCTCTGTGTGTCTGTGTGTGTGTCTCTGTTTCTGTGTGTGTGTCTCTGTGTGTGTGACTCTGTCTCTGTGTGTCTCTATGTGTGTCTCTGTGTGTGTCTCTGTGTGTGTCTCTGTGTGTGTCTCTGTGTTTCTGTGTGTCAGAGTGAGAGTCAGACTGAGAGTGAGAGTGAGAGTCAGACTGAGAGTGAGAGTCAGACTGAGAGTGATAGTCAGACTGAGAGTGAGAGTCAGAGTCAGACTGAGAGTGAGAGTCAGACTGAGAGTGAGAGTCAGAGTCAGACTGAGAGTCAGATTCCGAGTCAGACTGAGAGTCAGAGTCAGGCACACACAGAGACACAGACACACACACAGAGACACAGACACACACACAGACACACACACAGAGACACATACACACACACAGACACATACACACACAGACACACACACACACATGCACACACACAGACACACACATAGACACACATAGACACACAGAGACACAGAGTCACACACACACAGACACAGACACTGTCGTCCCGTCTGTTGTCCCGATGTCGTCCGATTGTCGTCCAACTTAGCCCAAATTTGATAGGTCGTCGGGATTTCACAAAATCCCAGCCGCCGGGCTGTCGTCCCTCCCTTGTCGTCGGAGTGTGACAGCCACATTAACGACAACGGGTCCAGTGCGGCGGAAGTAAATAGGCTCATGAATATTAGGTTTGACCTATATATATGATAAATCGACCTTGAACTTGCTCTCTGCAGTTTGCTGGTACGCACAGTGCAAAACATTAGTTTTATTCAAAATTAATAGAAATCCAGAACCCTAACCTTATCAATTTAATATAATCTTTTTGGTAAACATGTTTTCGACATGTGTACCAAGCAATTATTTGAATCATTATTAGAGGCATATTAAGGGCAACGAAGCTTGTACATGGATTTGATGCAATACCCTATGAACAACGTATGCATCATTTGAAGATCCCAAGCATGTACTACAGACGGGCCCGGGGGGATATGATTGAAGTATTCAAATATCTCCATGGTATCTACAAGACAGGCGGTCCCCTTATCAGAGACTCCAACACCAGGACCAGAGGGCACTCCCTGAAGCTGAGGAAGCGGTACTCCAGACTGGACCTGCGACACAATTTTTTCGGCTTTAGGGTGGTTGACCTGTGGAATGACCTGCCGGAGAGTGTCGTAGCAGCAGAGTCGGTGAACTGTTTCAAGTCCCGACTGGATGCATACTGGTCAAGCATTACATATGTCTTGGAGCCAGTGACAGTTGCTGCGATCGACCACATCTGAAGAACTGTCTCCATTTCTATTAATTAAGGGCGGCTAACAGGTCCAAGGCCTATTATAGCTGTATCCTATTGATTGATTGATTGATAGAGGGGGGGGGGTCATTCTTGTTTATTTTTGTTCCTTTCCCAGGAGGGGGAGCGGATTATTTCAATAATTATTTTTGTATCTCTGAGGGGGGGGGGGGGTTAATTTTTGTTTATTTTTGTTCCTATCTCGGGAGGGGAGGGGATTATTTTAATAAATCTTTTTGTATCTGAGAGGGGGGGGGGGGGGTGACTTGTACATTGAGAAAATACAACAGGTGGAGTGTGTTCATATACAGGGAGTAGAGACCATATCATTGGGATATCTCACTTGACTTGTTGTACATTGAGAAAATACAACTGGTGGAGTGTGTTCATACAATATACAGGGAGTAGAGACCATCATAGCCCCGTTCACACGGGGAATGTAAATCGATTCCTAGGATTCGACTTGCCTAGTTCGGCTTACATTTCGCGTGTGAACAGGCCGCTGAGGCGGATTAGGGCTGAATCGATTCCTGTGATGCGGATACTGTAAACCACTTGTGGAGGTCGATTACATGAGTCGATTTCTGTGAACCGATTTATTTTGCCCGTGTGGACGCACTGAGGCGGTTTAAGGACGTCACATGCATGCGCAGTCGAGACCTTAGTTTGTTGACTTTCCGGTCGATCAAAAGCGCATATTATATAATTTAGTCTATGAAACCGCTAGCTGTGCACAGATATTTTTTTCATCATTTATTTTTAGGGTTTCACTGCCCAGCAGAAGTTTTGACCCTCCCAAACCAATACGATTCAGTCCATACATATCTAGGTCGAACCCACACTCTCTCGTGGCGACGTCGACTAACCGAAACTGGCACTGGTTAGTATCGACTTGCTCATACACTGATATCGATTTCCGGCCCAAGTACCTCCCGTGTGAACGGGCGTCTAAATCGATTCATATAATTCGCCTTGTCTAAATCGATTTAAACTTTTCCCGTGTGAACACGGCTCAAATCATTAGGATACCTCACTTAACTTGTACATTGGTTTGTTTACATGAGCGATATTAAGTGACACCACTGCAATGACTCTCCCACACTAATAGAGGGAGTGCATGTGATGTCATCACTTAGCAGTTAGCCATCTTGGAGTACACTTAATACCACCTATGGCGCCCCCTGTCATATACCAAGAACACTACAGCCACCATTGGGCCTACCTATAGTTAGGGCTGCCCAAGTGTGTGGCGCCACCTAGTGGGTACTGCCTGAACCTATCTAATTCTTCAACAAAGCATTCAAAGTGTCAACATACTGCCCTTTCACAACGATGTGAGGCTACATGATTTTAAAAATGCTTCCCCTCCATCAAAAAACCCTTTTCCCCCAACTTTTGAGGCCAAACTGCTCAAAACAGTGACAAATAAACCAACAAATCGGTAAATAAACACAATGTAAGCACTTCCAAGCCTTGCATATGTAATCCAATATGGCCACCGGAAGTTGCCTCGTGACGTCATTACACCCCCTCTATAATTATGGAGCTGTTTTTATTAGAACACATATAACTTACTTCATATTAAGTTAGTCTTTTTAACAAAACATCTTGGTTCACTACTTTTCCCCTAAGTTTTGTGTGGCTGGGTAGGGATGATACGTCATATATAGGTCAAACTTAATATTCATGAGTCTATTTACTTCCGCCGCACTGGACCCGTTGTCGTTTACATGCACCCGCCGGGAACAGGCTCAGCAATAACAAGGCTAGCTGGTGCCCGGCGGTCGTAGCTACCGATTAGGCCCAAATCTATTCAATGCTATCATATTTAATAAAATTACATACTCTAAAAGTGAAATTTTTATCAAATTAACCACAAAATCGAACCAATAACGGCGATATTTACGCCGCCGCTACATCGGCGTTGATATTAATATTGTCCAATCGACGAATGTACACAAAACAAATAGCGGTGCTCGCCGGCAACAGGCTCACCAGTAACAAGGCAGCTGATTCCCGGCCGCCGAATCGAAGGCGATATTGTGCAATACCGGTGCTCGCCGGCAACATGCTCACCAGTAACAAGGCTGCTGGTTCCCGGCCGCCGAATCAGCGGCGATATTGGGAAATAGCGGTGCTTGCCGGCAACAGGCTCACCAGTAACAAGGCTGCTGATTCCCGGCCGCCGGACCAGACGGGATGGCCGAATGAGTTAGAGCGTCCATCTCCCGTGCTGGTAGATCATGGGGTCGTGGGTTCGAACCCCGGACGAGTCAAACCAATGACTTAAAAATTGATACTTGTTGCTTCCTAGCCAGGCGCTCAGCATTATTAGGACAGGGCAAGGACTGGTGTGCGCAGTGTCAGGATAATGTGACTGAGTGGGATACCATGTCATGGTGCCGTCGGCCTGGTTTCCCAGTGGGACAGCACTATAAAGTCACCATGAGTGCACACTGTCACAAGTCGGTACCCGTCCTGATATGACCTTAGATGTTGCTAGGATGTAAAACAGCAATAAACAAACAAACAAACAAACTCGGCCGCCAGATCGGCGGCGATATTGTGCGATATTGTGCAATACCGGTGCTCGGCGGCAACAGGATCAGAGAGATTTCCATAATGTAAAATTAATTCACATATAGCTAATGCGAACCGTTTAGGCCACCATGCATACGGCGTGACATACTTCGCGATGTCCCTGATAACCGGTGATAGCTACCCGGTGTTAACACCACACGCCGCTAACACTGCTCCATGCATATGGCCCCAGATCATGGCCTCAAAAACTATTTTCGCAAAATAAATTCAAGAACTTCCAATTGGCTGATAAAAAAAAAGCTGAATGTGAAATTGTAGAGAAAGATCTGAACTATTTAATAGAAACAAGAGAAATTTGTTTTAAAAGCACCAAAAAGCAGAAATTACTGTGATAGTTGGGGTAGTTTTAATGTTGTCTCTGACAGTGACATTTGTTTTACCCTTCACGCATTGTGAACGCAATAAGTGCCCGGATGTCCGACATAGAGAATTCTGTGAACTTGTGGAGACACATTTTTATACGGTCGGTCTAAGCACAGTGCTAGCAGAGACCCTATAGACCTATTCGATGTTTACTAACATCATGTATGCATGCGCAGCTTGGCTGCAGAACGAAGGCACACTGCCATTGAGTTTGCTGGTACGCGCAGTGCAAAACTTTTATTTTATTCAAAATTAATAGAAATACAGAACCCTAACCGTATAAATTTAATATAATCTATTCGTTGAATATGTTTTCTATATGTGTTCCAAACAGTTTGTTTCTAAGTGGTGTGGTTTTAGAGATATTTCACCTTTTCTCTATGAAGATTGCTCACAGCCATTGACAATGCATTGAGTTTGCCGGTACATGCAGAGTAAAATGTCTATTTTATTCAAAATTAATAGAAATGCAGAACCCTAGCCATATAAATTTAATATAATCTATTCATTGAATATGTTTTCTATATGTCTTCCAAGCAGTTTGTTTCTAAGTGGTGTGGTTTTAGAGATATTTCACCTTTTCTCTATGAAGATTGCTCATAGCCATTGAGTTTGCAGTGTGACAGTGTGTTGTCCTGCAGCCAAAAGGCGCGCGCACTGACCTAGATACCCATGCTGACGTCACATGAAATAGGTCTATAGACCCCTTTCAATGTTTATAAACATTGTGTATGCATGCCCAGCTTGGCTGCAGAACGAAGGCACACTGCCATTGGTTTGCCGGTGACGCGCAGTGCAAAATGTTAATTTTATTCAAAATTAATAGAAATGCAAACACCTAACCATATCAATTTAATACAATCTGTTCGTTGAATATGTTTTCTATATGTGTTCCAATCGATTTGTTTCTATGTGGTGTGGCTTTAGAGATATTTAACTTTTTCTGTAGGAAGATTGCTCACTGCCATTGACATTGACAATGCATTGCGAAATAGCGAATGGTAGACAGGAATTGTGAACACTTATTTGTCTCTAATTTTTGCTTGAGTGCAAGTAAATAAGCAACACAAGGAATAATTAGTAGCATGTGGTGAATAAGGGGTCAAATTTCCCTGGATCTTCAGCCCATGCTTTTTCTAATCTATTCTTAATGAATTTATTGACTCGGCATCAATAACATTTTGTGGGAGACTGTTCCATATATTTATGATCCTGTTTGAGAAACTGTGTTGCCTTAACTTTGAAATGGCTCTGGGTTTTACTAGTTTCGGAGTATGGCCCCGACTGCCTTCTCTTTTATTCAAGGTGAAAAATTGGTTCATATCTATTTTATCAAAACCTTTCATAATTTTAAAGTTGCATAGTCCGATGGTTTAGAATTTCTGTATTTTTTCTGAGATAAATATATTAGATCGATCACTAATATCTACTTTACATTAGTTCAAAGTTACTTTTATTTTAAATGGTAAACTTTTGAGATATTTTGAGTGCAAACATGGAAAATTAGTTTTGGCAAGCTTGCCAAAACTCTGACACCATAGACTTCTGCAGTAACAGGTTCTGTTAAATTGACTCAGTATTGCCTTCTACTCAGAAACAAATTCTTAATAAGTGCATCAGTATCTAAGTTAGATATGTCAAATCAAATCTAGATAATTGGTTTGGTTTTGAAAATTTGATATTTCATCGGACTATGCAACTTTAAGTGCTTCAATTATGTCACTTCTTTTCAATTCCCTCACCCTTTGTTCATAGGGTAAGTCCTTTATAACTGCAACTAATTTCGTTGCACGTCTCTGAACCTTTTCGATCTCCAGAATATCTTTCCGAAAAATTGGGCTCCAAATTTGTGGACATTATTCCAAAATTGGCCTAACAAGAGTCTTAAATAGAATGAGAAAATTGTTCTTGTTGAGGCGATGGAAAGTTCTTTTAATTATTCCTACTCTCTGGTTAGCATTTGAGATGATGGTGCTCATATGTTTCTGAAAGGAGAGTTGGGAGTCGAAGGTTACGCCCAAGTCCTTTTCATAGCTATCTCGTTGCAGGACAGTGTTCTTCATATTATAGGTATAATGAGGATTATTTTTCCCGTAATGAATAATTTTGCACTTCTTTTAATTGAAGGGCAATTGCCATTTCTCGGACCATTGTGCGAGTTTCAGAATATCCTCTTGCAAGAGATTTTTATCTCTTACATCTTTTATTGCTCGAAAGACCTTTGTGTCATCCGCAAATATTTTTAGGTTTGATGAGACACCGCCTGGCAGGTCATTTATAAATATTATAAATAATATTGGTCCCAGCACACTTCCCTGAGGTATTCCTGAGGTGACATCCTTAAAGAAAGATTTTTTTATTACCTACGACTACCTTTTGCTTTCTCTCAGACAGGAAGTCCTGTATCCATTCAGAAATTGATCCGGATATTCCCAGAGCTTTGATTTTGTTTAATAGTCTTTTGTGGGGCACACTATCAAAGGCTTTGGAGAAGTCCAGATAGATGGTGTCCCATGCCAGGCCATGATCCAGCCAGTCAGTCCATCACTTCTAGTAGTTGTGTCAGGCAAGATTTGCCTCCAGTGAATCCGTGTTGGTTTGGAGATATCAATCCCAGTTTTTCCAAATGTTCTATGACACAATCTCGGATTATTCTTTCTAGCATTTTACAGCATAGGGAGGTTAAACTCACGGGTCTATAATTTGATGCCAGGCGTTTTGGTCCCTTTTTATGCAGGGGTTTGACATCAGCATCTTTCCATCGTTTGGGTATTTTCCTTTCAAATAGGGTTTTTACTGAATAAAGATGTCGAAATAGGTCCAATTTGCTCAGAATACTCTTTGATGATTTTTACATGGATCCCATCTGGCCCAGGTGCCTTGGAGACATTTAGTTTTTCAATTTGTTTTTCTACTTTACCGTCTGTTATATCAACGTCACTGATGAATTCTGTGACTCCTGAATCTGGAGAGGGTGGGATATTATCCGTATTTTCATTGATAAACACACTGACGAAGAACTCATTGAGTAGTTCAGCTTTGCCTTCATCGTCTACGATTAGTTCGTCGTCACTATTGGCTAGAGCTGGTATGCCATTGCCATTTTTTGATTTATGTGAAGCATAACTCCAGAAATCTTTCGGGTTATTTTTAATGTCTTGGACAATTTTGTCCTCAAAAGTCTCTTTGTGTCCACTGACAATGTCGTTTGCGGCATTCCTAGCGATAGTGTATTTTTCCCAATTTTCCAATGTCTTATTATTGAAGTAGATATTCCATGCTTTGTTTTTCAATTTTCTGGCAGTGGTAATATCTGGAGTACCAAGGAGGTTGTTTCCTGGTTGTGAATTTTCTTAGTGGTACGTGCCTTTTGATAGCACCTGATAACACATTTCGAAACAGGTCCCATCACTCTGGCACATTTCTTTCCTTAAATTTATTTAGCAAGTCTTGGGACATGATATGGCATTGAGAACCAGACGGGATGGCCGAATGAGTTAGAGAGTCCGTCTCCCGTGTTGGTAGATTGTGGGGTCGTGGATTTGAACCCCGGTCGAGTCAAACCAATGACGTAAAAATTGATAATTGTTGCTTCCTAGCCTGGCGCTCGGCATTATTAGGATAGGGCAAGGACTGGTTGGCTCAGTGTCAGGATAATGTGACTCAGTGGGATATCAGGTCATGGTGCTGGCGGCCTGGTCTTCCAGTGGGGCAGCACTATAAAGTCGCCATGAGTGCGCACTGTCACAAGTCAGTACCCGCCCTGATATGACCTTAGATGTTGCTAGGACGTAAAACAACAAACAAACAATGCATTGAGTTTGCCGGTATGCGCAGTGCAAAAAGTTAATTTTATTCAAAATTAATAGAAATGAAGAACCCTAACTTTATAAATTTAATATAAAGGTCACTACGACAGAAAGGTAACCATACAAAGGTAACCATACACAAGTGAATCCAATATGGCGCAATACAGGTGGCGCCCCATCCACGCGCGCTGAAGGCGGTTGGCGCGCGACTCCTAATACACAAATAATATGCGCGAACAATAATAAATAATAATTAAACCTATATGTGAGCTCCGTTATTTATATTATTATAATTTAATTATAATACACATAATCTATTCGTTGAATATGTTTTCTATATGTGTACCAGGCTGTTTGTTTCTATATGGTGGAGTTTGAGAGATATTTCACCTTTTCTCTATGAAGATTGCTCATAGCCATTGAGTTTGCAGTGTGACAGTGTGTCGCCTGCAGCCAAAAGGCGCGTGCACTGACCTGGATACCTATGCTGATGTCATATGAAATAGGTCTATAAGTATAACACTAAAGCCGTGGTCACACATACAGCGTTAGGCCGACTCAGATGAGGCAAACTAGCGACGCGTTCACACATACAGAGTTTTCAAAGTGTGTTGTGTTCAGACACGCGTGTTAAACTGGCTCAGATCGATGTTTGTTTGTTGTCTTACATCCTAGCAACATCTAAGGTCATATCAGGATGGGTATCCACACACACATACATCCACATGTACATATACATACAAACAACATACCTAAAGAAGAGATGGGAAGAGTAGGACGGTCCATGTGCTCCAACCACTATCAAAAGCAACTACCGGGTTAGGACTTGACTTTGGGGGTTACTGGTTGCAAAACTGCAACATTAATAGAGAGGCTCTGATAAATCGGCCCAATCTTTGGTTGAAGACTTAACTTCAGTAGGGGGTGTTGTAGAAGCTGGGGACATCTTTACAACGTTGTAACGCCGAAGCATTGAGACGGCCCCGAATCTCTTCGGTCTGGCGGTAGTTGAGCGGTAGCTGGCACTTGTATCCAGTCGACAGCAGCAAGGGTTTTGAGGAAGGGCGAGTAAAGATGGGTGCAGCGGTGGTTCCAGCATCGAGAACAAAGCGAGAGAAAACGTAAAGGTACAGGGCCCCACCCAAGCACACAACTGCCCTGGTCAGGGGGAGGAGTATGCCTGGCAGAAAAAAAATAGGGTAGAGTATAGGAAAGAGAAATGAGGAGAGTTGAGTCAAAGGACCGTGTCTATCTGCTCTATGGCGACCAACCAGCAAGCCATAGACACGGACAGAGTAAGAGTAGAAAGTGAAATGCCAGCGGGCCACCCCCTCCTGGAACTCTTTTCAGACATATCAAGGAGGAGCAAGGTCGGCGGAGAGGAGATAGAGAGAGGTGTGGACAGAGTGCGGTCCGGATAGCAAGTGCCGGGTTAGGCTTGACTTTGGGGGTGGTTTGTAACCTTACGACGGTTACTGGTTGCAGAACTGCAACATTAATAGAGAGGCTCCGATAAATCGGCCCAATCTTTGGTTGAAGACTTAACTTCAGTAGGGAGTGTTGTAGAAGCTGGGGACATCTTTACAACGTTGTAACGGCGAAGCGTTGAGGCTGCCCCGAATCTCTTTGGTCCGGCGGTAGTTGAGCGGTAGTTGGCACTTGTAATCCAGTCGACAGCAGCAAGGGTTTCAAGGAAGGGCGGGTAAAGATGGGTGCAGCGGTGGTTCCAGCAAGGAGAACAAAGTGACAGAAAACGTAAAGGTACAGGGCCCCACCCAAGCACACAACTGCCCTGGTCAGGGGGACGAGTATGCCTGGGAGATAAAAAAAAAGGGTAGAGTATAGGAAAGAGAAATGGGGAGAGTTGAGTCAAAGGACCGTGCCTATCTGCTCTATGGCGACCAACCAGCGAGCCATAGACACGGACAGAGTAAGAGTAGAAAGTGAAATGCTGGCGGCCCCCCCCCCCCCCCCGCCTCCTGGAACTCTTTTCAGACATATCAAGGAGGAGCAAGGCCGGCGGAGAGGAGATAGAGAGAGGTGTGGACAGAGTGCGGTCCGGATAGCAAGTGTGCCGGGTTAGTATAGATAGATACTGGGTTTTTTGTAACCTTACAACGGTTACCGGTTGCAGAACTGCAACATTAATAGAGAGGCTCCGATAAATCGGCCCAATCTTTGGTTGAAGATTTAACTTCAGTAGGGAATGTTGTAGAAGCTGGGGACATCTTTACAACGTTGTAACGGCGAAGCATTGGGGTGGCACCGAATCTCTTCGGTCCGGCGGTAGTTGGGCGGTAGTTGAGCACTTGTATCCAGTCGACAGCAGCAAGGGATTTGAGGAAGGGCGGGTAAAGATGGGTGCAGAGGTGGTTCCAGCAACGAGAACAAGACAGAGAAATCGTAAGGGTGAAGGGCCCCACCCAAGAACACAACCACCCTGGTCAGGGGAAGAAGTATGCCTGGGAGAAATCGAAAGGGCAGAGTCTAGGAAAGAGAAATGAGGAGAGTTGAGTCAAAGGAGCATGTCTATTTGCTCTATGGTGACCAACCAGCGAGCCATAGACACAGACAGAGTAAGAGTAGAAAGTGAAATGCCGGCGGGCTTCCGCTCCTGGAACTCTTTTCAGACATATCAAGGAGGGGAAAGGCCGGCGGAGAGGAGATAGAGAGAGGTGTGGACAGAGTGCGGTCCGGATAGCAAGTGTGTGCCGGGTTAGACGATGATTGGGGGTGTTTGTAACCTTACGACGGTTACCGGTTGCAGAACTGCAACATTGGGTAGAGAGGCTCTGATAAATCGGCCCAATCTGTGGTTGAAGACTTAACTTCAGTAGGGAGTGTTGTAGAAGCTGGGGACATCTTCACAACGTTGTAACGGCGAGGCGTTGGGGCGGCAGCGAATCTCTTTGGTCCGGCGTGTAGTTGAGCTGTAGGTGTAGTGTAGTGTAGCACTTGAATCCGGTCAGCAGCAGGGGTTTGAGGAAGGCGGGCAAAGGTGGGAGCAGCGGTCGATCCAGCAACAAGAACAAGACAGAGAAATCGTAAAGGTGAAGGGCCCCACCCAAGAACACAACTACCCTGGTCAGGGGAAGAAGTGTGCCTGAGAGAAAGAGTGCGGGCCGGATAGCAAGTGCCGGGTTAGGAAGCAGTCTCCATATGATATATGAAGAAATGGGATGGTCCAAACATGTAGGACGGTCCAAACATGTGCGTTAAACCGGCTCAGATCGATGTTTGTTTGTTGTTGCTGTACATCCTAGCAACATCTAAGGTCATATCAGGATGGGTATTCACACATACAGACATCCACACATACATCCACACGCCACACATACATCCACATGTACATACATACAAACAACATACCTAAAGAAGAGATGGGAAGAGTAGGACGGTCCAAACATGTGCTCCAACCACTATCAAAAGCAAAGTACCTGTTAGGAAGCAGTCTCTATATTATATATGAAGAAATGGGACGGTCCAAACATGTGTGTTAAACCAGCTCAGATCGATGTTTGTTGTTGTTGTATGTCCTAGCAACATCTAAGTTCATATCAGGATGGGTATCCACACATACATACATCCACACATACATCCACAGATACATCCACACGCCACACATACATCCACATGTATATATATGGGTCAGGATCACGAAAAGAGGCCAATTGGTGGAAGTTGTCGGCATCGAGCATGGATGTCGGCGTCGATCGGTATAATTATAATTTAGCATTGACATAGGTGTTGGAAAGTCTTTAAATTTATCCTGAATGTAAAGGTCAAGAAAATAAAACAACCTGATTTGTTTCTAGGATAATTTAATATGAAACAAAGAAATGCACTACACTTTTAAGAATTGCGATGCCGACATCTTCACTTGACCACCGATTGGCCCGTTTTTGTGAGGCTGACTCATAATCATATACATATAAACAACATACCTAAAGAAGAGATGGGAAGAGTAGGACGGTCCTAACATGTGCTCCAACCACTATCAAAAGCAACTACCTGTTAGGAAGCAACCTTGATCCATGTGCTTAAGCCGCCTCAACTAAACTGCTTCTGTCTACACAAGCAAGATAGGCCAACTCAGGCTAGTTCGCCTCATCTAAACTACCTCGCAACGCGGTTTACTTGAGGCGAAGTAGTTGAGTCGACTCAGCCCTAATTCGCCTCAGTGTCGCGGTCACACACCCAATGTGAGTCGACTTAGATGAGGCGACTTAAGGCCCGTGTGTGACCATGGCTTAAGCCGGCTCACTCCCTATCTCTCCCATGGTAATGTAAAGTTTACAGTGCCATCTTGAGGTGTCTGCTGTTTCACATGTAAACACATACAAGGTGAGAGGGTAAGTTTAAATTTAAAAAAGAGAGATTGCCTGTCATTTGGATGCCGATGTTGCACCTACTGCCTGGTCCCCACTCTTGTATTGACTTGTCTGGATGCCATGTTAGTAGTAAACCTTTATTGGTTCTCACAGTCAACACCAGGTGGCAGCACCACACTGTAGTCTGCTAATACTACATCTCCCTTTTTAGGATATGAATACATTTGACATAACTGTCATAAACTCTCATAGTTCTTAATCAGACTGAGTACTCTTAGTGTCTTTAGGAGTTCATCATTGGCAGACTGACCTCTGAACTCTGGTAGTATTATGCCCAAGCAGGAGAACTCATAGATCTAACCGTTCAGGTGGTTTGACCATACAACCTGATCTGGTGGATATTTGCTTCTCACCAGCTGATGTTTTGAGTGGTGACAGCTTCACTGGCAATGGCATCACAGGGGTTGAACAGTTCTCTGTTGGTTCTGTTTCATTTCTCCCTGTGTGTACAAGTGCCTCTCGGTTTCTTCGAATGGAGGAACCTGTTTCTGTCAAGACTTGGTATGATCTTGGGCTGGACAGCTTCTCCTGGACAGAACCATACTTGTTTTGGTCCCTGATCCAGACAGTGCCACCATTGGATATGTCGGACCGTGCTGTCTTCAATGACTCGGTTCTTAAGTCCGCGTTGAAAGACGGGGCCCTAGGACTTCTGCCTCCTGAAGCACTTATCGGTGATGATCGCCCTATGCCTTACTTCCTGGTAGATGATGCCTTTCCGCTCCATGAGTGGCTGATGAAGCCGTACGCGGGACGAAATATCTCAGTGGCTGAACGAATATTCAACTACCGATGTTCTCGAGCCAGACGCATTGTGGAAAATGCCTTAGATGTTGCTATGATGTAAAACAACAACAAACAAACAAACCAGGACCTAGAATTTTTACTAAATTATTAAAACCAATTTTTGCTTGTATGGGGAATAAGGGCCATAATTGTTTCTTTTATATTGATGACACCTTTTCTAGCCTACTCCAAATTAGAATGCAAAGCGGCAATAGCAGACCCCTTAGACTTGTTTGATAATTTGGTGTTTACGGTAAATCAAGATAAATCTGTGTTGGAGCCTAGACAAATTCTAGAATTCTTTGGGTTTCTGCTAGATTCAGTGTCCCTTACTGTGGCCCTCATGGATAAAAAGGAGAAGTTTAGAAAGATTAGTCAAGAAATTTATTTGAAAGTTTCTACCATTACTGGCATTAGAGATGTGGCTGGACTTGTGGGCCTAATGGTGGCTTACTCACCACCAATAGACTGCTGCAGCCAATTATAAATATTTGGAGTTAAATAAAATTAAAGCCCCCAAGATATCTAATGGGGATTTTAATCAAACCATGTGGCTTTTGGATGAAGCAAAGGAAGATATTATTTGGTGCAGAATTAATTTAACCAATCCTAGATCGATTAGAAGGGAATACACTACCATTGAGCTGATCACTGATGCCTCAAACGCAGGTTGGGGAGTCCATATGCCATACAAGCAGACAGGAGGGCGTTGGAGCCTAAACAACCTGACATCTATCAAATGTTTTAGAATTAAAAGCAATTCTTTTTGGACCTAAAAGTCTGATCAGCATATTCCAGTTAGAACAGATAACCTGACAGCTTTAGCCTATGTAAATAAACATGGGCCGCCGAGGTCAGAGCAATGCTTAAAGGTAATGAAGCAAATTTGGTCTTGGGTGCAGAACAATGCCTGCTGGCTTTCTATTACTCCATGCCTTAATTGGTTAACTCCATCTCCGGCTCGCAGAACTGGCTTCTTGGTCGTGGACTTTCTGTCTCCTATGCCGCTGCTTTTAGCGTTACTGCCCGGTCTCGGTTGGCCAATTCGGCCAACGTCACCTCCATAAATAACTATGCCTTGCTGAAGCAACCAGTAGGTACTGGCAGCGCCCTGTAAAAGTCCAGGAATGGTGCTTTTTTCATCAATATTCACATGCTTGTAATTATTTCTGTATGTATATGATTTTGATGAAATCATCAACATATGTTCCATGCGATGTTGTTGCAAAATATGTTCTATGCGATGTTGTTGTTAGATTGAATATATAGTAAGTTTGTATTCAAGTAAACTCCATTTGTATGATGAGTGTATTTAGTGAATATTCCTTCATTACTGATGTAAATGAAAATGACTGAAATTGGCTCGCGCTTCCTTGCACTACAACGGAGAAAGTCAGGGATGGTACCAGAAGAAGTGCAATGACCTCAGCTTTCTAACCATATATGATTGCCCTAGGTCAAAAAGGCCAATCAGGTCAAATTCTGCACTTTAAATAATTTTGAAAATCTAAAACCCATTTACTGAATTAAAAAAAATTTAAAACCTAATAAGATTTGATATGGATAGATAGACAATTTGATTCCCTTATCAATGATACCAATCTTAGTATAGTGCTAGTTAGTGCAAGGAGCCGCAGACAGAATATTGACACCAACCTGTTTGGGTCTTTGCTGACCACACTAGTTTCACAATGGTGACACCCATGTAGAAACATGTATATGACATTGATGTCTATTGAAATATATCAGGCATATATAATCTAATATTGGGCCAAATTTGGGGAAGATCCAACCATTGCTCTAGCCACAGTAAATATTTAAAGATTTATTTAAATCAATATCTTTGGTTTCAGACACTTTGTATTTGCCATCAAATTGCAGCTTTTGAGATTTTTAGCTAAACTATTGTCATAGCTAATATGCATGAGTCCCGTATGCTATGTCTGCAAAATTTGAAGAAGATCCACATATTGGATGAGCCACAGTGAGTGTTCAAAGCTTGATGAACAAATCTTAATTTTTTATTTTGTACACTTTTCTTTTGTAAGTGCAATTAAATGCACTTTTTGTATTTCTAGACAAAATATTAATATGCTGATGTGTATTACCTACAGATGATGTGCACTGTCAATTTATAGGAAGGTTAACCAATTGGTTAAGCTACAATGAACATTTAAAGATTCATTAAATTGATATATTTGGTTTTCCGACAATTTGTCTTTATATGTTCAATCAAAATTCAATATTTTCCATACTTTTGGATATAATATTGATATCAATAATATCTATTAGTCTCAGTGAGTGGCTATTGTAATACTGTGCCAAATATGAGGAAGATTCAAAAGATTGTTTTGCTGCAATGAGCTTTCAAATATTGATATACTGTTTACATGCAAGCAATTACACTTTTTGACATTTTAGGATGCAAATATCTTTTGATTCTCTGAATATAGAGCTCTGAAATAAAATAGGGCATTACACTGTTATGAATAGGTTAACCATTTAGCATTTATTCAGTCTTGTTGCAGTTTTCCAAGAAAATATCATGCTTTGAAAATGGCTATTTGGCCAAATCAGAATGTCGTTTTACAGTTGACCTAATACCCTTAACTCTACCTATTTATACATACGGGTTATTTCATACAGATACTCACTACGATATAAGATATGGTTATATGTGATATTTTGGTTATGGTTATATGTGATTAAGTAAGCTCTTCAGTCACCAACTATGCTTTTGTTTCTATCAATGACCCCTTAAAAAAGGTGAGTAATCCATGACATTATGAGGCCATTTTTAACCCCTACACCACCTTGCTCAATTACTCCCCCGCGTACGACCTCCTGACTGGAATCGCCGTTACAAAAGATTTTTCAGACTGGTTAGTAATCTAGTGTTGACTAAAGGCTGTGACATCCCTATTAATATAATACAGGTTGCTAAACATACATACAATAATACTAATGGTCTCACCCAGGGAGCTTTGTGGCTGGTATTTGGTGAGACAACATCCTTTTTGTATTGCCTTCAGCACAATAAAAAAGTCATAACTGGCTATTAATAGCCACAACCTGATAATAATACAATACTACTTACTAATGGTAAGGGTCTCGTTCAGTGAGTTTGACGCCCCTGCCCTGCAGAGTTGTAAACCACTGCCTTGTGGTACAGGTTCTTGACAGAACCGAAGGCTAAGGGAGCAAACCCTAAACAGAAAACCATGTCATTGTGGCAGCATTAAGGGCGGTTGATGTGTGGAACTCCCAACATCTTCCGACCAGCCACTGCAGGGACAAATAGTTTTGTGCCTGTCTGGACATGTTCTTGCCGGTGTGAAACCTCTATTTGCTCCCCGAGAAAGTGCCGCTGGTAACTTGCAAAAGCCAGCAGCCTTTGCAGGCAGCTTTCATGAAATGTCAAACTGACAAATAAGGAAATACTCGAACGGATGGGGCTGCCCTCTGTGGAAGATCTTCTGATCAAAAAGAATCTCCGGTGGACTGGACACCTCATGAGGATGTCATCAGACAGGCTACCAAAGCAGATTCTCTATTCTCAACTGTCTTCTGGTTACAGAAAGAGAGGGCGCCCTCGTCTCCGATTCAAGGATACCATCAAGAGAAACCTGAAGCTGAGAGACATTAAGACCTACTCATGGACATCACTCTAACAGCAGAGAGCTAAATGGAGAGCGGCAGTCAAGTAATGAAAGCAGTCTTTGTCGCATCGCGACCGACAGCATGATGATGATGATGAAGTGACATCCACTGCTAGCTTTTAGCGAGCCGACACCCTTTTTGTACAGACTTCAGCAGAAGAAAAGTCAGAACTACTTACTATTACCTCCAACATGATAATAATACAATACTACTTACAAAAACCTGAAGCTGAGAGACATTAAGACCGACTCATGGACATCACTCTCACAGCAGAGAGCTAAATGGAGAGCGGCAGTCAAGTAATGAAAGCAGTCTTTGTCGCATCGTGACCGACAGCATGATGATGATGATGAAGTGACATCCACTGCTAGCTTTTAGCGAGCCGACACCCTTTTTGTACTGACTTCAGCAGAAGAAAAGTCAGAACTACTTACTATTACCTCCAACATGATAATAATACAATACTACTTACAAATACCTCCAGCATGATAATATTACAATAGTACTTACTGATACCTGCAATGTGATAATAATAACAATGACAACTTACAGGTCCCCTGAGTGACATTCGCTGCTAGTATTTAGTGAGACCCCGGTTTGAAATTACTTCCCCACAACCAAGCCAACTATCTACTACTACCTACAAATCGTACATGGTCTGTTGATAACTACTAACTTCATGATAATAGTACCAATAAGCGTCCCTCTAAGTGACATTCACTGCTGGTTTTAGTGAGATACATCCCTTTTGTCCTGTCTTCAACACACAATAAGTGAAATTTAGCTATCACTACTACAGTAAGTACAAGTTACGACAAATCTTGCTTACTAGGTGGTTCTTAGCAATAAAATTGTTTCACACCACTTATAAACACTGAGTATAGCATGTTTGTCAATTCCTCCTCGCACCGAATTTATACCCCATTCAGTCAAGCCACAAGATTATTTCACAGTAATATCAATAACATTCGTTATACTAATTACATAATTATACTGCCCTTTTTGGTATCCTCCAGCATGCTAGAGTCTATCCTTTTGTAACTCACTTAACAACAGGAGAATCAAACTGGCCATGCAATATGTAGTCAAGATAAAAACTAATGCATTGAATCCTGCACACAATTGTCTATTCGAGCAACATGACGAATCCAGGTATGAAGCCAGGCCGAATTACATCCGGCCACTGAGGCTCCGAATGAAACCTCATTTGGAGGCCTTGGGCGTGGATTTGGACGTGTTGGAGGATGCCAAAGTCCCAGAACATCCCCCATGGTCGTTGAGAAAGCCATCGGTTATCCTCCGACTCACGGAACTGAGGAAGTCTGGGACACATCCACTCAAGTACCAAGGACTGCATGCAGAGATTCAAGGCCAGTTTGCAGACCCCCTCTCCATATACACTGATGGTTCGAAAGACCAAAGCTGGGTAGCTGCTGTGGCAATCTGCCGACAGGAAAAATTTGGTGTACGTTTGCCCGATCAGAGCTCGATTTTCACTGTAGAAGCCCGAGCACTCCTTCTCGCGTTGGAATGTATCGAGGTATCCAACCACACTAACTATGTTATATACAGTGATTCGTTCTCTTGCCTCCTGGCTGTTGCTGGACTGAAAACGAATCACCCTATTCTAGCAAGGGTCATATATAAAATGAACCAACTGACAACAGATGGGTATGACATCCACCTGTGCTGGGTGCCTGGCCATGCCGGCATACAAGGAAACGAACGAGCTGATCGGGCTGCGAAGAAGGCCCTGAACTGTGATCTTGAACCGTGTCTGATCACTCACTCTGATCTGAAACCACTAATAGCCACACACATAAAATCCAAATGGCAACATGAGTGGGATGAAAACATTAATAAACTTAAAGAAATTGAACCATCTGTGGGAAAGCCACCACAGACTCATGCGGGAGGCCGGCGGGACCAAGTGGTCCTTAGCCGCTGCCGTATTGGCCACTCGTGGCTTACACATGCTTTTCTGCTCAAGGGGGAACCTCCCCCTGAATGTATCGGGTGTCAGTCCCCGCTGACACTCAAACACATTTTACTAAGTTGCGTTGATTTTTTGGCCCTGCGCCAACAATTCTACACTGCAGACAGTATGCATGACCTCTTTACTAAGATAAAACAGGAAAACATTTTAGCCTTTTTGAGGGCAGCTGGACTGTACCACCTCATATAGTTTACTAAATAGATTCTATCAATTATTAATAAAACTTTTCTTTTTCTATGGGAATTTGTTTCCCTTGACCACAAATATATGATTGTGAGCTTTCTAATTTAATGAGTGTCTATTGGCACATAATTGATTGTCTGCTTTTACATGTAAAAGCGATGGTTTGAACAAAAAACAAACATTTCTCGCCGTGAATATGGCCTATGCTGCCGACACGGCGTAAAACAACCACCAATCAATCAATCATGTAACTTGGCTAACGGTGCACACACCCTATAATATGCGATATTTCTGTGATTTACTCTCCCTAGCACTGCAATAACTGCCATTATCCATCAAATGCATAGCAACTTTACCTAGTACCGCCCTAACTGCCGTTAATTTCTAAAAATGCATAGCCACTCTTACTTAGTACCGTAACAACTGCCATTATTCCTGCAAATGCATAGCAACTCTTTTCTGTTCGTCTGCCCCTACTCCTAGCCTTACTCCTACTCTTCTTTTCCTCTCCTGATAATCAGAGTGTAAAAATATACGGATTTCGGTTCGGAATTATATATTGGCAGAGAACATTATTATTCTTAGTCGAAGGAGTGGGGGACAAGGTTATGTAATCTAAACGCAATGGTGCCCACTCACAATATGACAGGATATATAAGCTATGTGAAATATATGTTCATACATGATGCCTGAGATTAATGAAGAGATCTTCCTATATAAGAGACAGTTCATGTTTGCTAAAATGCTTCTTCTATGCACCCATAAAGAGTGCAAATGGAGGAAAGGGACATTTTAATATACATATATTTGTAACTGTCTGCAGCTACCTGTCCCTATCTGACTGGTGGGCAAGCACACCAGCCTAATCTGCATATACACCCAGACCCCACCTACAGCTGGGTTGAGTGACAGCCACCACTACTGGGGGGTGTCACCCTCCCAAGCTGTGGGGGTGCCTGATTGGCTGGCTGTGGGATGCCCAGTCACCTGAACTCCCTTGGCCTTCTGACCACACTAGCCTCACTTTGAGATTAATTATGCAAAAACACTGCTTCAGGTACACTGGAGAGTGAACACTCCACTCCTGGCTCTTGAGTGAGACACACCTACTCTAGAGCAGGACCCCAGACACTCTGTCTGATGCTATCAAAATGTCTGATGCTATCAAAATTCATATCTCGAAATTGAGTGGAGTGCAACAACCAAGGGACTCCGGTTCAATGGGCTATAGACACTGATTCATAGACAGGCTAAAAAGGTAATGAGATTCTGTGTGGACAGAAGGTAAGGGGTGAGGGTGATAGGTCACTAGTAGGTGGACAGGAGTTGATGCCATTAGAGCACAACATCTTCACTGTCAATCTTTGTGACTTGTCTTCCCTTTCTTCCTTATGGGGTTGTTTAAGGGTTTGTTTGAGAGGGGCATCAGAGGTGAAATGAAGGGGGAGAGTTTATGGTATTCTCCAGTGTTCATGACGGCCGAGCATGCAGAAATATTATAATAGGACCATGTCGTTATGCCAGACCTATATTACTTTCCCTAGTCTACACCTCCCGTATTAACCATAAACCTATGTCGTTATACCAGGCTTACATTAACTTTCTTACTCACATTCTTCTCATCCCTCTTTGTTATAAGACCCCCTTCTTTTCTGTGGTATCCCATGACGTCCCTGGACACAGTGCAGGGAGCCTTACATCCTGTATTGCTGGCCCTTTTTAACCTTGAGAAGCCCAGCCCGGCCATTGAGCACTCTCAGCCCAGCCATAGGCGAACGCTAGGCGTCGTAGTGCACAACCCACTAGCTGTGTATGGCATTCTATATCATGGAGACCAGCCAGATAAGCATCGCTTTTCTGGGATCCTTTCTGTCTTTAAGGAATTTGTATGCATTTATTGTATCACCTCAGTTTATTGTAAGCATACCTTGCAGAGAGTTAAAATAAAAGAATTGAATTGAATTGATTCTCTTCCCACTCCATAATTCTCGTCCCCACTTGTCCACTTCATTACTTAGTACTGAGACTGCCCTGCCTCTACATTCCCAACTTATTTCTCTTCCCTATCAAGATACATCCCTGCCCGCAACTCCTTGCTTACCTCCCTTCGTCCCCATGCTCTTCTCACAACTGTGGAGCGGTGGTAATCTCCAAAGCGGACCGACGTGGGTAATATCTAACCACGGCATCGTTATTCGTCAGTCCGGTATATAAAGGTGCAGCGACGGGAACACCCTTGACCACACAAGTCGCTCCCGCCTGCTCCGGTTCCTGTTCTACAAGCTTTTCAACCTTGCGCACCCTTACCTTAGTCTGCCTTGCATTTGACCTACCATCTCCACAACATCTACCGCAACCCCCACCCCCAAAATACCTTTTCCACACGGTTATGATAACAATTATTAGCATGATTCCTGCAACAGCAACCAAACAATACCACAACACATTAAAATGTTCTTCCTTCGCAAACCACTCTGGCACTTTCACAATGTTCTTGAACGACATCACTGGCACCCGCAATGCTGGAAGCACTTTCAAGTGTTCCTAAGTTACACTGGCCATGAGATGTTTAAAGGTGGTAGGTCCAACACTGGCTGCACTCTATGAATGTCCGGACCTCCGTAGCCTTCAACAGCCACCCATCTCCTTCAATATAACACGCTGCCTGCAGTTCAATCATCGATGGCTGGTTCAAACGTAAAGCCCCAGTCACACATAGCCGGACGAGCCCCGGATTTTTAGACGGACCAGGCCCGGACAACCCCTGGACGACCCTCCGGACTACTCCCGGAGTATAAAATGCCCCGGAAGAGACGCGGACGACCCCCGGACAACCCGGATGAGTCACGGATCACACACAAATGATTGCAATATTTCCCGGACCGCCCCAGTTGTTTTAAAACATCCGGGGCAGACCCCGGATGAGGCCAGACCAGCCAAGGATCACCAGGGATTATCAAGGACCAGCCACAGATCACGCCGGATTGCCATGGACCATGCCGGATCATGGTCCGGGGCTCGTCTGGCCCCTGATCTAGGTAGGTGTGACTGGGGCTTAAAGTTCCATGGTCCGATGAAATATTATTTTGTCAAAATTAAAACAACTACTCACATTTGATCCGATATATCCAACTTAGATACTGGTGCATTAGCTAATGATTTGGGACAGCATATACAGAATAACCAGTGAATTTATGACCTTACCCCTTTGGACACTCACTTTGAAACATCCATTATGCAGGGAGGCCATTAACCAATGGGGAGCTTTCATGAGCCAGTTCTCTCGCTATACACTAGGTGGCAGCACCCCTTCCCGGTCCAAGTCGGCCATTATGGTTGGATAGAAGGGTGCAGGTGTGTGTGTGTGTTGGTGGTGTAGGTGTGTGGTGGGGGTGGTAGTGTGTGGTGGGGGTGGTAGTGTGTGGTGGGGGTTTATGGATGTTGTGGGGGTGTAGGTGTGTGGTGAGGGTTTAGGTGTGTGGAGGGGGTTTAGGGATGTGGTGGGGGTGTAGGTGTGTGTGTGGTTGGGGTGTAGGTGTGTGGTGAGGGTTTAGGGGTGTGCTTGGGGTGTAGGTGTGTGGTGGGGGTGTAGGTGTGTGGTGGCGGTGTATGTGTGTGGTGAGGGTGTAGGTGTGTGGTGAGGCTGTAGGTGTGTGGTGGGGGTGTAGGTGTGTGGTGGGGGTGTAGGTGTGTGGTGACGGCTTATGTGTGTGGTGGAGGTGTGTGTGTGGTGGTGTAGGTGTGTGGTGGGGATCTAGGTGTGTGGTGGGGGTGTAGGTGTGTGGTGGGGGTGTAGGTGTGTGGTGGGGTGTAGGTGTGTGGTGGGTGTAGTTGTGTGGTGGGGGTGTAGGTGTGTTGTGGGGATTTAGGGTTGTGGTGGGGTGTAGGTGTGTGGTATGTGTTTGGTGGTGTAGGTGTGTGGTGTGTGTGTGTGGTGGGGGGTGTAGGTGTGTGGTGGGGTGTAGGTGTATGTGTGGTGGTGTGGTGGGGGTGTACAACCCACTAGCTGTGTATGGCATTCTATATCATGGAGACCAGCCAGATAAGCATCGCTTTTCTGGGATCCTTTCTGTCTTTAAGGACAGCAGGTGTGTGGTGGGGTGTAGGTGTGTGGTGAGGTTTAGTGTGTGTGCGGTGTAGGTGGTGGTGGGGTAGGTGTGTGGGGGGGTTTAGGGACGTGGTGGGGTGTAGGTGTGTGTATGTGTTTGGTGGTGTAGGTGTGTGGTGTGTGTGTGGTAGGGTGTAGTGTGTGGTGGGGTGTAGGTGGTGGTGATGGCTTAGGTATGTGGGGTGTATGTGTGTGGTGGGGGTGTAGGTGTGTGGTGAAGGTTTAGGGATGTGGTGGTGGTGTAGGTGTGTGGTGTAGGTGTGTGGTGGGGTGTAGGTGTGGGGTGTGTGTGGTAGGTGTGGGGTGTGTGTGTGGTGGGGTGTAGGTGTGTGGTGATGGTTTAGGGGTGTGGTGGGGGTGTAGGTGTGGGGTGGGGGTTTAGGGATGCTAAATATTGTGAGGTGCCGCTCTGCAAGACAACCCTACACCTCCACCACAAACCACCTACACCCCCACCACTCACACCGTCAACCCCCACCACACACACCTACACCCCCACCACATCCCTAAGACTCATGCAAACTGAAAGGTCCTCATTAGGCCAATCTCGTGACCTCATTAGCCTCCCTGACCAAGTAGGCCTACTGTGCAGGGCCATAGAGGGGAAAGGGAAATGAGGTGAATGTTGCCCCACCTCCATGTTGGATATTCAATGCTGTTTGGTCAATTGTATAAATATAATTAATCAATTTGGGTAATTAAAATTTTGAAATTTTTACATTTGTCAATTAAAATTGTATCTTCCATCGGGACTGCATAGTATGAAGGAGGATGAGACATATGGATGGCTACTTCTACCGGCACAGAGTTGGTGAATTGAGAGAGAATGCAAAGTGATAAGATGGCGGCGATAAAACACTTGTCGATTTTACTTTTAAATTGCATTAAATTATATGTTTTGTTACATCTTCCAACTCAAAAGTAGCGGATAAATATGAAGATGTATGTGAAGAATATATTGTACTTCTTAAATTAAGAATGTATCAGCTCAGTTCATTTCCCTGCCATATCGAAATTCTTCACCAGCTTTTATATAGGCTTGTTTTTCAACCCTGTACTGAATGCACAGGGCGAATCCCCCCATCCAGCTGCATCCGTGCACACCTGGCAGAAGCAACTCACACATAGTTAACAGCACTGTCACTTTTGAGATTGCCATTATGATTGGGCTTTGCCATCCCCCTCACATCTCAGGCAACAATTCAGGCATTTACAGACCTTCTGTCGTAATGTGGGTGCCTCGGGTGGTATCACTAACGTACTGTCACTATGTGGAGCAGGTGGTGTCACATCGGCGCATGCCAGACTGGTCGTTAGCAACACATGTGTTGTTAAATGCACTGTCACCATTAAATTTTCTCATTGTGTGTGGAGTTTACCAATCCAGACATCTGAGGTAATAATTGATGTTTGAAGCTTTGTAGTTGTCGTTGTGGTGTAGGTAGATCTTGGAGCTTGGTCCGAAGGTGTGAGTTAACACACTGTCACTACCGGGTCGGGCAGCATCACGTTGGTGCGTACAGGCCAGCCGGAAGCCAACACACATGTTGTGAAAACACTGTCACCGTTTGTTGTGCCCCAACACTTTTAAGGGAGGATCCCGGTTTGAAACCTTGTACAGTCCTCCCGTAGTGGTGTAGTTACATCTTTCTGATCGGCCCGAAGATGTGGGTTCGAATCCTGTTAGATTGAAGGTGCTCAAGCAAACTTTACAGGTTGGAGGAGACGGGCCAAATGCCCGAGTGGCGGGAAACAGCGCGTCCTTCTAGGTGTGTGGAGTAGAACCCAGGGGTCAGCACTGGCTTTCCCGCCCGAATTAAATACAATTAGAAATTATGCGCCAATGTCATTTATCCCCTTTGCCATTAAATCGGCCCTTTTTAATTCCGCGGCCGTCAAGTCCCCCACAAACTTAATGTGTTGAGCCAATTTGATCTGAATCTCCCTGGTCTTATTCATTATACTTAGCATTTCTTTCTGATTATACCCCAAAGCCTAATCCCGGAAGTTATTTCAAACTAAAGACTCCCTCACCAACTTCATTTGACTTTCCATTACCGTCCCTAATAACCAAGATGATGCCATTCCCACAAATCCGAACAATGACCGTTGCTGCCTCGTATGAACTTCCTGCTGTGGTTTGCTCACTGTCACAGCCATTCGTTTTCTTCTCAATTCTAACTGTTTCCCGAAATGTAACAGCTCCCCGCCCCACCTCTCCTTATTCACTTTTACCATAGCCGTTTGTATGTCAGCAATCCAAGTTTCGATGGGTGCACGGTTAGGCAGTGTGATCAATACTACCAATTGCCATATGCGCCGCCACCATTCTTGCTTCCCCTTGGCTGGTTACCAGTACCCCGTCCTCCTTAAACAGGTCTGTCGTCTCGACTATTAATAGTCCAGACAGGACGGCCCCCAACGGCCATGCAAAGCAGCCACATGGCTAGCTGGTACCAGAATTCTGAATACACTAAACGCAAAATAATAATACCAATACTTAAACCCGCAACTTCTTACCACCAAGGACTTCCCGTTAATTATAATTTACCCTTACCATTTCAAGTACCTATGCGCAACTTGCCCCTCTCGATGTACCAACTCCGGCTGCTATAGTTAGCACCTCTCCCAGGGTTCGCCACAATGGTTTAATACTTTATACCTGCTCTGCTCCTCTCACTTGGCTGCGTCCTCTCCTCCTATACTCCCCTATACTCCCCTGTACTCACACTTATTAACTTAGAATTCCCGTCCCCATGTAATCCCTATCACCCAATGATTCTTCCCGAATTTTGAATAATATTCTGTGAACCCACTGGTACTGGCATGCACTCCACCTGTGATCTCCCGCATCCCCGATTGCTGCCGTGTGCATGGCTCCTGTTCTATCTGCCCGCTGGGACCTCACAGCCATGCTACTTATCGTGTGTGAGCGTGCACACGCGCATGATGTCCTCGCGACGTTGCTGCTGGTGCCCACGTGGTGACGCCGGACTCTGCTGTCCCGCTCAGGAAGTCTATCACACCCTCTATGCATGCTCACTTTGACTGTCGCTGAACACCTTCGGAGGGAATCAGTGGCAACAGCAATCTCGTCTTTATTGCACCGCCAGCCCTCGTGTGTGACCTCAGAACCCTCGTTGACGGAGGAGACCGTGGTGGAGAGCGCGTTTCGCAGCACCGGTGCATGTGCGCGTCTCCGTCCTGTCTTGTGATGTCACCTGCTTCAGGTAGACCGTGTGGTCCTGCTCCTTTTTCACAGCTCTGGTCTCCGGCTCCAACTGTACTCTTCCCCTCCCCCCCCCCCCCCCCCCCCCCCAGTCCAGCCTTATATCTAGCTTGACCACTCTCCTACGTTGACCACTGTCCAGCTGCAGACCAGCCTCTCCTTGTCCTGTCTCCATGGTCTACTGCCCGGTAGCCCCTCTTACACACAATTCAGCTAACGATGCACTACCTGGTACATCCGTTTTACAGTATTTTCCCCCTTCCCACCAGGACCTACACAGTGTTCTACATTATTTCTCATTGCTACACACATGCTTTTACTGGTTCTTGACCCCTTAATATTTACCCAGCCTAACTTAATCTACCTTTTATTTTCCTTTCTAATATACTAAAATTATCCCTCCTGCTCCATAACTTTTTAACATTACACCCGTATTTGATAACTATTGACACCAAGAAGCCTAAAATGCACATAATTTTACAAGGTGTTGGGTACGGGGCAGTCAACACAGCCAGGTGTGCCCTCAGTATATTCGTGCCTAGAATTGAAGGCAAGACTACAGGAGAGCATTTTTTAGTCAAATGGTTTTGCCAGAGTTGTGATATTCAAAGGCCTCCGTAACCAA
Organism: Branchipolynoe longqiensis; assembly: GCA_030323885.1. Taxonomy (NCBI): domain Eukaryota; kingdom Metazoa; phylum Annelida; class Polychaeta; order Phyllodocida; family Polynoidae; genus Branchipolynoe; species Branchipolynoe longqiensis. The sequence goes on from CM059187.1 coordinate 9,666,872, forward strand.
TATATACTGCGTTTTGGTCAGTAGATAAAGTATTAATTTGGATAGAAAGTTTGGGTTTGAATACTTCTGTCTTTAAAATTCCTTTCCATTAAAATGACACTTGTTTTATTACTGGTTTCGTCACAAAGAGGACAAACTATATTAAATCTTCAGATTGATAGAACCAGATGAGATGGCCGAATGAGGTAGAGCGTCCGTCTCCCGTGTTGATAGACCATGGGATCGTTGGTTCGAACCCTGGTCGAGTCAAACCAATGACTTAAAAATTGATACTTGTCGCTTCCTAGCCAGCATAGAGCAAGGACTGGTTGGCTCAGTGTCAGAATAATGTGACTGAGTGGGATATCATGGTGCCAGCGGCCTAGTCTCCCAGTGGGGCAGCACTATAAAGTTGTCACGAGTGCGCACTGTCACAAGTCGGTACCCGAGAAGCGTCGAACACCGCTGGGCCCAGTAGGTCCGCAGCAAAGCGGCGGACGACGGCGGTTGACTAATATTAACTCGAGTAGAATCGAATGATAAATAATTAAATAATTCTCCGAGCGTTTATATGTATATAATAGATTATATATTATATATATAATGATGTTTATTAATTAAATTGGTTAAGGATTAGGGTTTTTAAGTAGTTAAGACATTTTTTGTTTGAATTGTGCGGTTGGTTATATAGTCGAAAGCATAATAACCCAAGGCCAATTACGGATTACCGGCGCAGAAGGCATCATAATCGTCGCATACAGCCAATTTCCTTATCGCTAAATCGTAGCTGGCATGAGCCTGATCTAGAGATTTGATGACTTGGCCTTATTGAAAAAAAATTGTTGTGCTTTACAAAATGCCGCAGGTCTTGAAGGTCTAGGTTTTTTTTGTCTAACACCCAGCCACAAGAGGCCTCAACAAGTTCGAAAGGAGAAATTTTCTTGAGTTCTTTGTGATCCTCAAGGTAATGTCATATCGACCACTTACTTCGCTGTTTTCAGTCTCGACTGGTCATCCTCCCGTCTGACGAACTCGAGCTTGCTGATCTGTAGCGTTTTTGGTGTCGGTGGTGGCACCGGTCCCTGGAGCCGCTGCGCCTCTTGTGGAAGCAGCGCCCCCTCTTCCGTCGCGCTGACGAGTCAGCCGCCTCGTCGTCCAAACGCTTCTCGCGGCGGTCAAGCTTGGCCCATCGCTTACGTCTCGCGCTCGCCCGTTCCCTCTCGGCAATGGCATGCTCGCATTCGTCCATTTCACCATCGCTCAATTCGTCTCAGCACTCCGTTGTGGGTGCCGTCTCCTCGTCCTTGGTGAATTCACTGCCGTTGTCCGACATGGCGCCCACTCTTTCGTACTACTTCGCCGCCCTTCTTGTTTGCAAAACTTCTACTGCACAGTTATCATTCACTGGCCCTTAGTGTCGTGTACCGCAAGGCCCACAGTACATAGCCAAGGGCTGCCAGATGTAGAGAACCGCCGGCGATGTAGATGGTCGCCGGCCGTGTAGATAGCTGTGTTGACACAATTAAATAATATCCATATGACTTCATGGCGAAAGGTAGAGCGAGGCAGCCGGCATTACTGGAACATGCCATGTACCATTTGGTGTAGAAATGGGCATGGTAAATACAGGCAATTTTCAGATATATACTCAAATACCGTGGAACTCTGATTTGATTCTCTACTTTAACCTCTACTTTGGTAGCTGGATTACAATATATTAACGAAGTTATAACTACTTTAATTTTTGGTGAATCGGAGTAATTGTTACAACTCTATAACTAATTAATAAATCCTGTGCAAACAAAACCAGTCAGTTATAGAGTTATACATACACTGGTTTGTCTTGTTGTAAGTAATAATATATTATAGTGTATTTGTAGTTCAGATCTCACTAATGTGTACTCCTCGTTCGGATTCTTCAGCTTTAGCAGCAAAGGACACAACTAAACTTATTGGCATGACCTGTGACATCACTGATGAAACCAAAGTCACTGCGACTATGAGAGAAATAACGAATATGCTTGGACCCGTCAATGTGCTGGTAAATGCCGCTGGAACCGCCCAGAATCAGCTGCTCATTAAATCCTCAGCAGACGACATTTGGCAACTTCTGAACGTCAACCTAGTGGGCTCCATGTTGACTTGTAAGGCTGCTTTGCGTGGGATGATACAGCGTCGGAGTGGGTGCATCATCAATGTAGGCAAGTATACATCATATCATAAACCCATCCCATCTCAACTATTGTATCTTTTCCCCAGAGCCTTAATAAGTTAAAGCGGCCAGCTATCTGCCGCGTGGAAAACAAACGAACTCGGAAATAGTTCAGATGTGTGCCACAGGGGTGGTGCATGCTTAGTACTGAACCTTTCCACTTGGTGGTGTACAGGAGAGTGACCTAGATGAGGGTAAAGCGAGTTCAGCATCTCGGGCGCGCGGTAGTTGATGGGAAGTCCATGTGCATCATTATTGCATGACTACGCGCAGTGCAAAACGTTAGTTTCATTCAAAATTAATAAAAATCCAGAACCCTAACCTTATCAATTTAATATAATCATTTTGGTAAACATGTTTTCTATATGTGTACCAAGCGATGTGTTTCTAGGTGGTGTGGTTTTAGAGATATTTCACTTTTTCTGTAAGAAGATTGCTCACGGCCATTGAGTTTGCTGGAACGCGCAGTGTGAAACGTTAGTTTTATTCAAAATTAATAGAAATCCAGAACCCTAACCTTGAGGAAATATATTTGTGTAATGTGAAATATATGTTAGTACAATTACATTGCATAATTCAATGAGAAACAGATATAGATGAAAAACGTTTTTTTGTTGTTGAATGTAAAAAGTGTTCTGCAGTGGATGAGGTTTGAACCCACACCACCAAACAACTTCAAATTACAAGTCCAACACTCTAACCACTAGGCCACAGAGATCACACATGGTTAGTAGTCTCAGTTCAGGCTATTTGTGAATACACGATGCCACGGTTTGGCCATGTCGTAATTTCGCGAGAACGAGGCCACTTCCGGTTGTAGGTAAACAAAGACTACAACACGTAGAAACAAGCAGGCGCCGTATTTATGAACTCAGGCCCGCAATAAGTGAAATTTATTCAAATTAACCCTAAATCCGAAGCGAAATTAACGCTGACGCCGTAACGGCGGCGATATTAATATTTTCGAATTGACGAGTGTAAAGTACACAAATCGCCGCCTCCGCAGTGACGTCGAATCGGCGTGAATTTCTTACGCCCAAATCTATTCAATGCGATCATATTTGATAGATTTACATACGCAATAAGTGAAATTTATTCAAATTAACCCTAAATCCAAAGCGAAATTAACGCTGCTACCGCAAAGGCGGCGATATTAATATTTTCGAATCGACGAATCTAAAGTACACAAATCGCCGGCGCCGCAGCGATTGGAGGCAGAACTGAGACTATTAATTATGTGTGGTCTCTGTGGCTGAATGGTTACAGTGTTGGACTTGTAATCTGAAGTTGTTTGGTGGTGTGGGTTCAAACCCCATACACAGCAGAACCTTTTTTACATTCATCAACAAAAAAACGTTTTACATCTATATCTGTTTCTCATTGAATTATGCAATGTAATTGTACTAACATATATTTTACATTACACACATATATTTCCTGATTGAACTACTCTAAAGAAGATTGAAAATACCCCAGTTTTACTCTCCCTTCTCTCCACTCACCCAGCCATTTTAAAAACAAAACTCCCAGCTAGTAGTAGTACCAGCCTCAGAACTGACCCACTTCTGGTGGTGAAGTGGGTCCCCTACTCTCCCCACACATATTTGGTTCTTTAAACATAAACCCAAACAAGGTTGTGCTTGGAGAGCATTTGTCGGAGTACGGTTCCCGTCGCTAGCGACCTATATCTGGCCCCTTTAAGAACCAGACGGGATGGCCAAATGAGTTAGAGCATCCGTCTCCCGTGTTGGTAGACCGTGGGATCGTGGGTTCAAACCCTGGTCGAGTCAAACCGATGACTTAAAAATTGATAGGACAATTGTCAAGGACTGGTTAGCTCAGTGTCAGAATAATGTGACTGAGTGAGATATCAAGTCATGGTGCTGGCGGCCTGGTCTTCGAGTGGGGTAGCAATATAAAGTCGCCATGAGTGCCCACTGTCACAAGTCGGTACCCGTCCTGATAGGACCTTAGATGTTGCTAGGGCATAAAACAACAACAAACAAACATAGTAAGTTAATGGCTCGTGAATTATACATAGTAATTCCTCTGTATCTTGACGAAGCTATATATTATATAACCTCTGTTCCTATGACTCGTCAGTAGTAAGTTATATATCAATCACTTTATTTAGCTGTATAAACAATTATATCATTTGACATATCTCTATGCATACCATGTAAGTATTAAAGCCTGCCATTCATCTTGATATTATTTGGTTGACTGTTAAACGGGCCCGTTATACCTCGTGGCGGCGGGAACCGTACTCCGACAAATGCTCTCCAAGCACAACCTTGCTTAATTTTTATGTTCATACAACCAAATATATGGGGAAAGTAGTAGACCCACTGCACCAGAAGTGGGTCAGTGCTACGGTCAGGGTGGGGGGGGGGGGGTCTGAGACTGGGACTGTCGCTGGCAGTTGGTGTTTTGAAAATGGCTGGGTGAGTGGAGATAAGGGAGAGTAAAACCGAAGTAGTTTAAACAGGAAATATTTTTGCTTTAATGTAAAATATATGTTAGTACAATTTCATTGCATAATTCAATTAGAAACACATATAGATGGAAAACAACTGAAAGTGATAAAAACAAGGGGTCACAAGACTATTCCTGTCTAGCGGTGAAAACAAGTCATTAGATTTAGCCGTTATCGGCGGCATAAATACACCCATTACACAACAACGGCAAAAATAATAATTTGTCAGTTACACTGTATATTGAGTATGGTGGAGGTAGTGCTTGGCGCAAGTTTTTCTTTAGACCCGAAATACACAAAATAATATATCAAGCCCCGAGACCCAACAGTGATGTCATCTGTTTGCCATCTACTATGACAACATATTTCAATCCAAGAAGTTCATGATACCCTGGTGGTCTAGTGGTTAGCATTCAGTGCTCTCACAGCAGTGGCCGGGGTTCAATTTCCTGTCAAGGCTGTTTTACTTTTCTTTATTTTGTATATGTGTGTGTATGTATATCTTATATACTAGTGCATATATCAGATGTATGTATCGCAGGAGCATTTTTAGTTTGTTACACGATCGTAGGTTGTACGATGCCCACGCAGTACATACAAGGTATATATATAAAAAAAAAACACACACACACGCACACACGCACGCACGCACGCACACACACACACACACACACACACACACACACACACACACACACACACACACACACACACACCACACTACTGGTTTTGGGTTCCAAATGGGGACGTGTGAAATTTTACTGCCAACTGGGGACTACTAGTAGTAGAAGGGAGGCATGGAGAGATTTTCTAATGTCAGTTATATTATTCTTGAAGTAGGCATGTTCAAAACCAATATTTGCTCTCACCGCAGTGGCCGGGGTTCAATCCCCTGTCAAGGCTGTTTTACTTTTCTTTATTTGGACCGCAAGGGAGGCATCCGGGTGCACGCGCAGCATCTCGCGCCAAGCTGCGATGTTGAGATCCGAGTCAATCGGGACTCACGCGGCCAAGAAATTAGGAAGGGCCGAGGCCCGGGCGGCGGCGTAGGCTGCCGCGTAGTCGGGGTACCTAGACCAGCCCTCCCCCGATAGGTGAGGCCAGAATCCGTCGAGGGTGTCCCTGTACTCGGCGGGGGAGGGGCCGCAGGCGACGGCGGGGGTCCATGAGTGCTGTAGGGTATGGTCGAGCACCTGGTCCACCGGTTCGCTGTCATCCGCATCTCTCGGGCCGACGCGGTGGGCCGCCTCGGTGATATCACAGAGCCCGCAGGTGGCGGGGGGCTCTGTGGCCGGCGTTGAGGTGATCCGGGCGGCGCGTTCGTGCTCCGAGAAGCTCCCATAGCTGGGAGTGGGCTGGGTGGTTTGTAGGTCAGTGTCTGGCCGGGCGGCTCTCGCTTGTGCCGGCGTGCCCGGGGGCGTGTGGTTGTTTACACCGGCTCGCTCAGGACCAGCGGGAGTAGTGACGTCATTCGGGGGTTCCGCGGGGAAGGCCCCCAGCCAGAGGCACGCTGGTACCGGCGTGCCCGGCGCCGACACAGCTAGTGGCGGGCCGGGCCGGGACCGGGCCGGAGGGCATGACGTCATGGGGGGAATTCCGCGGCATGCCGGCGAGGCTGGGGAATCCCGGGGGGAAGCCGGGTGGCTTCGATATATCAACAAAGAGTCTAGTCGGGGGGCGGGCTGGAGGGTCGTCTAGCAGGTCACGGCGGGTCGCGGTGGCGTAACTGCCTGCCGGGGGTCTAAAAATCTGAGTGGGTTCGCTTACAGGGTTTGCCCTTTACTTTTTTGAGTAACAGGAAGCCTCCGCGTGGTTCGTCACTATCTTCCTTACATTCGCACAGTAGCCGCAGACGTGTGCGACCTTCTGCGTGCCCGATCCATGGGACTCTCCTTTGGCGGCTTTGTCACATGTCCCAGGGTCCCTGTTCCAGGCCTGGCAGGGGGCTCCTATGATCGACTTGTAATACTGTGTGCGGGGGTCCTGGCCGGCCTTTTGGTGCTGCGACTTTCCCGGCTGTGAGTCGCTTGAGGCGGCCGCGGCGGACGTGAGGTGGCTCGCCATGGCGATTATTTCCACCCTCACGGCATTGACGGCAGCTGTGTCCCGCCAGCTGTCTGGGAGCCGGCCGTCCGCGATCCGAATAAGACCTCCTCGGAATATCGGCGGACGACCAGCCAGGCGAGGGAGAAGTTGTCCTGCGCCACCATCTCCTGGTGGCGTGAGAGGGCTTCCAGGGCCGACGATGGGAACGCTCGCTGGTACTGGAGGCGTTTAAGGCCCAGGGTATATTCCTCCCGGGTTGCCTCCCCTTTTTTGATGGCTTTACCCTCATCCCCCCTCTCCACCAGGTCGTAAGGGAAAAGATATTTAGCGGGAATACCTTTTTTCCTGCTCGTTGTCTTGCCGTCAGCCGCCGCGACGATGAGGTGCACCGCCTCCTCGGCCGACGACCGAGCGCCTCTGCCGTACGCGTCCTGGTCGTGTTGTCGGTGCTCGGGGGTGCAGGGGCAGCGGGCCGGGCCGGCTTCGCGATGGCGCCTGCTGCGTGGGCGCGGGGAGGGCGACGGGGAGGACATGTCGCTCATCGGGCTTCTGTAGCGTCCGTCGCGACTCGTCCCCGTGGTTCGATCCCGTCTTGTTGCTGGGGCGGGGCTCGGCAAAATCGGGAACAGGGTTCTTGCCCTGCTCTGGTGGTGCGGGGGATCCGATCCGAGCCTGTGGCGCGGCCGGGGGGCCGAGGCAGCGATGGCGAGCGGTCGCCTCCTTTTCGGCTCGCCCTCACGGTGGCGGAGGTCAGGGCGGCGGTGGCTTCCGCGAGCACCCTGCTCTGTGCCGCCATGTCCTGTCTCTGGCTTGCGGCGATCTTCTCCAGGTCCGACCAACGTTTTTCTATTGCGTCGATCGATGCCTGCATCCGCAGTATCCCGTCGGCCTGCTTAGCCTTTGCTGAGGGCTTTTTTGGTCGAGCAGACTGTCTCGCCGGCGGCGTGGGTGGTTGCAGGGAAGCGCCGCCATCTTGTGAGCCGTTCAAATAGCTCTGATCGACTCACGGGGAAACGGGCGGCCTCCGTGTGGCGCGTTTCGCCGGCCTTCCCCTCTGCACTATGGCGCGTCGACTTCTCTGCATATCGATTTAACGTGGGTGCCTTTTTAAATCTTCTCCCGCGATGCTGGGAATCGTAGGAGTGCGTGGGTGGAAGCGCGTGCAAATAAAGAACAAGCTCGGTGTCTTGCTGGGGCCCGAATGCGGGTCAGAGGGGGAGGAGGAGGAGGCGTGTGCGTGGGAAAGAGGGGTGTGTCGGGCTTCCCCCGCCGGATCAACCACAATTTGGAAATTATGTGCCAATTTTGAATAAAACTGACGTTTTGTACTGTGCGTACCGCAAACACAATCACAATGCGTTGTCAATGGCAGTGAGCAATCTCCATACAGAAAAAGTTAAATATCTCTAAAACCACAACACCTAGAAACAAACTGATTGGAATACACATAGAAAACATGTTTACCAAAAAGATTATATAAATTGATACAGTTAGGGTTCTGGATTTCTATTAATTTTGAATAAAATGTTTTGCACTGCGCGTACCGGCAAACTCAATGCATTGTCAATGGCAGTGATCACATGTTTACCAAAAATATTATATTAAATTAATACGGTTAGGGTTCTGGATTTCTATTAATTTTGAATGAAACTGACATTTTACACTGCGCGTACGGGCAAACTCAGTGGCAGTGTGCATTCGTTCTGCAGCCAAGCTGCGCGGGTATACACAATGTTTACAAACATTGAAAGGGGTCGATAGAGAGGTGTGTGGCTAGGTCATGTGATTTTAGAGATATTTCACTTTTTCTGTACGAAGATTGCTCACTGCCATTGGCAATGCATTGAGTTTGCCGTATGCGCAGTGCAAAACGTCTATTTTATTCAAAATTAATAGAAATGCAGAAACCTAACCTTATAAATTTAATATAATCTATTCGTTGAATATGTTGTCTATATGTGTTTCAAGCGGTTTGTGTCTAGGTGGTGTGGTTTCAGAGATATCTCACTTTTTCTGTAAGAAGATTGCTCAGGGCCATTGACAATGCACTGAGTTTGCCGGGACGCGTAGTACAAAACGTATATTTTATTCAAAATTAATAGAAATCCAGAACCCTAACCATATAAATTTAATATAATCTATTCGTTAAATATGTTTTCTATATGTGTTCCAAGCGGCTTCAGTCTAGGTGGTGTGGTTTTAGAGATATTTCACTTTTTCTGTATGAAGATTGCTCACTGCCATTGACAATGCATTGAGTTTGCCGTATGCGCAGTGCAAAACGTCTATTTTATTCCAAATTAATAGAAATGCAGAACCCTAACCTTATAAATTTAATATAATCTATTCGTTGAATATATTTTCTATATGTGTACCAAGCGGTTTGTCTCTGGGTGGTGTGGGTTTAGAGATATTTCACCTTTTCTCTATGAAGATTGCTCATAGCCATTGAGTTTGCAGTGTGACATCCTGCAGCCAAACACTGCGCGCACTGACCTAGATACCCGTGATGACGTCACATGAAATTGGTCAATAGGGGCGTAATCGATTAATCAACTCGGGTCACCCGAGCCACTTATTGGCGCATGCGCACATCCTACAAACTCGGGTCGAATAATCTAATACGCTTCTCCGCGCTCGGGTGGACAATTTTTCTTTTTTTTAAATAACCGATAAAACTACAGCAAAATAGGATTTAAAGTATTTTATGATGGCCTAGTTTAGCTATATTTCCATTTCATTAATCTAAGTTATTCTTTCAAAAAAACCCATATATGACTGGTACTGGTAGCTCTTATCCTGCAGGACGATACCAGCGCAAATGTGACGTCATCGCTCGTAGCCAACCCCAGCTAGGAGGTGGGTTACTTGGGTCGGATCGTTTTGCACACGGCACATGTATTTGTCGACTCTACTCGCAGTGTTCGATTTGAAATTCTGACGACTCGGGTGACCCGAGTCGCTCGGGTCGTGTTAATCGATTACGGCCTTGGGTATTCATGTGACGTCATCAACCGGATGCGCGGCCATTGTGGCGATATCAACAGTAAACATCCCATAGAGTTTGCCTGTGAACGCAGTGCAAAACTTTAGTTTTATTAAAAATTAATAGAAATGCATAACCCTAACCATATCAATTTAATATAATCTTTTTGGTAAACATGTTTTCTATATGTGTACCAAGCGATTTGTTTCTAGGTGGTGTGGTTTTAGAGATATATAACTTTTTCTGTATGAAGATTGCTCACTGCCATTGACAATGCATTGAGTTTGCCGGTGTCGCAGTTTGAGCGCCCTGCCAGTTTCAGCTGACTGCATACACTGAAACTCAAGGCATTGTCAATGGTCGTGAGCAATCTTCATACAGAAAATACAGAAGAAGTGAAATATCTCTAAAACCACACCACCTATTAACAAATCGCTTAGTACACATATAGAAAACATCTTTACCAAAACGATTATATTAAATTTATACGGTTAGGGTTCTTGATTTCTATTTATTTTGAATAAAACTAATGTTTTGCACTGCGCGTACCGTCAAACTCAAGGCATTGTCAATGGTCGTGAGCAATCTTCATACAGAAAATACAGGAAAAGTGAAATATCTCTAAAAGCACACCACCTGGAAACAAATCACTTGGTACACATATAGAAAACATCTTTACCAAAAACATTATATTAAATTCATAAGGTTAGTGACGATGCTGTTAGATTTTGACGCATGCGCATGAAACTGACAGTCAGCTGAAACTGGCAGGGCGTTCAAACTGCGACAGGTGTCAAAATTAATAGAAATTCAGAACCCTAACCGTATCGATTTAATATAATCTTGTTGGTAAACATGTTTTCTATGTGTATTCCAATCAGTTTGTTTCTAGGTGTTGTGGTTTTAGAGATATTTAACTTTTTCTGTATGAAGATTGCTCATGACCATTGACAATGCCTTGAGTTTGCCGGTACGTGCAGTGCAAAACATTAGTTTTATTCAAAATTAAGAGAAATCCAGAACCCTAACCTTATCAATTTAATATAATCTTTTTGGTAAACATGTTACACAAGCGATTTGTTTCTAGGTGGCGTGGTTTTAGAGATATTTCACTTTTTCTGTATGAAGATTGCTCACTGCCATTGACAATGCATTGAGTTTGCCGGTACGCGCATTGCAAAATGTCAGTTTTATTCAAAATTAATAGAAATCCAGAACCCTAACCGTATAAATTTAATATAATCTGTTTGTCGAATATGTTTTCTATATGTGTTCCATGTGGTTTGTGTCTAGGTGGTGTAGGTTTAGAGATATTTCACTTTTTCTGTATGAAGATTGCTCATGGCCATTGACAATGCATGGAGTTTGCCAATATGCACAGTGCAAAACGTCAATTTTATTCAAAATTAATAGAAATGCAGAATCCTAACCTTATAAATTTAATAAGAGTCACCAACAACTAAATAAATGCCTTCATCCACCTGGCCCTTTTTTGCACTGTGCATATCGGCAAACTCAATGGCAGTGTGCATCCATTCTGCAGCCAAGCTGTGCACGCATACACAATGTTTATAAACATTGAAAGGCATCTATTAACAACACTACACAATTCTTTAAAACACGGGTAGTCTTACTAGTGCTGTTGCCTGACGCGTTTGGACCTAGTTAGAAGTGCTGCCACCTGGGAAAGTTTACACAAGGCCAGCCGTTGCCGAGTCATACTTAGGTAACGCCACACCTCCCATCAGCTGGGCTGCATTCAGGGTGCATCTCGGAGGCGCCACTGAGATGTCTCCGCGATGCTTTTTGGCCTATTTGCGTTCAGGGTGCGTCTCGGCGACGTCTCGGAGACGCCTCCCTTTTCAGACTGGATATGAAAAGCGCCTCGAAAATGGCTGTCGCATTCAGTGGTTTCAGCCAATCACAGCGCAGCTTTTCCATTGCAAATGGCCACCGCCTATGGGGGTGGCCATTTTCGAGACAACAAATTGCTTTTGCTGTTCAGACTAGTATGATGTCATGGCCATCTCCGAGGCGCCTCCGAGACGCCTCCGAGACGGACTCTGAACGCGGCCCTGGTTTCTCACAATGCCCTCTCTGGATAATCCATCAGTCATTTTCAGTGGAGTTATTTTGTTGGCAGGAAGTGTATTTCTTACTAAGCCCAAACACCACCTGAGCCACTCGTGTCATTTATTGTACATTTTATTCTGTGTAAACAGTAATGTTAACCGTAAAATAACGCGCACGTAGGGAGCGTGGTTGGCTCCAAGGGCAACCCCGGGCAGTGCACATACGCCGCAAGTAAGGCAGGGCTAGAGGGATTCACCAAGTCACTTGCGAAGGAGGTCAGTCCCAGAGGCATCAGAGTCAACTGCATCAACCCAGGTGGGCACTTATCCTATGTTAATCACGCCGAACCATCCGTCATGCCAATTGTTTGTTTGTGCCGCATAGTTTTGAATCAATTAAGAAAAAAAACACTTCGCCAATGCTATGCTGTACTCGTATATATAAGTGCAGCATTACACAAAAGGGTTTAAATACTGAGATATCAGTTGCCACTACATTTTACTTGTTATATATATACATATAGGTCATTTAATGGTAAATGGAGCCCAAAGTGTGACATGAGGGTCAAAAATGAATATTGTGTATTTTCCTAATTTGTTCACTGAGTAGCCACCTCTTGTCCATATATATACTGGTAGCGTGAAGGAAAGCATAGTTGAGGTTACCATTTTGTCAGAAAAACAAGAACTAATTGAGTCGCCAGCCCCAAGTGTGGACTGATTAATCAACAAGTCTGGATTTATTAATCATTATTTGTTTACCAAAAAAACTATTTTTGTGTTGTTATTACCGAAGTATTGAAATGCACTGTAAAGGAATGCGCATAGGATGATTATCTTCTTCCCAATTTTGAGTTGTGGACGTAACAGAATAGAAGGGGACACCGAAAATGAGATTTCAATTTTCTTTTAATACAGTTTCGTAGGATATTGTGTATTTTCATTTTTTTTTTCGCTGAGTAGCCCCCTCTTGTCCATATATATATATACTAGTAACGTGAAGGAAAGGATAGTTGAGGTTACCATTTTGTCAGAAAAACTGAACTAATTGAGTAGCCAGCCCCAAGTGTGAACTGATTAATCAACAAGTGTGGATTTATTAATCAAAAGATTGAAGAAGTATTGAAATGCACTGTAAAGGAATGTGCATAGGATGATTATTATCTTCTTCCCAATTTTGAGTTGCGGACGTATTCCAAAAAAAGGGGGGGGGGGGGACACCAAAAATGAGATTTCAATTTTTTTTAGATACAGCTCAGTAGGAAAAATATATTACTAGTAGTCATGGTACTCCAAAATATGCTTGCAGATGCAACAGTACCAAGGGTTTTCTTATTGAAGCTCTGGTATTCACAGAATAGCATATTCCCTGACAAAACAACCAAGAAACACTCAGGGGACACAACAGTTACGTCCAGAACCAGTTTAATCACCATGCAATATTAGATATAAAACTACTTTCCATAATTGTTTTTGACCATTACACACTGGAAAATACATTGGCCCCATAGGCATTCCAGCTAAATGTTCTCCACAGGTTCTACATAAAGCGTGAGATGTAATATTCCAGTACAAGTATTTTGTTTCTGAAAGGTTACATAATGACGGACATGACGGCTGGCTTAGAGCAGACTGGCAAGTTGCTAGAAACCATCCCACTGGGCCGGATGGGGGACCCGCGCGAGGTGGCCAGCTTGGTGCGGTTCCTCATAGACGCCACCTACATCACGGGACAGGTATTCACAGCTTGCCAGCTTAGCATCGTGTTATAAATGATATAATAGTCCGATTAAAAAAAAAATATATATTATTTTAATCGTTATTATCTACCTAAATTTAGTTGGAAGTAACACATTGCAAATTAAAAGTTTTATTAATAGGCTTCAGCAGCGACAAGTTCTAGTTAAATTTACTCCCACTGAACACCACATTACTGTTGTCGATTTCATGGCATGCAGGCTGGCAGTTTTAGACAGAATATTAATTGACATCTAACGTTTTCTTCCAGATATTGTTTGTAGATGGTGGACTGCAGATAAGTAGCTAGTTGATAAAAGAAATTAATATTTTCTAATTAGTTCGCTGAAGACGATACATGTATATTGTATTACAATTTGTTTTAGAAGTCATTATCTACGGACTCAATATAAATAAAATAAAACGGAAAAAATGATTTAACTATATTTATATCCTTAATGAACTCTGACTTTGTGGGTGGTTCGTAACCTTGACGGTTACAGGCTGCAGGAATAAAAAAACGGCCCCGTTAAATCAGTTCGTTCCACAGGATTTAGAGTTAACTTCAGTGGGGGCAATAACGTTGGAGCGGTACCGGTTCACTCCAGTCAGATTGTAGCTGTGCACTCAGTATCCCGTCGCTGATGGATTAGGAGGAAGCAAGGGGGAAAGGTGGGATCTGCAGCAAGAAGGAAGCGAGACAGCGAAAAAGGAAAAGGGCCCCATCCAAGCAATCAACTCCCATGATCATTAGGAGGAATAACCCCGGGAGAGAAAAAAGGAAAGGGTAGTATAGATGAAAGAGAAATGAGTCGAGTTGAGTCAAAAGGCTGTGCCTCCTTGCCCTGTGGTGACCAGTCGGCGAGCTGGATACACGGACAGAGTAAGAGGTAGAAAGTGAAGTGCTGGCCATCTCCCCCTGCAGGAACTCTTTTTAAACATATATCAAAGAGGAGTGCGGTGCAGTGGAGGCGATAGAAGAGGTTGAGTCCGGACAGCAAGTGCCTTAAGGAATAAGAAAAAAGGAAAAAAAGACATGCATACAGTATACGGATACCGACTGTATTACTAAGAGACATTACATGGTTACATTTTTTAAATTTTCAATTCAATACATTAGATGACATATATACGTAATTTGTCTTAATTAGATTTGTATATATGCGTGTATACGAATATATTATATATATATATATAATATGAATAAAAGTGCATGCATAACTAACATTTTAGCATGTACTATCCATTGATTAAGTAAATATCGATATACTTAATTATATAAACAACCGTTTACCGGCAAACATTTAACAAAATTGTTAGCTAGCTAGAAATTCGATGTTGAAACATTTCAATTCCCACATATACTCCCAGATACATGATGTTTGTATTACAAATAGCCAACTGCACAATTCTGGTACACAGTTTATTTAAAGAATCAAGACCTGATTTTCTAGTGTTTTTGCTTTCAATAATAGGTTTCGTTCAAACGTTTAGTTTTCATCATAAGCTAGTTCCAATCCTTAGGCGATATAAAATATCGCCTATAGTTATATTTGTATGTTCAGAGTTTTGAATCAAAGATACGAGCGACCATCATTGTTTAAGAAGTGCTCAATTGTTAGGACTGCCTCTCGTGGTGACGGGTGGAAGTTTGCCGCCAGATGGCGGTCTGACAGTATTCTCCAGGTTAGTGATCTTCCCTCGGAGCTTGAAGATTTCGTTCTGCTGCATGTCGACGACCTTGATCTTCTCCTGAAGGTCGCGCTCTAGCTGCGCGTTCTTGTTGCTGGATGTGATCTGGGCGAGCGTTTCTGCAGCATTCGCCTTGCTGTTCTTGCGGTGCAGCCCCAGGGCAGCCTCCAGGTCGTGCACCTGGGTGCGGGCAATCTTCAGCTCCCGTCGCAGATCGTTGATCTCTTTGATGAGTGTCACATTCTCCTGTTGCAAGTAGTTTAACATGTACATTAACAAAACTCTTTAAGCACCCCAACCCCGACGGAACCACAAAATATACTTCCTTGATGACAACTCATGTCGCGGACAAGCAATATACTAAATGTCATGCTTATAATGTAATTTACATTAATTTCTGAGTCTTTAATCGTTTCTCACCGTTCATAGGCACAAAATAAATGCATTGTTGGTGTTTTATCCACTTAATAGCATACTGCTACATGCGTTCGTATACACGAAAAAACAGCTCGGTACACAGTGCGACTAGACTTCACATACAGCGTAGACCCATGTACATACATTGTACACGATATACATATCCCCATGTAGGGAAGGACCCTCACAGACCCACAGTCATTTCAATGTTTTACACGTACATTGTATACAGTGTACACATTCTCATGTAGGGAAGGCCCCTCACAGACCCACAGTCATTTCAGTGTTTTGCAGATACACTGTACACAATTGTACATGATGTACACATTCCATGTAGGGAAGGCCCCTCAAAGACTCCAAGTCATTTCAATGTTGTACAGGTGGTTTATTGTACACGATGCACGATGTGGCGCCTGTGACATGTGAGCTTGAAATAGCCTTGTCATTGCACACTTCTATGAGAAAGCACGGACTGGCACTCACCTGCATAATGCGAACGTTGTCAGCACGGTGGATTTCACTGTCCTTTGCCAGCTTCTTACGTAGGGAGGCGACCGAGTGCTCAAGGTGCTCTCTCTGTCTGGCATACTCCTTCTGGATATCTGCATCCACGCTTGTTGTGTCCGCCTAAGATTGGCAAACCGAACAAGTTGCATATGAATACAAACTAAGTGTACAGACAGGACGATCACTCACTAGCGGGGTGATGTCGACCAAATCCATCGTACCATATTGAATAGTTGCATCAGGTTAAATTCTAAGTTCAAATTACACTAAATTTACTGCCTAGAAATAATTATGGGTTTACCACTGAATAATGTTCGATAATGATAATCCTTTATCCGGAAATATAAAATAGGACACGCACATATCCTCTGATACAGGGGCCAAATGTATGTGTCGGTGTTAGCCAGCCAAAACTGGTTTTGGACGGAATTTCTGGTTTAGCAGCAAAACACCGCGAGCTTAACATCATCCACGCTAACCCCAAGCCATATCAAGTTTACTGTCGGTGTTAGGGACCAATTAGGCCCAAATCTATTCAATGCTATCATATTTAACAGAATTACGTACTCAATAAGTGAAATTTGATTAAATTAACCCTAACATCGAAGCGATATTAACGCCGCGGCTACATCGGCGGCGATATTCATACTGTCAAATCTAAACAAAACAAATCGCCGCCGCCGCCATATCGGTGGCTATATATTAGGCCCAAATCTTTTCAATGCTATCATATTTAACAGAATTACATACTCAAAATGTGAAATTTGATCAAATTAACCCTAAAATCGAAGCGATATTAATGCTGCCGCCAAATTTTGGTCAAATTAAACTAATAATCGAACCGATATTAACGCCGCCACCGCCGATCTGGAAATAGCGGTGCTCGCCGGCAACAGCCTCAGCACAAGGCTCGCTGATGCCCGGCAGTGTTAGGTACCGATTGGGCCCAAATCTATTCAATGCGATCATATTTAACAGAATTACATACTCAAAACGTGAAATTTCATTGAATTAATCCTAAAATCGACACGATATTAACGCCGCCGCCGCCGCATCGGTGGCGATATTGTTAAATTGTGGTGCTCGCCGGCAACAGGCTCAGAGGGGTTCCTCAAATCTATAAATAACGCATCGGTTAGCTAACCAAGCCACGCTTTGGCCACATACATTTCCCGTGACACATATTCCAACACCGGCGTTAGCTAACCCGGCGGCCGCCCTTAACACCGGAGCCGATAAAAAGTTGTTCATACATTTGACCCCTGGTGTTGCACAGTGACGTTTTGAAAAATCGGGTCATTAGAGTTCCATGGTTCGATGGCGTTTGAATTTTTATTTTATTTTTTAGATAAATATATCAAATTGATCGTTATAACCTACTAATCATTAGTCTGGAGTAACTTTGATGGAAAATGGTTAGTTTTGAAGCAATTTGAGCTGAAAGAACCCAAAATACTTTCGACAAGCTTTCCAAAAGTCCTCTACTAGCTATGATGCGTATTGACATCGCGATGACCAAGTGACTAGGTTACATATGGCACTTAGAATGACGGCATGGCTAATGGGCCATGAGATTGACCAAATTGCATAATGAGTGTTCCTGCATAATGGCTGTCTCAAAGTAGGTGTCCAAGGGGATGAGGTAATAACTTCACTGATTATTTTGCATAGGCTGTCCACAATACTTAGTTAATGCACTAGTATCTAAGTTGGATATATAGAACCAAATTTAGATAAGTGTTATGGTTTTGAAAAAAATTACGTTTCATCAGACCATGCAACTTTAACGTCATATGTGCTTGCAGGTATCAAATTAAAGAGATACTCACGACGTCTTCATGCACATATTTCTCGTAGAGGGCGATGATAGACTCCTTCAGCTCCTTGGGGTCTTGAATATAGCCTACGGCATTGTGCAGGTCGGTCTTGAAGCGCTGCACCATGCCATTAATGTCGTGCACCCGCTGTCGCTCCTGGTGCATCTCCTTCTCAGTGGCTTTTAGCTTCAATTTCTGCTCCGAGATATTCAGCTCAAGTTGTGTGTTTTGTTTGGCAAAGCGCTCCAGCTCTGACTCCATCTGCATTAGAAAATAGTTTTAATTAACAATAACGATCCAAATTTAACGGATGACATTTTCTCCAGAAAGAAATAATGATTGGGTTGAGTCTTCGAAGACAATATATATATGTGATGTATAACGTATTATGCGAGTATAAAGATATGTAAGGGAATATTAATTATTATTATTGTTATACTCCGTAAGATGCAACACTGTACTGGTGGTGCCATCTCAGGCCACCTCACCTCCCCCAGATGTTGACGAGTGTCAGTCGCACTGGGGGGCAAGGGCATTGAGTCCCTTACCAGGGATTAAAAATACTACCTTATTGGCTCTCTTATTATACTGCAGATAGATTTATATGTATTATATTTGAGTCCAAGGAGGTGTTATGTAATTATTCCTTTTATTTTATTACTGCTCTTTATAATTGAGAGTAAACCTGAATTTTGAAATTCTTTGCCATATAGATACCTCGTTTCAGTTCTTTTTGACCATGTCTAGCATTCTTATCCTATCCTATTCTTCACTCCACAAGTGATTTACTATGGTGCCTTACAAAAGAGCTTAGCGTCTTCCAGACTGCATGTTTCAATATTGCTCCCATCGAAATGCCTAGCCTCAGTCTCACATTCAATACCATTGCTCCTCTTGAGATGTGAGCTTCATAGTTATCAGCGTTAATAGGGTTTACAATGCCAATACATACATCTCTAGAAATCGGTTCAATTGGGGCCATATATACTCATAAGAACTAAAGTTATGACAACACACAGATGGGATGTGTTATTCTCACTCTCAAGCATCCTTGTTTTACATAGACTTACTCAACAATCTTGAAATAAACTTTCTGAAAATTTGGCAAAACTAGCTATGTTTTAGTATTTTGTCTATTACGAAGTAGCTTCCAACACAAGCAGTAGGGTATCAGTGCTGTCACATATATATAAACATACAGTAAAACCTCTTTAACCGACCACCTCCAGAGTTCTCCCCAATATCGATCCCTTTATTTGGGTACCAACAATACCATTGTATGGATATTCTAACTCCCTAAATGGACCACTTAATGTCGGTCCCATGGTCGGTCGATTTAGAGAGGTTTTACTATATATATATATTGTGGAATGCCATTTCTTGTTTTATTCAGTATTTATACATTATTAAATATTTAATGATATGTCTAAATCGAATTAATGATATCAAATATTTCATGACATCATTAAATATTTAATGATATCATTAATACATGTTGATCAGATCATGATATGTATTTGAACATATGTTTAAATCGGGGTACTTTTTTATTCTATTTAATCATATCATGAAATCAATTGCATGATATGTTTAAGTATAGTACATTTAGACAGATCAAATCGATTTGATATGTTAAAGTACACGCATAATTAATCATCTCATTAAATCGATTTGATGATCTGTTAAAATCGATTTGATGATCTATTTAAATAGGACTTAGTTGACTCCTAGATAATGAATGCTCCCTGGATGTCGGATGCATTTGATGATATTGCCCTCTCCCTCTCCAGTGTATTTCATCATATCATTAAATCAATTTAAAGATATGATCAAATATAATTTTACATATGTTTAAATGGTGTACCATTTAGACATATCGTCAAATGCACTTGATGATCTCTTCAAATTCATTTGATATCATCAAATGCATTTTATGATATCATCACATATAGAATATTTAAACATATAAATTATTTGAACATATTATTAAATACATTTAATGATAGGATAAAATCGATTTTATGACTTCATTAAATATTTAATGATATGTTAAAATACTGAATAAAAGAAGAAATGGCGTTCAATAATGGGTCGTTTCATGGTAAATGGGGCAACTGTATTTTCCAATATGAACAATTTTTGAAAGAGTAGAGGAGTTTTTTTCTTTACAGAATTGGTATTCTTACACTTGGAGGGATAGATATGAACAGATTAAGGCTTAATTTGACATAGTAAAAAAAAAAAGCCAACATGTTCATTCCAAAAATATGGTGTTTTAAAGGCATGAATATGTTACATGGAGAATGTGGACTTTTCGACAGCCTACTAGACCTTTATTTTGCATAGAATATTACCTGTTAGCCTATAAACTAATAAAAGGGCACTAACTTTAAATAGATGTCAATCTTGCATGCATATCTTTGCATCTTTTTCTAAAGAAAACACTTGCTACTAGAGCATGTGTAAGCCTATTTTATAATACCATAACTAATAGTAAAATTGTTCTACAAACCTGTATGAAATAATTGAAGTCCCCTATTGTTTTGGTGTCCATTTCTATTGTGTTGCGTCCACAACTCAAAATTGGGAAGAATATAACTTCCATATAAAGATTTTTTTATAGGGCCTCTTAGTATAAATATTAATTGTTTAATGCATTACATTTTCTTAAATAATTGTTATTAATGAATCATGTTACATTCACACTTGAGGCTGGCTATTCAATTTTTAATTTCTTTTTATATAAGATGGTAACCTAAACTATATTTTCCTTCACATTACTAGTGTGAGTATGGAGAAGAATTGACTACTCAGCAAAAACATTTGGGAAATACACAATATTAATTTTACACCCTTATGTTGTAATGTATTTATGTTGTAGCCGCGCAGATCGGATCAGTACGACTGGTCATGGGACCAACCTGGAAATGTGACGTGCATAGAATAAAGGAATCACTTGTGTTACATACTTCGATGAGTTAACATCTTGCCTACTTTACACATGTCCCACATTGGCCCCATTTACCATGAAAAATCCTTTGGTGCGACTGACACTAGTCTAGATCCGGTGGAGGTAAGAGGGAAGGAGGAGCCAGGGGTACAGTGTTGGTTTTACGGAGTATAACAAACAATAATAATAATTAACCCATACGTATCTTTATACTAGCATAATTCGTTATACATCATATATAGTATAGTTATACGAATCTTACCCTGGTACAGATGATGGATAACTCTTGTTTCCCCGATGTACAAGCCTCGGATAGTCGTGGGCTAGGGAGAAGGAAGCAACATCCGGATACAGCAATCTTCACCTAATTATTCAGGATAAAAATTAGGTTAAATGAATGGAATTTCTAGTGTTTTCGTCTTTGGCACAAGCAAACGTAATAGTTGTGGCAGGGTGGGGTGGGCGGGCCCTAGCCCATGACTATCCGAGGCTTGTACCTCAGGAAAACAAGAGTTATCCATCATCTGTACCAGGGTAAGATTCATATAACTATACTATTTTACCTCAGTACTAAGCCTCTGGCTTGATGCCTGCTGACTTGAGCGTGGTAATCGTCCACCTGGCGAGTGTGTCATTTGTCTTGGATATATAAGCCGTAATGGCTGACACCACACAAAGTTTCCTGTCATCTGGAAAGCTATTTACATGAATCGAGGAGAGCGGATCTCTCATGCGGTTTGATTTTAATAACCTGTCCAAATCAAACGTCGCCTCCTTCTTGTCGATGTCTAGGCCATTAAGTGAGAGGGCTACAATTGTCTGTCCCCTGTGACCTGTTACCAACAGTAAAAGAACTGCTAACTTATAACCTAGCTGTTTAACTGATAGGTGCCTATTACTCGGCCATGTTTGAAATAACTTAAACACCACCGAAACATCCCCAAATTTACTGTATTTTGGTTTTGGAGGGTTCCTTTCATAAATGGATCTCATAAACCAATGGAGAACTTCATGTTTCCCAATTGTCTCTCCATCTATCCTCGGTAAGATGACCGAGAGCCCACATCTAGCTACATTGATGGCTCCATAACCCAGTCCTTCGTCCTCCATCATTCTTAAGAAACGGACGACTTGGGCAATGGATGGTTCCATTGGCTCCACCTTGTTTATTAAGCAATAAATGCCCCATTTCTTTAACTAACTGGAATATAATTTGACCGTTCCTGGTCTCCATGCATGTGAAATTAGTCTATCTTGCATAACTTTATCTAAGCCAAATTTTTTAAATATTTGCTTAAAAAAGGAATGCCAATAGGGGTGTCATGGATACGTCCCCTTCCTTTGTCACCCGTCCTTGGTGTTGTAGGTTTGTTGGTCCTCTGGGGAATCTTAAAGAGTCTTTCGCTCCCCATGCCACTGCTGCTCGACAGGGTTGAGTGTTCCACTCTGGCACGGTTAGCACTGCATGTGCTTGATCCAGCCTGATCTTCCTGGCGACTCTGCTGATTATGCTGAATGGGGGGGGGGGGGGGGAGATATAATAAAATTTATCATTCCAAATCATAGAGAAAGCATCCACCTTCCAGGTGTCTGGTTCCGGATGCCAAGACACATATTTAGTCATCTTTTTGTTCCTATGTGAAGCAAACAAATCTACTTCTGGGATTCCCCATCTGGGGCAAATAATGTAAAAATTTTTATCATTTAGTGACCATTCTAAATGATCATGGAAATGGTGACTCTTTGTGTCTGCTAATGTATTCTGACTACCTGGTATATGTGCTACTGTAAGCCAAACTTCTTGCATTTGAGCCCAATTCCAAATTCGCTTTGGACCTTGTCCCTCCCATGTTACGAATATAGGCCATTGCGGTAGTGTTATCAGTTAACACTTGTACATTGAATTTAGGCACTCGCACTAAACTCTGCAGTCCTAAATAGATAGCACATAGTTCTAAAACATTTATGTGGTCGGAAATCTCCTCGTGTAACCAGCGACCCCCTGTTGCAAGGTTATCCCTGTGTGCACCCCAGCCTTCTAAAGACGCGTCTGTAGTAACTATTGTATTGGGTTCACCCATCCTGATGGGGTTTTGTGCATAATCAATGTGGTTTAGCCACCAATGAATATCATCGTAGCCATCTCGCGAGATCTTCATAAGCCCCTCAAAATTGCCTTTGGTCCTGACTAGTGGTAAATTTTTGTCTATTCCCAGGGATTTAATATGTGCCTTACCATATAAAATGGCTGGTGCATAAGCTATCATGATTCCAATAAGTACTGCTACTTGGCGTATCTTTGGTCTTTTCAACTTTAATAAACTCAAGGCTGTAGTTTTAAATTTATCTAGTTTATCATTTCCTCTGTGTCGATAAAGAAACCCAAACATTTAAATGTTTTTGTTGGTATAAGCACGGATTTAGTATCATGTAATGTAAAATCCTACCCGAAGCAATGTCTGAGAAAATTGGTTTCAACAATGTTGTAAATAAACGTGGGGCACACGCTAGGCCATTCGGCAAGCATGTAAACTCATAAAGTTGTCCTTCCCAGATAAATCTGAGGAACTTTCTGTCTGCTTTATATATCGGAATTGTATAATAAGCATCTCTTGAATGAACACTTGCAAGCCAAGAACTGGGTGTAACTAAGTCGCGAGATGTTTCTAAAGAAAATACTTTAAAATGTTTGTATTCTACTATCTTATTAAGTGTGGTTAAGTCCAAAATCATCCTTAAAACGCCATTGGGCTTAGGTGTGGAAAATATGTTTGAGATATATTCTCCCTCAATATGTTGGACTTGTTCAATAATTCCCTTGTTACAAAACTTAATTACTTTATGTAATCCTTCTTTTTCTACTGAGTCCAACCGATAGGTACATTGGTTTGGATAGGGTGTTCTATAAAGGGAATAGTTACCCCTCTTACAATATCAAGGACTGTTTGATTGTCTGTAATTTCTTCCCAATCACTTAAATGGTTAGCAATGTTTCCTGCTCAAAAGTTGCTTACATGGGTCTGTGTCGCAACTTCTATTTGTTGCCTGGCCTGGGGAATGGCTTCTGGGGATTTGATTCCCTCTTGAAGGGGCGGTTGCTGTCGTTCCAGCCGTACTGGTTCCGCTCTCCCCTTCCCCTCGCCTGGTAGCTGAAGTTGCCGCTGCCGAACCGGTTCCCTCGTTGGCCGGTTCATCGAGTGCGAAAATCCTGTCGGATCTTCTTGTAGCGGCTTGTGTTGTCGGCTTTCTTGGAATCCAAAAATTTTGATTGCTTGGCCGCCGTCTCGACATGTTTGAACAGGTATTGGAGCTGGCCCCCGAACATCTTCGTCTTGTCTAAGGGCTTGCCCCTGACATGCTTGGGGGCGAGGAATAGCGTATATTCCTTGCCGTCATTGTCTACGATCTTTTTAGAGCAGGCAACTTCTTTCCCAGCGTCAGTGGTGACAGACTTGAAGACGTTTTCAAAACCTCTGTATGAGAGGAAATTGCTCGTCGCCGTTAGGAGAGTAATTCCTGAGTCCATATCCGAACACAAGGTCGAGAACTTGTTGTCAGTCATCATACGGTTAGCAATAGGTGTAACCGCTGCTAGAGCCGCCAGTACGCCTTTGTGGACAGTGTGTAGGCAAGTCTCAAATTTCTTGCGGTCGTCACTCATGGTGACGTCCATGTCCATCTCTTTGCTGGTAGCCTCCGGGATGCCCTTGATGACGGTGAACTGCTGTGCCAATTTCGTAATGATCTCGGCAGGCTTGAATGTATGGAATTGGCCCTTGATGGTCTTCCTCATCAGGGTACAGGTATTGATTTTCTTTTTCTTCTGTACCATGATCTTCTATGCCCACCTTACCACTGATCTTTACATACTTTCCGGTATGTTCAGTATCTGATTCCGAATCGGTGGTGGTCGAATCCTGGGTAGAATCGGAAGAGGAGGATTTACTCTTCTTTTTCTTCTTGGATTTGGACTTCTTTTTGGTCCGTTTGACTTTTCTGACCTTATTGCGTGCTTTGTAGTACTCGTCCCCATCGGAGGAGTCCTTCTTTGCGCATTTCCTTTGTTTGAGGGAAACCAGATCTCGGAGTCGGTGGTCTGTTGATCCTCTGACATGTCCTCCCATTCCGACTCTTCTGAAGCGGAAGCAGGAGTTTGTTTCGCCGAGACTTTGCTTGGCAGCAGGTGGTGCAGCTGCTCGCGGATGAGATGAACCACCCGGTCGTCAGCGTTGGACGGGCCTGGCTCGGGCGAGTGGTCACGTGACGGAGCCGATTCCAGTCCAGGGGGTTGCATCCCCTTTTCTAAGCATGTGTGGTACACCCACCTTACCCCGCTTCGCGGCCATCTCAAGTCGTCTGAAAACCAACAAAGGTTTATTAAAAACGAGCTCAAGGAACAACTGAACACATGGAACAGTGCGGTAACGTGCTTTATGGCACTAATGGGTATTAAATCTGTATTTACACCAGTTTAATCCAGGCGTGGAAAGCTAAATGGTATGTCGAAAGTGCGACGGTTGGACGAACCAGAACCGAAACCAATCGAGGGGTAGGGACCAGTGTACTGATCCCTCCCACACTCTCTGTAACATACACTTCTCCCTCCTGTGGCGACTACGCCAACAAGTTGAAGAAAATGCTATGAAACTCAGAGGTACGCCTTAGCCTTGGGAAATCTATTAATATTCCCTAAAACTAATCTAAACGATGAATTGGCTCCAGCCAAACATCTCTCCGTTCGGCAACGGGCGGCACAAAAAATGGAGGTACTCACAAAAAATCTACTGCACCGGATAACGAATACAAACTCATGAATAACTATGTTAACATGATACTTCGCAACACAAAAAGTTGATCAGTGTGTGCTATATGCATTCTTATCACTCCATGTAAGTTTCTTGTCCTGTACTTACTCTGGATCTTTGGTATTACTTGGTAAAAACTGCTGAACTGCTCGTAACGTCCTCCCGTTATGAGCAGAATATGCTAATTGCTGTACCCGGATGTGGCTTCCTTCTCCCTCGACCACTAGTAGCCAGAGGCTTAGTACCGAGGTAAAATATATATATATATATATTAGTTCAGGCTCTGACTCTAGACTAGATCATAATATGGGAACAACATTTGCTATGTTAATATATTAATTGTAGCGACCGGACGGAGTGGCCAATTGGTAGAGCGCCGGCTTCATGTGTAGTAGGTTTGGAGTTCAAAACCTGGGCGAGTCAAACCAATGAGTGAGTGCACCTGGCACCAGTCATCTTCAAACTCCACCGCTGCGCGCAGGTTGGTGCGTGCTGACTTATCACCGTACACACATCAACAATATTGCCGAACTGCGCATCGCGGTGAGGCGGGAATGACACTGCCAATGACAGTAATACACAGTGTTGTACAGGCAAATACACTCACTCACATACACCCACTGTCAGGATACATCGGAGGATACCAGTTGACATCAACAAAACAGGGGAGGAGGATCGCAGTCCTCACCAAAATCCCGCACTGACCACTTCCCACCTCCAACTCGCCACCCGCCACCCGCCACCTTCAAACTACACCGCTGTGCGCCGGTTGGTGTATGCTGAGTTATCACCTCCTCCTGTGTGTTAGTTGTTCCGCCACTCCTCAAACTCCCGCACTGACCACTTCTTCAACTTTGAGATTACCGACACACACCGGAGATGCCGAGACAAGGGTCAGCAACAAAAAAGAGGGGCCGCGGACGGCCAGCCAAGAGCCGGTCACAGGCAGGAGCCTCCACCACCCTGCCTAAAGAGCTACACCAGGCCCCGGCCTACCACGCAGGGGCCAGCACCACCCCGAGGGCCACTACAAGCACAGTGAGTAAGCGGCCGACAGAGGAATCATCAAGCGGTACAATAATGGCAGCATCTCGGATGACTCCTATCCTGAGCCGGGTCAGCGGGCCCCGACACTGCAAAACAGCCCACCCCAATGGCCAGAGGACGACCAGCGCCTCCAGGAAATGGAGGACCGCATCCAGGACTGCATCACAACGCAATTGGAGGCCATGCAGCTGTCTATATGGCAGCTGGCTGACCGGCTCCCCGAGCCACACCAGGCTGAACGGTCCCCATCACGTCGGGAGCGCAACCAGAGGTCGCCAACACCATGCAGGCACAGGAGGGATGCAGCGCGAGAAGACAGGAAGCGACGAGCGACCGGCACGGCCACAACAGGCAAGCGAGGGACACCTCATCATCACCGGAGCGATCCCCGGACCGTAGGAGGGGGGAGCCACGGCGCCACACACGCCCACAGCCCCGAGGCACCACAGCAACCGCCGCCTCTCCCCCAGCAGAGCGGAGCGATGCAGACGCAGGAACGACGACGAACAAGACGAGGATACGGAAGACAAGCTCAACAGGTGACAGGCGCGCCACAGGCGACAGGCATGCCACAGGCGACAGGCACGCCACAGGCGACAGGCGCACCACAGGCGACAGGCGTGCCACAGGCGAATCGAAGGTAGGCGAGCCATGCTCCATGACATTTTCATAACAAACCCAATCGCAAAGCCTTACATGTATATAAAGAGGAAGGACTGTAACTCACTGGCACAGAAGCTAGCAGCCAGGAGCTCTATGACCGAACATGAATATATGAGGGCATACATGGCGCTCCTCGACGACCATCCGGCATACGACAGCCCTGATTTCCCCCATATGTTCGCACACCTTAAGTGCATCATGGATGACAGTGCCAGGAAACCGTGGGCGCATGTGAGGGAGTGGTCTCAGAATGTGTTAGACATGGTCGAAAAGGACACGATCTCCTTACACGAACAGGGCTAACTAACAGGCCCAAAATAACAACGACAAGACGCCTAGGGGCCGCATCGAGGCGGAGCCACATGAGCACCCATGCGCTGCCTTCAACACAGCAAGGAGGTGCACACTTAAACAGCACCACCAGTATGGAGAAAGTGATGTGCCTGTGCACACTGCTACCGCCTGTGCACACTACTACCGCATCACACAAGCTTTCTATGATCACTCCGAGATGCAGTGTCGCCGCAAAACTAGGAGTTACCCGCCAAAAAACTGATCACGGGGGAGAAGAAACGGATTCACGGCCCCGATCTTCCCCCACCCCCCAACCACCAAAACTCCCCCGACACACCACACGACACTGACCGACCCCGACCACGACACAAATTAAAAGCCAGGGAAAGACACAACGAACCCGCCTCAACCATCACTTGACTTCAACACTATACGCAACCACTGCACGGTCGACACGACCTACCTGCCAAAGGCCGCATTGACATTAACCCGGAGCATACCAGCAACACCGTCGAGACACATGGCCAGAGGCACATGGATGCCTCGACCGGAATATAGCCGAAATATACAAAAGAGTGCAGCGAACAGGGATGCCCAATGCCACACATGCCCGAATACATGTGCCCTCTGGACTTAACATCCCCCAATGGAGTCCCTATCAAGCTCATACGACCACCAGCAATTAATAGACTTTATGGATTTAGGCTTCCCGTTGGGATACATGGGGTCGGAATCCGGCACTACACAACCAACAAACCACTCCAGTGCCTGCCAACATCCCCAAGCCGTTGATGATTACATAAGAAAGTAGGTAAGTTGCGGCGCCCTATACGTCCGTACAAAGCACCTCCTTTAAAAAAATGGTTCCATGTCTCACTGCTTATGATGCGGGAGAAGGCAGACCCCACAAAGCGCCGCATTATTGCTGACATGTCTTTTCCCCAACAGACATCCATAAAAACACCTCACTAGGCCACACACGTGAACACTGCATACCGACAGTGGACGGCTTCACCAAGGAGTCCGGTCGTTTTTGTTTGTTTGTTTGTTGTTTTACATCCTAGCAACATCTAAGGTCATATCAGGATGGGTACCGACTTGTGACAGTGCACATTCATGGTGACTTTATAGTGCTGCCCCCTTGGAAGACCAGGCCGCCAGCACCATGACCTGATATCCCACTCAGTCACATTATCCTGGCACTGAGCAAATCAGTCCTTGTCCTATCCTAATAATGCCGAGCACAAGGCTAGGAAGTGACAAGTATCAATTTTTAAGTCATTGGTTTGACTCGACCAGGGTTCGAACCCACGATCTACCAACACGGGAGACACATGCTCTAACTCATTCGGCCATCCCGTCTGGTCCCAGTCGGGGGAGCCACGAATGTCCTCGTCGCCCTGCACACACTCATACGAAAAGGGGCCAGAGGACGACACATCATGATACGATGCGACATGGCACCAGTGCAGGTCCTCACCACAGGCAGAGGACACAACCCCCACCTACTGCAGATAGCTCGAGCGGCCTGGATGTTCCAGGCCTTCCACAATGTCAAAATATCATATGAACACATACCAGGCGTACATAACGTGCTCGCCGACGCCCTAAGCAGTGCCCATATCAGTACCACCCACCGTAATAATGCAATACGTATATGCCTCGAATGCGAAATCTCGCCAATCGCACCCGCAACTAACGCATACCAACAACTGGCAACACTGCTCTCCAGCAGTACATCACACTCACGGAAGCGGCGGAGGGGAGGCAGCTGGCAGCAAGGGCCCCGGGCACCTGGCCAAACTACAGGAACACGGTGGCGGCCTACAACCGCCACTACCAAACCTACAGAGTTCCCCCCTCGAGCCCACACCGATGGAGATACGGTGCTGGATCGAGGAGCTAGCGGCCCGACAGTGGCCATCATCCATGGCCAACTCTGCGTCGCACCTACGCATGTACTTCAGGCTGCAGGAGGCGCCAACACTACCACTTGACCACATAACAGTCAGGCTCGCCCTCGCCATACGCAAGGCGGCGGCAACCGTTGCATTCGCCTTCGGAAGCACTGAACTCAAAGTTCAATGCTTCGGAGGGTGGGCTTCTAACGCCCACAAACAATACATCATAACGAGAGCTTCCAACAAAGTGAATGCCGCCCTAATACATGCCATCAGAAAATAAAAACACTCAACAAAAGACCACCCATCGCTTGGCAGTTGATTGTGCCCACAACAATCAACAAAACCGAAAACCAATCAAACATTTAAAGTAAAAAATAAAGAATACCATCTGATGAGCAACTGACACCCATGCAGTTGACACTTAAAGTGGCCAGTTATACCTCGTGGCGACGGGAACCATACTCCGACAAATGCTCTCCAAGCATAACCTTGTTTAGTTTTTATGTTTATATAACTGGCAGCTGTTGTTTTAAAAATAGCTGGGTGAGTGGAGGGTAAAAACTGGGGTAATTTCAATTTTCTTTAGAGTGGTTCAATCAGGAAATATATTTGCTTTAATGTAAAATATATGTTAGTACTTACATTGCATAATTCAATGAGAAACACATATAGATGGAAAAGTTTTGTTGTTGTTGAATGTAAAAAGATTTTGGACTGTATGGGGTTTGAACCCACACCACCAAAACAACTTCAGATTACACCCTAACCACTAGGCCACAGAGACCACAAATCAATACTTGTCTCAGTTCACAATGACTTACAAAATTGATACTTGTTGCTCCCAAGCCTGGCGCTCAGCATTACAAGAATAGGGCAAAGATTTGTTTGCTCAGTATCAGGATAATGTGACTGAGTGGGATATTTAGTCATTGTGCTGGTGGCCTGATCTAGTGGGGCAGGACTATAAAGTCGCTATGAGTGCACTCTCACAAGTCGGTATGCATCCTGATATGACCATAGATGTTACTAGGATGTAAAACCACAAGCAAATATTACTTGTATCAACAGCATATAGGTTAAGTTAGACGAGACTTACCTGGGTATAGTTGAAGGATAACTTCTGTTTTACCGAGGGCTGTGCCCCTTGGTAGTCGCAGTACAGGGAGATGAAGCAGTTCCGGTTTCAAGTCAATTTTTACCTAATTTGGAGGGTTAAATATGAGCCAATTGTTTATCTGGCTGTCTTACCTGAAAAACTTATTTTTTCTTTTGCAAGCTTATTTAATTCTTCATTCATTCACAAATGAATTCTTCTGTATCGCAAGGAGCGGGTTGGGTGGGCCCTGTACTGCGACTACCAAGGGGCACAGCCCTCGGTAAAACAGAAGTTATCCTTCAAGTATACCCAGGTAAGTCTCATCTAACTTAACCTATTTTACCTCGGGCTGTTGCCACCAAGGCATTCACAGCCCAGGGAGATTTTTACATACCGAGTATTTTACCCGACTACTAATTTAATTCCCTTCTCATAAAAGAACCATGACATTGTAATAGCTTACGCTTAACCATTCTTTATTTTGTTTATAACCAGAGTAACTCTGAACGATGTTTACAAGTTTACAAATAAACTGTTACACATTACTTTTAATATTTGTCGTTGTATTACTTCATACATACTAAACTCGCCTGTTTTTAGCGTTGTCCAACAACCTTTTGGCTACATTATGTTTTTCCACCTTCTTGTTATAGTGGAGAGCAAAAGATCTGGCCGTCTTCCAGCCTGCATGTTTAAGGATAGTGTTAACTGAAATTCCCAATGCTCTAGCCTTTGAAGCTGCCGCCCCTCGAGTTGAGTGTGGCCCAAACTCCTTTGTATTAACACCTGCCCTGTCAAGTAGTTGAACAGTCCAACGTGCCAAAGTGTCCCTTGATATTGGCGCATGGGGTCTTATGTAGCTAACTAAAAGTTGCTTCCCTATCCTAATGTCTTTTATACGCCCCAAATACGCTTTAAGAGCTCTAACAACACATATACTTGGACACTCATCGTATGCATACAAAGATATTGACGACAATGAATCTCCGAGTCTATTTGACTTAAGCAATTTTTCAGATGAAAAGTCACTTCTTTCTCCTGTTCCTCCAACCCCTCAATGGAGAGAGTGACAATGGTTTGTCCTATGTGTCCAGTTACCAATAGTAACAAGATGACCAATTTGAACGTGCGTTCCTTGAGATTCAAATTACTGTTTCCCGGCCAATTTCATAGTAAATCCACCAAAACCTGGAGTACTTTGGTTTTGGTGGATTTTTTGCATACACTGACCGCATAAGCCAATGCACCAGCTGATGTTTGCCAATTGTTTGTCCATCCACCCTGGGTAAAACCACCGACAAAGCACACCTTGCTGTGTTTATTGCACCAAACCCCAGCCCTTCCTCCGCTAGAGTCCTTAGGAACCAGCAAACTTGTGCCACTGAAGGTGCTAACGGTTTAACACCTTTCGTAATGCAAAACAGTCCCCACTTTTTTAACGCATTTGCATAAAGCTTAACTGTCCCTTCACGCCAAGTCGATGACACAATGAATTCCATCGTCGTTGGGTCTAACCCAAACGGTTGAAGATATCTTCTTAAAAACGGAATACCGCCAAGGGGGTTGTTGACACGTCTCCCTTTTCCTGCAGTGGCCCCTTTGGGATCAGATTGTTTAGTGCTCGCGGCAGAAATCGCTGTTCTCGACTCCACATGTTGAGTGCAGCAAACCATGGTTGGCTTGGCCAATGCGTCGTCACTAGGATAGCATTGGCTTCCTCTATCCACAGTTTCCGGGCGACTCTTGCAATCATGCTGAACGGTGAGAACACATAGAAGAAATGATGTGACCATTCAAAGGTAAATGTATCTACCCTTCAAGTCTCAGGTTCTGGTTTCCACGACACATATTTAGGAATTTTGAAATTGTTTCGCGAGGCAAACAATTCTACCTCTGGTTTTCCTCAGAACCCACAAATTTTTGGAGACAGTGCCCATTCAAGATGGTCCTTAAACTCCCTATTGTGCTTATCTGCTAATACATTTAGCGAACCTGGGATGTAAGCCACTGTGAGCAAAATCCGTCTCGCCTCCGCCCAATGCCAAATTTGTTGGGCCACTGCATTACATTCTGGAGACCTCGTGCCTCCCATTCTGTTTATATATGTCAACGTAGTCGTCTTGTCTGTATAAATCTGAATGTGTACTTCCTTTTCTGTTATTAAACTTTGCAATCCCAGCCATACGGCCCTTAATTCCAATACATTAATATGCGAGTTTAACTCAACTTGCAACCATCTACCTCCTGTGGCTGTGTCTCCTCTGTGAGCTCCCCAGCCTTGGAGTGACGCATCCGTTGTAATTTCGATCGACGGGTTGTCTAACCTAATTGGAGACGGGGAAATTCCCACTGCCTCCTCCCACCAAAGAATGTCCTTCCACCCCACTTCTGATATGTTCATGGACCTTTCAAAGTTACCCTTACTCAATTTTAATGCTTTATTTTTATTTATTTCTAATCCCTTAACATGAGCCTGCCAGTAAAGCACAGCTGGCGTGTAAGCCATCATGAGTCCCAGCATTGCTGCTACTCTTCTTATTTTTAATTTCTTTCCTTTCCCCAAATTACAGACAAAAGTGTGAAATTTATTAATCTTGTCGGGTGTTAAGGAAACATGCATTTTTAAGGTATCCAGTTGGAAACCCAGAAACTTAATCATTTGAGTAGGTGTCTTTACCGATTTCGTCTCGTGGATGTGAAACCCCACCTCAGTCAGGATAGAGCACAGGTCATTTACCGCTTTTTTTGCATTTGTCATAGCTGTCAGCAGTGATAAACGAATCATCTATGTAAGGAAAAATTACATGCCCTCTAGTTGTTAACTCAGCGAAAATCGGCTTAATTATGCGTGTAAACATACGTGGGGCTGGTGATAACCCATTGGGGAGACAGGTGTATTCAAACAACTACCCCTACCATAAGAACCTCAGGAATATCCTATGTTCTTACGCTATAGGTATAGTATAATAAGCGTCTTTAAGATCTATGCTGGCCATAAATGCCCCTGGTGTAATTAGGTCAATAGCTGTATTGAGTGAAAACATTTTGAAATGTTGATATTCTACTAATTTATTTAAAGTTGTTAAATCTAAAATAATTCTGAATGACCCATCTGGCTTCGGCCTCAGAAAAACATTAGATATAAATTCTCCCTGCATGTGTGTGTTGCCTTCACAACCACCCCTTTTTCAGTTTAAAAACCTCTTTTGTTAACTGCAACCTCTCCTCTTCAGAAAATCTGAACAGGTGCGGAGTCCCTTGTTTGAACAGGGAATTCCAGAAAGGGTATAAACACTCCTTCTATAGCCGACAAGACCCAACGACAATTTGTTAACCTTTTCCAGACCTTAGTATGATTCATTACATTACCAGCTAATTTATGAAGTTACCCTATCCATGTCTGAGGGGGTTTCTTGAGCAGATGAAGTTAGGCGCACTACTTCATTCGCCCTCTGTGGAAACCTTGGGGTTTCTGTCAGTTGGGCGCCTGCTGACGGTTCTGCGGGGTACGGTTGTACTCGTTCCAGTTGGTAGTGGCTCTGCCTACTCCCCTACCCCTGAAAGAGGGCAAGAAGTGTCTGGCCCCTCTGAACGCCTGCCTTTTCCTGAAGTCATTTCTGCCTCGCTTGCCCCGTCCGAAGCCCAGGCTGTCACTTCTGCATGTAGCTGGTGCCATCTGTCTTCCGCATTTACTTCCCGATTCTACCCTCTTCAGTAGTTGTGGTATCTGGCCCCCAAACATCTTGCTTTTGTCAAAGGCTTTGCCCTTGATCGATTTCGGGGCGAGGAAGAGTGTGAACTCTTTCCCGTTCTTATCTTTTACCTTCTTCGAACGTGTTATTTCCTTGCCTACCTCTGTTGTGACCGCCTTGAACACATTCTCATACCTTCTGTACGTTAAGAAGGTACTGACTGCAGCCAGTAGCTCAATCCCTTTGTTGAGGTCTGAGGCAAGTGAAGTGAAAACCTTCTCCTTCAGCATACGGTTGGCCACTGGGAGAATAGCCGTCAGAGCCGCTAACATGACCCTCTGGCTTGTGTACATCAGATTCTCTATTTTCTTTTTCTCCTCCGACATTGGGACTTCACTGTCCATTTCTTTAGGGCAAGACGCATCGATGCCCTTGACGCCTGTGAATTTCTCTGCCCCTCTGAGTATCACCTTAGCTGGCTTGAAGGTGTGGAAGTGACCCTCCAACGCCCTCCTCAACAAAGTGCACAATTTCATTTTCTTGTCCGTTTTCGTTGGCCTATTCTTAACCGCCAGATCAAACTCTTTTGCCAGGGCTCCCGTGTGATTAGTCTCAGAATCAGAATCCTCTGATGACGAAGAGCTGGAGCTTGAGGAAGAAGACGAGGATACATGCTTCCTCATTTTCTTACTCTTTTTTGTCTTCTTATTCTTCCTTTTCCCCGCATTAGCTCTCTTTCTGGCCTTATTGTACTCGTCACCCTCCGACACCTCATAGTTTGCTTTCTCCACTGATTTAGCGTGTCTACTACCCAGAGTAGACTCTTGACTCACTAGTACCTGGTGACAGTTCATCCCGCCACATGGACTCATCTTCCGACTGTAAGTCTTGCGAGCCTGTCTGATCTCCCCAATTGGTCGACGGTTCTGCCAGTCTTTTCTCCAACAGAGAGGTGAGCCTGTCTTCAAGGCAGGCAAGCTGGGCAGCATCAACAAATTGATTCACCAATTGATTCTGGGCCGTCTGATTCTGTGATGTAGAGGGGCCTGGATTCTCACTCGGGCCAAGCACCACAATGTTATTACTGTCCGAATTACCAGACTGCCCATGCCCAGACTCTGTGACGCCAGCCCCTTGCTGCGCTCTTCGCGAACTTCGCCGACATCTACAATATACAAGCGTAGAACCAGATCAGCGCTTATTGTGACGGTAAAGGTAACTGCAACAACCTCAACTCATACAATTAACTACCTAATGCAGTGCCGGGCGACACGATGTGTGACACCAATCGAGAACTTCAGTGGTCTTGGAAGTTTTTTGGGTAAATAGTTTCCTATAAACCACCCGAACAATCCCAATCGAACAACACATGTCGAACACGTACATTGACAATGGATGTCGAGACAACTCGATCAACAAGCCTGGTGGCGACCATTGGGTCCCTTAACCTCTATTCTGTCAGCCGAAAATGAATATTCATAATCGCACTTAAAGAGTATAGGTATAACCAAGTCTAAGTTCATAGAGAACTCCCGAGCCGCCGTCTTTCAGCCGTACGTTTATCATGCGAACGCACCAAATCAGTGGCCATATTAACCCAAACAACAGCGAAAACACGCTGTCACCCAATCCGGTAACCTACATAAGCTAACTAGGTCATGATGCTAACGTTTTACGGGTGAGGAAAGTGCAATATCCTCTGGCACTATTTTAATAATTACCCTCATAACCTCCGGATCGGTATAAACAATGTAATTACAAGATCCCGGGTAATCTATAACCCTTAATAAAGTTATATAACAATTTTTGGGGTTTAAGACCGACTTAAACTCCCATAAAAAGATAAAAACGTACCTTGAAACAACTCAGCGTATTGTCTGAGTCTGTTGGAATATGCTAATTGACTTGAGACCGGAACTGTTTCATCTCCCTGGGCTGTGAATGCCTT
This sequence comes from Branchipolynoe longqiensis, assembly GCA_030323885.1. Taxonomy (NCBI): domain Eukaryota; kingdom Metazoa; phylum Annelida; class Polychaeta; order Phyllodocida; family Polynoidae; genus Branchipolynoe; species Branchipolynoe longqiensis. The sequence goes on from CM059187.1 coordinate 9,703,212, forward strand.
GGTGGCAACATCCCGAGGTAAAATATATATTTCACCACTTAAAAGAGATATTTTACATGAACCTACCTCCTGTATTTGTTCCTTCATAGCCTTTATATCATTCTCACGAGGTTCAATTTGTTTCTTCAGCTCCTTGATCTTATAATCAAGAACGAATTTGAACTTTTCAAGCTCTTGGTTTTTTTTCTTGAGGTCGTAAATACGCTTCTCCTTGTCCTGAATGGTTTCATCACGTTCCTGAATTTCTTTCTTTAAGCTGACAATATCCTTCTCCAGATTTTTGATAATGGTGTTGAGCTTTGTATTCTCAGCCTGGATCTTCTTTATCTCCTCCTTGTGGTCATCAATTTCTTTCTGTAGACTAGAGAACTGTCAAATAGAACAGACGATACATTAATCTAAAACTAAATGAATGTTTAATAGACTATCCAAGGTATAACATAGTTCAAATATAAACTTTGAAATACTTGTGAGGTGTAAATTGAAGAAAAGGTTTAACATATTATTATATTAACATTACCTTTTTGCGCATAATGCCAGTCTCTCCTTTTAACTTCATGTTTGCTTCACGTTCTTCCCGCAATTTCTTTTCATATGTATTCTTGATGTCGAGAATTTCTCGGTCTGCATCTTCCTCAATCTGCTTTTTGGTTTCATCATACTCGCGGTGTTGTTGGCGGGATTCATCATGCAACTACAAACAAACCCAAAGAAGTACAGTTGATATTTTGTTTAATTATATATTACTTCCTTCCATCTATTGTTGATATTTTGTTTAATTATATATTACTTCCTTCCATCTATTTTTACAACACATAAAATACGTACTTTACACACTTACCCTACTTAACTAACCACCAGGCCCCTGTGATGGTTAGTTAATACGAATGAATCAATTATCTCCCTATTAATACGAGAAGTACATCGGCCACAATAATCCATCACTGTCTCATTGCTTACCATTACCTTACATGGTACCTGCTTGATAACAAATGGTCTGTAGTGAAACTTGACCTGCATGACAACCGAGGTCAAAGTAGATTTAATATATATTGGCAACAACTTCACGTCATGACCATATAAACTGTTTGAATTTGTATAATAATTTTGTCAACAATAGACGGGTTCGTAATTCCAGCCGTGTGGTGCATTGTGGGTTGCGTAAAGGAAAAACCAAATCCGCGCGAAGCACTTGGCACATTGTAAAGTTTGACCCCTATCTTCATGGCCGCATCCTGGGTCAACTTCGCAGATTCCTTTTATGTCGCTGTAGACTGTGCCCCTGCATAGTCTATGCCGCTCATGGTCGCCATAGTGAGTCCCCTCCACAAAGAACGAAGAACACCATAGTCTTCAGTGCTCAGAAAGGAACTGTCTTTTAATGGTCATGTACACAGTATATATTCAAACTCCCACCCACGCATCTACCCACAAAGCTCCGGGATGTGGCTGACACAACATGCCCACACACGTCATTGTGTCGGAGGTCAGTCACGCATTCTGGGTATCTCTGATGACACCAACCAACTTTCCTTAATGTATAGATACAACCTTTATCTGGCAGGCTACTCAGTGTTTCCCAGTATAGGGTGTGTGTGCCTGTTGGGAGTTCCCCCGTCATTCAATACCCATAAACCTGTCCACCACAACCCACACACACATCCGATTCCCACCGCACCCACATCCTTCTGCTGGCTTTAGAACCCAGCTGATGGGTTACTCAAATCCGGGTTAGCGGGTTCACGCAACACGGTGGAGTCTCTATAGACTTTATACATTTGAACATATATGGTACGGATTCTGTGCACATAAATCAAATTAGAACTAAAGACATTACTGGGGCTGTCTTTACAACATGTTGAAGTACTGAGTGTAGCTATGGAATCTGTTAGTTTCAGCACATTTCAGCTAAAGTTTGAACCGTAGAGTACCAACAGGGGAATAAAAAACCTAACTCTTACTAAAAATAAAACATCAGCGAACCTACCCTATCCTCATCTATTTCTGATTTTATATTTTTTGTTTATACTCGAGTAATATTTGAGTTATTCTTCATTAGGTGTGGGTAGGGCAGGCCCCTGATCTTTACCTTCGTATCTGTAGATTTGTAAGAATCTTAGTAATACTTCAACTTCCAAGTAAGCCTAGTTTTACTAAAATATTCTTACTTCATCTTCCAGATACCAGAAGTTAAGTATCCGGGGAGAGTCTTGGTAGCATGGTTTTTTTTATTGCCAGACTCCTCCATTACTTTCTTCCTTCTCTTCTCTCGTCTTTCTGTCAAAACATCAAATCTTGTCTTTTGACGTTAGACAATGTTTTAACATATCTCTCAAACAAACTCATATATTCCAGCCTCTACTACAGTTTCCCTGCCTATGGCTTTATTACTTTTTTAACTCTGAATTCTTTTTTATTTATTTAATTTTACACTTTGTTTAACATATTTCTTAATAACATTGATTAATTCCTTCTATTATTTCTTAATAACAGTCTCTGTACCTCTCCTGGGTCCTCAATAGTTTTGTGATAGTACCTTGCAAAACTTTTGCTATCTTACAAGCAGCTGTTACGCGCATGATGGCCGTCTCGTATTATGGCCCTTGTACTTTTCGGTATCAATACATACTAGCTTCATCTCACTCAACGTCGATCTCGCTAGCGTTGCTCTACATATAGGCCCATGAGGTCTGATATATGATATCAGTAACTGGTTAATAACTAAATATTTCTTAATAGTCCTCACTACACACAATCTTCTGTCTTCAGTATATGTGTGGAATCTTATTGAGTCTAAACTAAAGGTTGTTCCAACTGGTTATGTTTTACCGTCTTCATTTTAAACACAGCTGATTTCTCCTCAAATCTCATTCTGTCTATTGACAAACTCAAGATAGTTGGCCCTCATTGCGAGGATATTACCCAGATAGCACAGAGCCGTTGGGCCGAAGTTGGGCCAACAGTGGCACCACCGTTGGCCCACCGTGGCAAAACGACATTGGGCCAACATTGTTTTGTCCACTGACCCACCGTTGACCCAACGGTGGCAAGCCACCCATCGCAGTATATGCCACCTTTGGGCTAACGGTGGTGCCACCGTTGGGCTAACGAGTGGTGAAACGGTGGTCCAACGGTGGAAAGCTACCCAGCCAGCCAGCAAAAAATGCGTTTCATTGTGGGCCGGCCCCATATGGTTTTTCCAAACAGGAATCTCAGGATACCACATGGAGAAGATATATGTTTCCTGTGTCATAAATCAGTTACCACAGATGACACTGGAGGAGTAAACGCCAATTAAAAAAAAATCAGTTAGTACCATAGAGGTGCATGCACCTCATATTAGATATTAAGATGATAAGACACTAATCTTGGCTAAAAAGGTAAGCTAAGATGTGATGACTGCTAAACAAAACCTAGCACTCCTCACTAAAACACTTTTGCAATGAAAATGGTGTTTCATGAGCACTGGCGAACATTTATAGCTCTTTACGGACCTGTTTTGAAAGCAACCGTATTACACCTCATCTATGGTTGTTCGGCACTTTTTAACATCCTTCTCAACCATATATTTTTACCACTTGATGGATGGCTCTGTAGTTGCCTGTCTATGGGCATGTCATAACGGCGGTGGGCCAACGGTGGCAAACGCTGGTGGGCCAACGGTGGCAAACGCTGGTGGACCAACGGTGGCAAATGGATTTTTGGCAGCTACGTCAAGATACGTCGTAATGCATTATGCGTTTGTTATGCATACGTCCATATACGGTGTCGCTCATTAGGGGGTCGCGAAAGTTTTATGCATGCACAAAACCTTTGACGTATGACAACGCATGGGTGTTACGTTGGCTGTACGTTATGTATACGTTAGGCGTACATCAATGTATGTTAGACGTACATTAGACAAACGTTCACTACATTGCACTACGTTGACCTACGCTACACTATGTTGACATACATTGCACGATGTTGACCTATGTTGCACTATGCTGACCTACGTTGCACTACATTGACCTACATTAAAGGCAGTGGAAACGTACAGTCTGCAGACTGACAACATATGGATAATGTATGTCTAACGACCGTTTTGTGTTTCTCCACTGTGTTGATGTATGTAACATATGAGGTGTACTTCTGGTGATCAAATTACGTATATGATGTTCACCGGCGTTCTGCGAGCGTAATTCAAGCGTTTTTCGCCAGGAGGCATGTTAGGTATGTAGGCCTATACGTCCAACTTTGCCCCCTGCGCTGAAAAGTTAGACGCATCTCAACATAAAAAAGTGATTTTACGCGTTGGCCCCGCGCTTGCGAGACGTGTCGTAATGTGACAGGGGCATAAGATTTTTAAAATAATTTACAAAAAAAGATGATATTTTACACTGTCGGGCCATGGGTGGTGGCCCGACGTGGGCCGGTTGGGCCCCGACGGTGGCAAATATGGGGAAAAAGAACGGCAACCAGTGGTGGATCACCACCATCGGCCCAATGGTGGAAACTATGTGGAAAATGCAATCAGTGGCGCGCCACCACCGTCGTCCCGACGGTTACAAATATGGAGAAAAAGACCGGCAAAAAGCGGCGGCCCACCACTGTCGGCCCGACGGTGGCCAATATGTGGAAAATGCAAGGCAACCAGCGGCAAGCCACCAGCCGTCGGCCCGATGGTGGCAAATATGTGGAAAATGAACGGCAACCAACGGCAGGCCACCAGCGGCAGCCCAACGGTGGCCGGACGGTGACAAACGTGCAGTGACTGTGCGACCAACAGCCACCGGCGGCTCTGCGCTATCTGGGTAGTAGCAATAACAATGTCCATTTATATGACAACAATCTAAAGGGGCTGTCACATTAGGGTTTTTTGAGGGAGCGTACGGTGGCATAGGCGCGTTACGTCATATACGTCGGCATACGCCGTCATATGCCGCAATACGCTCTGCATACGCCGTGCCGTCATGTGGTGGCTTATGCCGGCCTATGCCGCTGTACGCCGCCATACGCTTTCTCCCATCCGTCCGTCCAAATTCTTTTGTGCATGCTAAAAAAATCTCGACCTATGGGGGCGTATGGTTCATACGCTACTCATACGCCAGCATATGCTCCTCGTACGCTGGGGGTACGCCGGCATACGTTAGGGGTACGCCAGCATATGCTACTCATACGCTCAACTTGCATCACGGGCGTATCTCTGGCGTATGCAGCGTACGCAGAACCTACGAGTTGCGTATGGGATCGTATTCGTAGCGTATGAGTAGCGTATGGCGGCGTATGCCTGACCTATGGTCATGGTATATACGCTCCTAAAATAATCATACGCTCCTCATACGCTCCACATGCCAATCAAAACCGTCAAAAAATGTCACAGTACGCTCCCACACTCCTCATAGGTTCCACATACACTCAAAACCACCGAGAGGTCACCAAAGGTCATGATAGGCCGGCACGAGCAGGACTTACGTAGGTTTTCAATACGCTCCTGCCATAAGCCGTAATGTGACAGGGCCTTTAGGCTTAGTGCTGAATTATTTCCTAACGTTTTGATTCAATCAAGTATTACATTCACACTCCAATAGCTATCATATGTAGGCTTTGTAGGTCTCCTTTCATGGCAACTCTTACTAATTGTGGCATTCTCTGTGGTGGAGTGGTTAGAGTGTGACTTTTTTTTCTAGGACATACTCCTAATCTGAGGGTCGGCGGTTCGATTCCCCATGCCCCCAGCTCTGCCAATTTGGATTTCCACCGCTGTGTATAACTTACAGCGTCATCAAAGGCCGGTTGCTCTCATACCATGTCTATGTGGTGTGGGAGGTTAAAAATCCCTTGGGTCGGTAAAAGTGTAGGCTCGGGCTTTCTATCGACCAGCAGTGGAATGAGGAAGACCAGTCGTCTATGACTGAAATTTCCCCTGCTTAAACAACTAATGGACCAAAAAAAAAAAAAGTAATGTTCTCCAATTGTGGTGACGTCTCTTCTCGGTAAAATTACACTCAAGGTACACCTGGCCATGTTAATCGCTCCATAACCTACACCTGCTTCGAAATACATCCTTAAATATTTCAACACTTCTTCCATTTTCGGATTTAACATACTAATTCCTCTTTCAATGCCCATAACGCCCATCGGTTAATATGGGTGAGGTAACCTTTCCTTGTTGATTTTCGCCAAGAGTCTTGAAAATAGCTTAACGTCTTATTATCTATGTCAAAACCTTCCAATGTCCTAGCTAGAAGAGGTACGCCCTTAATTTTATATCATCTAGATTTTGCACTTGGGTTGCTTGCTCAACTCAGGTTCCCAACTTGCCTTCGAAACGCCATCCCTTCTCATGCTTGGAGCCATATCAGTGCATGCCATGGTTGTGCTGGCCAGTCTGGAGCCACCACTATCATCTTGGGTCGATCCATTCCAATCTTCTTCACAACCCTCGGTATTAGGTTGAATGGCGGAAAGCAATAAATGGAACAGATCTATCCAGTTGAAGGAAAAAGCATCGATTTTCCAATTATCAGGTTCCGGCTGCCGGCTGACAGTTTCCCAATTTATAATTTAGTCTCGATGCAAACATATCTATCTCTGGAGTGCACCATCTGTCACAAATTTCCTTAAAGATCTCTTCACTTAAGCTCCATTCTAGTTAATCCCTGAATTTTCTGGATCTTAAATCTGGCAGTACATTCTCTACTCCTGGTATGTGCATAATGGACAGCCAGTTCCCATGTTCTTGTGCGCATTCCCATATCTGATTTGGTTCCTCTTCTGTCCTTTACATAGGCTAGTGCTGCTACGTTATCTGTTCTAACCCTTATGTGTACATTTTAAAATCTACAAAGGCTTTTTAGTCCAAAATATATCGCTCTCAACTCTAGTACATTTTGTGCATAAGCTCATCTGGGTGCCAGTGCCCACCAGTTTCTTCTGTCCCTATGTGAGCCCCTCATCCATCCTGAATTTGATGCCTTGGTGATCATCTATGGATCATCTCTCCTAATTTTCTTACAATTATTTAAATTGTCTAGCCACCAACTTATGTCTGCTAAGCCTTCCTGTGAAATCCACATTTCACTCTCAAAAGTTTCCTCTACTCCTCTTTAGAGCTTTAATTTTATCTCTTTCAATACTCTTAAAGTGTAGTCCGGTATACTCCACCCCTTGTGCATATGCTACGGTGAGGCCCACTAGTCCAGCTATCGTCCTAATCTTATGTGTTTTCCCTTCTAAAACTTCTATTGCCTATAACATTTGAGCTCTCTTCTTTATTATCTGAATCGAACTCAAATCCCCAAACTGTTAGTTTTTTTGTGGGTTCTAGCACAGATTTTTTCTGGTTTATTTTAAAACCCAGCTTTTTTAAGCTTTCTTTCAATTCTGAAATTGCTAACTTACATTCCACTCTAGTGCTGCTAATATCAAAACTATCATCTAAATAGGGGAAGCCTGTAAGCCCTTTCTCTGGCAATTCTGCAAATATTGGCTTAACAAATTTGTGAAAATACGTGGTCATGGTGACAGCCCATTTGTTAACACTTAATACTCGAGTAATCTTTTGCCAAAGCGGACTCTTAGAAATTTTGTTATGAGAACTCAAAATTGGGACTGAATAATATGCATCCATTAAGTCTGCAGTCCAAATTCCTTGCTCTATTAGCTCTCACGCTGTTTTCAAATTAACCATCTTGAAGTGTTCATATTTTATCATTTTATTTAATTCTGTCAGGTATAGTATCATTCTGAACTTCCCATTTGCTTTTGGCCTAAGAAAAATATTTGAAACCCATTGGCCTGGACAATCTTCCACTACTTTTAGTACTTTCTTTTCCATTAATGAGATCACTTCCTCAAATACTAATTTCTTTTCTACTTCATCCATTCTAAATGGTATTGTTACACGTTTTACACACTTTAGAATCCATTTATCCAAAGTTAATTTCTTCCAATTCTCTAAATAATTTATTATATTTCCTGCCACAAATTTGGTTTGTTTTTCTTTAATCTCATTTCTTACAGTCTCACTAGGTTCTGCCATTAATAATGAGATACCCACCTGGCTATGGTAGCTCACTTTGGAAAACCCAGACTGGAATTTCCTCCGCCTCTTGCACATCTGGCTACTGACGGGACATTCCCATACTGGGCATAATATTCCGCCATTCTCCCAAAGTGCTTCTCTGGTGCCTGTTGTCTTGCACCCCATCTAGATGTCTGTCTTCGTCCTCTATGAGGTATAAATCTGGCACTCCCCCTTCTGAAGTATAGGTTACTGTGGCTTCTCGCCTGGTTGTTCACAACCTTGTTAACACTGGCTTTCCTATCCAATCTCATCTGGCTCTGAGTACTCACTAACAACCGTATCACATTCAACATATGTATTGCATGATCATTTAATTCCGGATCTGCTGATCCACGTTGCAGAATAATATCCAACACCGGTGCTACCATCGTTAACGCTCCTACCACACCTTTGGTTGCTGTCAATGGTGAAGATTCACTATCCTTCCTGCCTTCGCAAAACATATCTTCTCATTTAGTGCTTGTACATGCACTCAAGCTACGTCCTGTAGTCCTGTATATTCCCTATTGTTTTTAATAGCTTCGGCATGTTGTCATTGGGGGCCTTCATGAAAATGCTGGATGATGCTTGCCATCGACTCACTGATAATCACTCTCGGCGCTACTGGTTTCTTGACTCTTGTACAGTTCTTGTATTTCTGTAAACAAGGCACCTTCATGAAGTCCCATGTCCAACCTGAACTCTCTATGCGCTCTTGGTTTTGCCATGGTTGCGCCAGTTGCTCCCGTCTTTGACTTAGTTACTGTCATTGGCTATGGTTTTGTAGCCACTTCAGCCTTCTTTAGATTTTTGTTATTCTCATATCCTGCTCTTAATAACATGAGTTGTTCATTCATGTCAAAAGAATAAAGGGATTCACCCTCTTCTTCTTGATATGCCGCATAGTCTTCTTCCTCCGTGTCGTACAGCGCATCGTAATCGATTTCATTGCATGTGCCGTCACCCTAAATACGGCGCCTCAGTTTCCATGGCACCGTCCTGCGACTCTCTTGCACGTTCCAATTCCAATTTCTTCTGCTCTGCTTCTTTCGCTTCCTTTCTTAACTCCATTAATTCACCGAACATCATTTTAAACTCTGACAATTTGTTTATTGACTCTTTACTTGTACTTGGAATTGGTGAACTCAGTTTTGGATTTGTCTAACGTTGTTTCGTTTTCGATTCTAACGTCTTTACTTTCTTCTTTTGTGTGGGTTTGTTCGTGTGTGCGCACTTGCCACTGAGTCTGAACCGCTTAAGTTGTGAATAGCGGATTTCACATTAGACTGGTCTTAAGTCGACATCATACGTGTGATAACGTGTTGAAGTGTCAACCCACTATGAATTTAAGCCCTTAGCGACCACACTGTCCACTTGTCACATATATGTAATACGTGCATTCATTTTGGCCAAGAGGTGAGCAGCACTGACTCTCGCAGTCTTTGTTCTGTAACAACAAGCATTAGAACAGTCGTAAATATGGCTTCAAGGTTGGTCATTTCTCGAATTATAGCTTATTGATGAGATGTTACATCAAAACTGGTTTGTTGTCAAACTTACCGTAAGGTCTGTCCTCCTCCAACTCGCTCTGACTCCTCTGCTGCCAAGTTTTTACTGAAGCTACTTCCGGTCTGCACGAGCTTGTCCTCCCCGGTGTGGCGGTTTCAGCGTGTTCCCGTGCTCAGCCGTCTCCCGTTGCTTCTGCTTCTGCGCGGATTTCGCATCAACTCGGATCACCCGAGACACTTATTGGCGCATGCGCACATCCTACAAACTCGGGTCGAATAATCGAATATGCTTCTCCGCGCTCGGGTGGACAATTTTTTTTTTTTTTTTAATAACCGATAAAGAATACAGCAAAATAGGATTTAAAGTATTTTATGATGGCCTAGTTTACCTATATTTCCATTTAATTAATCTAAGTTATTCTTTTTTTGCACACGGCACGTGTATTTGTCGACTCCACTCGCCGTGTTCTATTTGAAATTCTGACGACTGGGATGACCCGAGTCGCCCGGGTAGTGTTAATCGATTACGGCCATGTTTATTAGATTCTGACGCATACGCAGAAGCGAGGTACACGTCTGAGCACGGGAACACGCTGAAACCGCCACACCGGATACTTAGCTTCCAGTATCCGGAAGACGAAGTAAGAACTAAAAAAATATATATAATTAATTAATATGTGAATCTTTTATATAGCATTGCATTGACATCACATCTTATACCATCTCCATTTAGATCTAGACAAATCGGCTCACTCAGACTCGTGTTAGAACTATAGCCAGAGTCAGTCATATTTTATTCATGTTTTAATTGATATCCAATTTATATATGAAGGGCTAGTAAACAGGTAGGGTTAATCAGACATTGGTTACATATTTCTTTGAAACACGTTTTTGTTGACACTTTTGACATTTTAAAATTTAGAATAAGAATTTAAAATGGGTGATGTGCATATTAGCCTAAGTAAAGTGACTGATTGTTTTGTGGGGAATTCTATTTTCTTAGCTCAAAATGCTTAATTATGGATAGTGTCTTAAATATATTCATTATATCATTACATTGTTATGTTGCATCAGTGAATCAATGTTTATGCCAACTTGTTCTGTATTTATTTTTATTTTTAATAAAATCAAAGTTTTGCACTGCGCATATCGGCAAACTCAATTGTTGTGCGTATTTATTTTGTTTTGAATGCTGTTTTCAGCGCATGCACAGTCGGAATTATGAACCCATCTTTTGCTGTCATTACTTGTCCATAGAATCCACTTTCTAGACCTACCCCTCTAAGATAATGGCTCATAGCTAACTTTATACAGTTACATTAAGATTAACTCATCATATGTATGAGAAACCATTATGTTCACAATTTCGTTTTTGTTTTTATTGGAATGAAGTATTAAGAAAAAGTAAGTAACTGCACCAATAGTGGTTGGAAGACCAGTGCGTTAGTAGGCCTACCAAACACAAAAAAAACTGTTAAGAGAAAAAAATATATTTACCAGAAAAAAAAGACAATGACATCAAATTATCGTTATGCATCATTTCTGCTACTACTAGGTTGAAACAGCAACGTTACTTATGGCATCTTTGTTTTGTTTGTTCTAACATAAATGGGATGTGTATAAAGTGGTGTTTTACGCTGATGCTTACCTGCAGATCTACTGATATCAAATGTACACTCACCTGATCCAGTGATGCATTCTTTTCCTGTAGCTTCGTCTCATAGTATTCAGTGAGTTCCTCCAGGGCGCGCTCTCGGTTCTCTTCCATTTTCTGCAGCTGATGTTCATAGTCCTCCTGCATCTTCTGCGACTTGGCCTGTAGCTCTTGGTACTTCTCATACTCGAGCATCAGCTTCTGATTGTTTCCAGACTCGAGGTCCTGCAGGTCCTTGGCATGCTTCTCCATGTATTCACTGAGCTCTTCTTCGTGTTTCACCTCCTCTTTTTCCTTCTCAGTCTTGAGCACCTGATTTTTGGTTTTGAGTGACTCCATTTCTTGGATGAACTTCTCGGTGAGCTCCTTGATGCGTTCGTTGTAGTTCATGTCCTTGAGTCGCAGCTGATATTCATTCTCCATCTTGAGTTCGTCAACGCGAGTCTTAAGCTCAGCCATCATTGCATTCTTTTCTTCCAGGTCAGACTTTGTGATGAGAATCTCCTCAGCATAACCCACCTCTTTGTCACGCTTCAGCCCACGACCCTCTTTGTCTTGAATTTTCCAGATGACTACGCATGCGTCCTCGCCAACAGTTACAAGGAACTGATCATCATAGGTTATTTTCATTTTGGTGATAGCTGTGCCATGGCCCTGGTATTCCTGCCATTCTCCGGGCACGGTGAGTGGATACCTCATGGAACGGAGTGAGCCAGTCGATGTCCCGACAAACAGCATGCGGCCAGAGTGTGACATCGCAACAGATGTCAAGGTCGCATCATTCGCATCAACATCACGTAGGATCTGAAATGTATGAACAATTTCACCTTTTAAGTTTTAGACGTTTGGGTGGGAAAGAAATTAGATTAATAATATTTGCTTTACTCAAAGTTGCATAGTCTGCTGGTTTCAAGTTTCTGCCATTTTCTGAGATAAATATATAGTGATCGGTATGATCTACTTTACTTCATGTTGAAATATTTTAAATGGCTAACATTTGACAAGTTTGAAGTACAAAACATGCAAAATTAATTTTGATACCCACAGAACTCTGGCGCCATAAGCTTCAGCAGTCCAAGGTTCTATTAAGTTGGGTTGAATGAGTACAAGGACATCTGTTTGTTTGTTGTTGTTTTACGTCCTAGCAACATCTAAGGTCATATCAGGACGGGTACCGACTTGTGACAGTGCGCACTCATGGCAACTTTATAGTGCTGCCCCACTGGGAAATCAGGCCGCCGGCACCATGACCTGATGTCCCACTCAGTCGCATTATCCTGACACTGAGCTAACCAGTCCTTGCCCTATCCTATTAATGCCGAGCGCCAGGCTAGGAAGCGACAAGTACCAATTTTAAAGTCATTGGTTTGACTCGACCGAGAACCAAACTCCCGACCTTCCACACGCGAGACCCACGCTCTACCGATTAGGGCACCGCGCCCGGTACGGACATCTGTAGATAAAAGATTCACCCCAACCTTAGAGTACAGGGGTGAACCCTAACATAGTCTAAATACTGCCGAAAATAGCTTTAGTATGGAACAGGAATTAGAAAATGTGGTTCCATGATCAAATGGCTACATATATCAGCGCAGAGTTGATGAAATGAGCGAGAATGCAAAAAGACAAGATGGCGGTGATAAAATGCCATTGGTTTTATTTATGAAGTTCCTTAAACTACATGTTTTATTATATTTGTCACATCTCAAGTAGTGGGTAAATATGAAGATTTATGTGAAGAATATATTTTGCTTCTTAAATTAAGAATTTACCAGCTCAGTTAATTTCCCCAGCATGTCAACATTTTTCACCAGTTTTTCTAATGGTTTGGTTTTCACCCCTGTACTGGATGTACAGGGTGAATTGTTTATCTAAGCTGCGCGTGTGGCGATAGCAGCAGCGGAGTGTCACACGTAGGCTCTGCTCAGCAGCAGGATAAATGGCAACATCAACCAAGGTGCCACAGGAAGCGCTGTGTCAGCCTGCTCCCACACCGGAAAAACACATGGTCTACCTGTACGGCAACAAAAGGAAAACATAGTGGTTGGTCCTGCTCAATGCACTTTTCTTGTAGCTGTCAGAGACAAAATATCATATCCACACTGTGACTCCGGAACTACATCAGGTGTTATGTGAATAGATAGTCTGTTGAGGAGGATCCTGGCAAAGATCTTGCCTGCTATGGAAAGAATAGAGATTCCTCTATAGTTCCCACAGTCTGTTCGATCACCTTTCTTGTAGATGGTTACAATGCTGGCAACCTTCCATACTTGGGGTACAGAACCCTCCTCCCAGGCATTGGTGATTAGTTGGTGCAGTCTGTTGAACAGATTGTCTCCTCCGTGCTTCCATGCTTCAGCAGGAATTCCATCACCCCCAGGTACTTTGCCATCTTTCAGGCTGGCGATTGCTCTAGCCATCTCATCCATGGTTGGAATCTCATCGAGGCATGTTTTGGTAATGCGCTGCTGGATGTTGTCCAGAGCTTTGTGATCTATGTCACCAGGGACGTTGAATAGCTTCTGGCAGTGTTATTTCATGAACGCTGCATGCAAAAGCGTTGAAGTGCTGCTGGCTTTTGCAAGTTACCAGCGGCACTCTCTTGGGGAGCAAATAGAGGTTTCACACCGGCAAGAACATGTCCAGACAGGCGCAAAACTATTTGTCCCTGCAGTGGCTGGTGAGGAGATGTTGAGAGTTCCATACATCAACCGCCCTTGATGCTGCCACAGTGATATGGTTTTCTGTTCAGGGTTTGCTCCCTTAGCCTTCGGTTCTGTCAAGAACCTGTACCACAAGGCAGTGGTTTACAACTCTGCAGGGCAGTGGTGTCAAACTCCCTGAGGTATTGCAATACCTGCATACCACATCATATAAACACTAGGGTATTATGATGGACTAGCACTAACAGGATCCTGATGTGCAAATTGAAAATCTGGAACTAACATAGATGGCTTTCTGTGCCTTCCTCTGCTCTTCAAGTTAGTCAAAGTAGCTATGCAGAGTAATGCTTTCATAATGTATGCCTGGGTTTAAACCAAACCAATGCATATCTTACTACTATGCACAATAGTATACCTGATAATGTCCAAGACACACAAAAGGGCTGAGCACTTTGATTTCAGTATGGATTTTACTAATCGCTTTGTCTCTTAGATGGTGAAGCATCATACTCACTGACTATTACCTATATGCTATGCAGTTAAATCTGCTCATCCAACAGATATAAGTTGGGTAATATCCGCATTTTAAGTTGGAAGTTGAAATTTCCCTCCATCTTAAAATCTACACTATACAAAAGTTGGAAGTTAGGTTTGATAAGTCTGCTGATCTGGATCTGTCTATACAGGCAGTAAGGAGTGTATCTATCACACTCAATCATGGCCTCAGCCAGTAGAGTTGATTACCTCATGGTTAATTACCTACTACTACCCTAGCTGGCCCCAAGTCAGACTGTGCGTGTAAACACACCGCAAACAGCTAGGTAGTAGTATAAATATATCTACATATATATATATATATATATATATATATATATATATATATATATATATATATATATATATATATATATATATATGTAGCCTGGCCACTGAGTGCCAGTGTAATGACTTGGAATGTCTATTATAGTAACAATGTGAGTTGTACTAAAATGGGGCATTGAATAACACCTAGCCAACTACTGGACTGGATCCACCCTGCCAATAATAACTAAATAGGCTTTCCCGATACAATCAAACATGGGGTCACAGAGAGTGAAATCACAACTATGTACATATATGCCTACTTCTGGGGTTTACCTGCTCATGATTTTCAAGTTCCGTTTTCACTGCCTGATCTGATAAGCATTTTACCAGCCCTTGGGGGTCTGACACTGTCATGTGCATGGTCAGGTGTCGAAGATCACCCCTTTCCATGTGCATGATCTGACAGCAGCAACCAGTCACCAGTTGCCTACCAAGTCACATTCCCTGTAAATGAATATAATGCTCAGCATAACTCTCAAAGTGGAAAGGGGCAAGAGCCCATGGGAGCACATAACCTGGGCTGACATGTTCAATAGTCAAGCTTACACAGCTGTGTCCAGCTGGTCCAGGCTGGTAGAACTCCATGCGGATCCTATCACACTATTCCATTGTTTGTTTGTTTGTTTGTTGTTGTTTTACGTCCTAGCAACATCTAAGGTCATATCAGGACGGCACACTATTCCAAATAAGTATACTCATATATATAAACAGTATATGCGCACCATAAGGAGTCAACAATAGCACCAGCGGGGGAAGGTAGTAGTGTAAGGCATTCATTCCCGAGACCCAAAGTCTACTGTCAAGTGTATGGTGGGTATCCTCACACCATGTCGCAAATTAAAACCATGCTACAATAAATAGCAACCACATACCTGTGTTACTAAAGTCAACCTGTAGTCAAATTACAAATTCCCCCCCCCCCCCCTCGGTAGTGGTGTCACCTGTATGCTGTCAAAGGCAATGCCTGTCAACCGTATGTTTACCTGCTGTCAACCGGGTCTCATGGCTAGTTACATGTTCTCGGTGTATGTTCAACTGAGTCTGTCAGACACTAGTGTAAAACAACATAGTCTGTACATAATTGTGTAGATACTGTAACTATACAAATATTGAGACCGACAGAAGCGTATACTGTGCTGTGCTCAGCACATGTCCAAACCAACATGACATCGTATTGACCGACAATGTCAATGAAACCTAATTTGGCCTATCATGCCAATGTCAATGTTGAAATAATTATCTCAGCAAATGTCACCACACAATATCCCACAAAGTTGTCCACATTAAAAAACCCATGCAATGTCAAAATTACAAAAAGTTGCCTGGGTATAGTTTCAACTGTACACTGTCAGTGGCTGTCAACGAGGTCTCATGGCAGGTGACTGGCTGTCAACGTGAACTCAGTGAAAGTTCAACTGTTCAATAGTTTGTGAATAATGTGTGAATAATGTAAGTCAAAACCTCTTGTGTGTCTGTAAAATCAGTGAAACAGACAGAAGTGTAAACTGTGCTGTGCTTAGCACATATCCAAACCATGACATTGAATTGACAGACAATGTCAATGTCAACAAAACGAAAATTTGCCTAACATGCCAATGTCAATGTTCAAATAATTTACTACAGGACCGCGGGGCCCAAGAACGTATTGCCACCTGCCGGGCCACCGCCGCACCACACCACCACAGCACAAGACACTGTGAAGAGCACCATGCCCCTCCCCCCCTACCACCCCTTATGTTGGACCAAGTAAGAAGGAAAGCCCCCCCAAAAAACAAAAAACAACAACAAAAACGGGCCGTTTTAACGGCGCCGTTTATCAATGGCGCCGTTTATCAATGCTGCAGTTCTGCAGCCAGTGACCACTAGGTCACAAACCCCCCCAATAACAACATACTGTGTAGCACTTGCTATCTGGACCGCACTTCGTCCACACCTCTGTCTCTCTCCTCTCCGCTGGCCATGCTCCTCCTTGATATTGTCTGAAAAGAGTTCCAGGAGGGAGAGCTTGCCAGCATTTCACTTTCTACTCTTACTCTGTCCGTGTCTTTGGCTCGCCGGCGGGTCGTCATAGAGCAAATAGACACGGTCCTTTGTCTCAACTCTCATTTCTCTTTCCTATACTCTACCCTTTTGTTTCCTTCCAAGCTTACTTCTCCCCCTGACCAAGGGAGTTGTTTGCTTGGGTGGGGCCCTTTACCTTTATGTTTCTCTCGCTTTGTTCTCGTTGCTGGAACCGCTGGACCCATCTTTACCCGTCCCTTCCTCAGAAACCCTTGCTGCTGTCTGTTGGATACAAGTGATGTGCTACTGCCGGACTGGAGTGATTCTGGACTGCCCCAATGACTCATTGTTTAATCGTTGCAAAGACATCCCCCAGCTTATACAACCGTCCCACCAGAAGATTATTCTTCAACCAAAGATTGGACCAATTTATCAGTGCCTCTCTATAATGCTGCAGTTCTTCAGCCGGTAACCGTCGTAAGGTTACAAACACCCCAGAAGTCAAGTACTGTGTTACCACTTGCTATCTGGACCGCACTTCATCCACACCTCTCTCTATCTCCTCTCCGCTGGCCAGGCTCCTCCTTGATATTGTCTGAAAAGAGTTCCAGGAGGGGGAGCCTGCCAGCATTTCACTTTCTACTCTTACTCTGTGTCTTTGGCTCGCCGGCTGGTCACCATAGAGCAAATAGACATGGTCCTTTGACTCAACTCTCATTTCTCTTTCCTATACACTACCCTTTTTTTTTTCCTCCCAGGCTTACTTCTCCCCCTGATCAAGGGAGTTGTTTGCTTGGGTGGGGCCCTTTACATTATCACTTCTCTCGCTTTGTTCTTGTTGCTGGAACCGCTGGACCCACCTTTACCCATCCCTTCCTCTTAAACCCTTGCTGCTGTCTACTGGATACGAGTGCTATGCTACTGCCGGACCGGAGTGATTCGGGGCCACCCCAACTATTCGTAGTTTAATAGTTTTAAGACATCCCCAGCTTCTATAACCGTCCCACCAGAAGATTAATCTTCAACCAAAAATTGGACCGATTTATCAGTGCCTCTCTATATTGCTGCAGTTCTGCAGCCAGTAACCGTCATAAGGTTACAAACACCCCAGAAGTCAAGTACTGTGTACTCACTTGCTATCCGGACCGCACTTCATTCACACCTCTCTCTATGTCCTCTCTGCTGACCATGCTCCTCCTTGATTTTGTTTGAAAAGAGTTCCAGGAGGGGGAGCCCACCAGCATTTCACTTTCTGCTCTTACGCTGTCCGTGTCTTTGGATCGCCTGCTGGTCACCATAGAGCAAATAGACACGGTCCTTTGACTCAACTCTCCTCATTTCTCTTTCCTATACCGCCGGACCGGGGTGATTTGGGCCGCCCCAACGATTCATAGTTTAATTGTTGTAAAGACATCACCAGCTTCTACAACCGTCCCACCAGAAGATTAATCTTCAACCAAAGATTGGACCGATTTATCGGTGCCTCTCTATATTGCTGCAGTTCTGCAGCCGGTGACCGTTGTAAGGTTACGAACCCCCCAGAAGTCAAGTACTGTGTACTTACAAATAGTAGTGGTAAAGACTCACTGCTCACTTTTCCACGTCTGTACTCGGTGAGGTGGAAATGCAAACTGAATCAAGTGGAAGTGCTACCTCCCTGTACTATAATTAGCCAGGCGGCTAGAGAGAACGAGATTAAATAGATTAGTTAGACGAATCTTACCTTGGTATAGATGATGGATAACTGTTGTTTTCCCGAGGTATAAGCCTCGGATAGACGTGGGCAAGGGAGAGGGAAGCACATCCGGTCCAGAAATTTTTACCTACTTATTCAGGATAAAATGATCTAACTAACAATAATGATGGAACTGCAAAGTTTTCTTGGTACAAGCCAACAGAATAGACGTGGAAGGGTGTGGTGGGCGGGCCCTCGCCCACGTCTATCCGAGGCTTATACCTCGGGAAAACAACAGTTATCCATCATCTATACCAAGGTAAGATTCGTCTAACTAATCTATTTTACCTCGGTATAAAGCCTCAGGCTAGCCACAGGCTAGGGAGAAGTTTACGTAATATCATTTTATCCTGTCTTGTATTGTTAATTACTTGTAACGACATGTAAAATCACACTGTGAATCAGTTATTGATGAGAATGGAAAATAAATTGTTTTCTCACCTCTGTAGTCTAGTCTTTTAGTAACCATCAGGCGACACCGCTTGACTTTTCCAGTCGTTTGTTGTAATGTTTTGCAAACGACCGTGCGGTTTTCCACCCTGCATGGGCTAGGATCCGTTTAACCGAGATTCCTAGCAGTCATGCCTTTGAAACCATAGCACCTCGCGTCGAATGAGACGCATATTTGTCTGTATTGACACCTGCCAATTTCAAAATTGTAATTGTCCACCGTGTGAGAGTGTCTCGGGAAATGCCCTTGTGTGGCTTAATAAAGCTTACCAAAAGCTGTCTTGAAGTCCTTCGTCTTGAATATATATGCCCTTATGGCTGATACTACACATAGTTTTGGATCCTCTGTGAAACCTGTTACATTAATTGTAGACAGTGGATCTCCTAATCGGTTTGACTTTAGAAGTTGCGTCAAGTCAAACGTGGCCTCTTTTCTATCTATTTCGAGGCCATCTAGTGATAATGTGACAATAGTCTGTCCTCGGTGCCCTGTCACTAGTAAGAGGAGCATTGCTACCGTAAAACCTAACTTCTTAATATCTAAGTGTTATGTGGCCATTGTTTAAACAGTTTGAAAACAACCGAAACATCCCAGAACCTACTATATTTTGGTTTGGGTGGATTTCTTTCATAAATCGACCTAAGAACCCAGTGAATAACTTGGTGTTTCCCTACTGTTTGGCCATCAATTCTGGGAAGAATAATAGACAAACCACACCTAGCAGCATTTATGGCTCCGAAACCTAAGCCTTCGTCTTCTAACATACGTAAGAACCACGCGACCTGTGAATTCGTCGGGTTCATAGGTTTAACTTTTTGAATTAGGCAATGAACGCCCCACTATCTTAAATAAGTTGTGTACATTTTAACTGTGCCTTTCCGCCATGCATGTGAAACTATTCTTTGTTGCGTAATTTTTTCTAGACCAAATTGTTTTAAATAGTTATTTAAAAAAGGAATGCCAGCAAAGGTGTCGTCGACACGTCTCTGCGGCGTGTCAGTGGACCTTGGTGTGTTAGGTTTCCTTGGGATCTTCGGAATCGTAGGCAATCTTTGGCTGTCGCCACTATGCCCGGTAGCCAAGGTTGTGTGTCCCAGTCAGGGACAATTAATATTGCGTGCACTTTATCCATCTTGATCTTTCTGGCCACTTGGCTGATCATGCTAAATGGGGGGAAAATATAGTCAAATTCATTTTCCCAGATCAATGAAAACGCATCTATCTGCCAGGCGTTTGGTTCTGGATGTCACGATACATACTTTTCTATTTTAAAGTTATTTCGTGATGCAAATAAGTCGACATCAGGTCATCCCCATTTTTGACAAATATTTTCAAAAATGTTTGGATCTAGGGCCCATTCCAAATGATCATGGAAATGTCTGCTCTTTTTGTCAGCTAGAGTATTTTGAATACCCGGAATATGCGCTACTGTTAGCCAGACTTGGTTTAGCTGCGCCCAATCCCAAATCATCTTTGCTAAATCATTACATGGTTTGGACTTTGTCCCTCCCATGTTCTTTACATACGCCATGGGCGTTGTATTGTCAGTTACAATTCTAACATGATTCCATGGCACTTTTATGAGGCTTGCTAGTCCTAAATAAATGGCTCTTAATTCTAATACGTTAATATGGTCCGAAATTTCATTTTGTAACCATCTCCCCCCTGTCGCAACATCATTACGATGTGCTCCCCAACCTTCTAGCGAAGCGTCGGTGGTTACTACCGTGTTAGGTTCTCCCATTCTAATGGGATTGGGAGAGTCCTGAATATTTTCAAACCACCAGTTAATATCTTGCATGCCTTCGTCAGAAATAAACATTTTTCGTTCGAAATTACTTTTCGTGCGAGCCAAAGCCAAATTTTTATCTATTTCGAGAGATTTTATGTCCTTACTGTATAGAATAGCGGGGGCATATGATATCATTATACCAATTAAGACGGCGACCTGCCTTATCTTTGGCCTAGTTAACCCGACCAAGCGGGTCACAGTATCTAGAAACTTCTCGAGTTTCTGTTTTGGAAGTGAAACCATCATAGTATGTGTATTCACAATGAACCCCAAACATGTTATATAAGTTCAGTGGTCGGTAAAAACACCGACTTCCTTTCAGGAATATAAAATCCCAACTTAGTCAGGAAGTGACACAGATCTGTAACCGCATTTTTACAGTCATTAAATGACTGCGCCATAATGAACGAGTCATCTATGTAAGGAAACATAGTGTGTCCTTTTCTAGCCATAGCCGAAAGAACCGGCTTTAACAGTTTAGTAAATAGGCGAGGGGCGCAGGCTAACCCATTCGGCATACAAGTGAATTGGAAAAGTTCATCCTCCCAAATAAATCTCAGAAACATTCTGTGTTCTCTGTAAATAGGAACAGTATAATATGCGTCCTGTAAATCTACGCTGGACATCCATGCCTGAGGCGTAACCAAATCTCTGGCAGTTTCTAATGAAAACATCTTAAAGTGGCGATATTCTACTAATTCGTTTAATTTAGTTAAATCAAGGATCATTCTGATCTCACCATTTGGTTTAGGTCTGGAAAAAATATTAGAAATAAATTCCCCAGGAGTGTGATCGACTTTCTCTATTATACCTTTAGATTTAAAAAGTAAAACTTGATTCCTTAATGCCTGTTTCTCTAATGTGTCAAATTTATAAGGAAAAGGAATTCGTGTTTGTATTGGCAATTCTGTAAATGGAATTCTAACACCTGTAACTATTCCTAAAATGTCTCTATCTTTAGTAATTTTAACCCATTCTGAAACATGATTAGAAATGTTGCCTGCGTTAAATTTCCTTACATCGGTTTGTGTCTCCTCCGCTACCATTTCAGCTACCACTGGCTTCGGAGTCTGTGTAGCAATGTTTATTTGTTCCCCGGGTGTGGGAACGGTTCTTTGGGAGCAAACTCCCTGTGGAACGGGCGGTTGCCATCGTTCCACCCTTGACGGTCTCCCCGTCCTCTGCCTCTTGGTAGATATCCGTAGGAGTGGCCGGACCTCCCAGCTCTTGTGCCCCGGCGATTGCGAAAATCCCCTCTGGGTCGGCGGAATCTGGAGGAGTTGTCTAACCTCTGGTTGCTCTCCATGTTTTTGCCGCTTTTGGCTTCGGCTTCAACTTCCTTGAAGAGATAAGGAAGTTGGCCCCCGAACATTTTGCTTTTGTCAAGCGGCTTACCTTTAACGGGTCTTCGAGCCAGAAAGAGGGTGTACTCTTTCCCGTCGTTGTCTGTCACCTTTTTAGATCTTGCCACCTCTTTACCAGCATTGGTGGTGACAGCTTTGAATACGTTTTCGTACCGTCTGTAACTTAGGAAGTTACTTGCTGCAGTCAGTAGAGCGATGTTCTTATCCATCGCGCGTGCCAGGGACGAGAATTTATTCTCTGTTTGCATACGGTTGGCGATAGGTGCCACCGATGTTAGTGTTAATGCAAACCTTATTAAAAACACCGCCTTCGGTGATACTCGCCATCACTGCCTACCCACAGTAGACAGCTCTACCAATGAACTCATGGCCAGCGGTGAATCATCATACATGTTCACCATGAATAGCAGCTGCACATACAAGAAGTTTAGAACATGCCCCCTTGACTGGCCACTACTCAGGACATGCTGGGTGGACCAATTCTACCTCGATATTTCAGTCCCCTTCAATGCGCATGGATCCAGCTGCTGTGGTGGTCGTCTTCATAGTATGAAGACAAGGCATAAAAGTAACCATGTATTTATATGATCTAATGATGGTACCTGATCTCAACACATACAAAGTACAGTTTGACGCTCTTTAGCTCACTTGGCCTCCCCAAAGCAATTGACAAAAACCAGCCACCCTCACCTAGCATCAAATGGCTGGGAATCAGCGCCAAAAACATGACCCTAACAATCCCACGTGACAATATAGACGCTACCATAAAACTAGTCAACAAAACCATACAAAAAAACTACCATAACCAAGAATCAGCTCCAATCCATATTGGGAAAACTGCTACACATACAGCCAGCCTGCATATTTGTTGAACGACTACTCGACAACCTATACAGCTACAAACGTAACTTAACACTCATCACCGAGGACATGAGGGCCGACCTCACAGGGTTCTTCCAGTTTGCACGCGACTGAAATGGCACCTCTATCATACTGCCAATACAACCACACAGGAGAATTGAAGTAAATGCCTACATGGGAGGAATCGGGAATGCCGACTCCACCAGAGCCTACTCAATGAAGATCAACAGCGAACTAGTGATAGCAGGCAGATATGCCATAAACCACCATGAAACACTAAATGCCCATACATTTATACTTGATAGTGATCAAAGTGGACACATATGCATACTCAGCGATAATCAGGCAGCAGTGCACATCTTAATGACAGATAGGGGTCATGATGCCCGCTTCATTGGTGCCGCCAGGTCGCCCTGGATGCTACAGGCAGTCAGGGAGGTCAATGTATCCTTCCAACATGTCCCATGTGCTGAAAACATGCTCGCTGATTCACTAAGCGGGGCACATATCAATAAAAGTCATACGGATTAAGCCATGAAGAAAAGTTATGCCAGTCCAGCCATGCTTATTCGCATATCAGCAGCATGATCCTTTCTACCGTCGCAGATGCGGACTACACAAGTTTCCAATGTGCAGCAAAGACAGGCACGGGCCCCAGGCACATGGGCCAACTGCTAAGCAACCATCACCGCATACCGCCAACACTGCACCCGATCCTACAACTCACCCCAACACCGATGCACATCCACTGTTGGATAGAAGTGATTGATTGCTTGGTGGTTGCTTTACACCATGTCGGCAGCATAGGCCATATTCACGGCGAGTTGGATAGAATAGTTCGCAGGTCGACAGTGTCCATCATCAGTGGTGAATTTGTTATCTCATCTCAAGAATGTACTTCAGCCTGAACAATTTCCCGCTCGTTCCCCTCAACAACATAAAGGGGAGGCTGGCCATTGACACCATGAAGAGATTGAATAGGTGCCGGCATCACACCAGAGTGGATGTGCCCCTAAAGGTCATAAGAAGAGCAATGGAGAGCTCCATATCCATCAGAAGTGGTAAAACAATATGCAGGCGAACCACCAGTCAAGGAACACCGCAATGGCTCTAGCACCAAAAATGCCATGCTATGCGTACACGACGATGCTAAGTGGAGGACCCAACCACACACCAAGACCAGCGTGACGATACCCTACATAGCAAATGTATGGAAGACGGCCCAAATTGAACTAGGTCTGCAAACCCCATGTAGCCTATGCCATCCGAAAGGTGGCAGTCATCGTAGTATATGCCTCAAACAGATCTAAGCTTGAGGTGCACAGAATATATATATTCTATGCACCTCAACCATGGTGTTAATATATATATATATAGTATAGTTATACGAGTCTTACCTTGGTACATATGATGGATAACTGTTGTTTTCCCGAGGTATAAGCCTCGGTTAGACATGGGCTAGGGAGAGGTAAGCAGATCAGGGGTCAGCAATCTTTATCTAACTAATCAGGATAAAAATGATCTCTAACAATGGATACTATGATGTTTTCGTTTTGGTACCAGAACGGAATAGACATGGTAGGGTGTGGCGGGCGGGCCCTAGCCCACGTCTAACCGAGGCTTATACCTCGGGAAAACAACAGTTATCCATCATCTGTACCAAGGTAAGACTCGTATAACTATACTATTTTACCTCGGTACTAAGCCTCTGGCTAGCCTCAGGCTAGGGAGACTTTACGTAACTCATTTTTATCCTTAATTGACATCATCATCATCATCACCTATTAGTATACCGATATAAATATACTCTTAACTTTTTCCCCACCTATTCTGTTAATCGGTGAGCAAATGTGTTTCAAGGCCTCTTGACTTCTCTAGTCGTTTGTTTAATGTTTAGCAAACGATCTAACTGTTTTCCAGCCTGTGTGTGCCAGGATTCTCTTAATGGAGATTCCAAGCTGTCATGCTTTCGAGACCATTGCCCCTCTTGTCGAATGGGACGCATAGCCTTGTGTAATAACTCCTGCGAGCTTAAACACTGTAATAGTCCATCTTGCAAGTGTTTGTCTTGAATAATTATATCCATATGGCAGACACTAGACAAAATTGTCGGTCATGCGGGAAGCTGTTTAAATGCACTGTGGATAATGGATCCCCTGTGTGGTTTGATTTTAATAATTGCTGTAAATCAACGTCGCTTCCTTGCGATCTCTTTCTAAATCGTCCAGGGACAAAGCTACAAAAGTTTGTTCCCTGTGTCCAGTTACTAACAGTACAATACTGCTAGCTTAAAACCTAGCTGTTTTATATCAAAAAGAATATTACTAGGCCATTTCTTAAATAATTGGAATACCATTGACACAACTGAAACCTATTATATTTAGGCTTTTGGGGATTCCTTTCGTAAACTGATCTCAAAAACAGTGAATAAGTTGGTGTTTACCAACTGTCTGTCCATCTACTCGGGGAAGTATAACAGATAAAACGCATCTTGCAGCGTTAATCGCTCCAAACCTAAACCTTGATCAAGCATCCTTAGAAAATCTAACAATTTGTCCCATTGTAGGCCTCATGTGGTTTACTTTCATAAGTAAACAATGGAAACCCCAGTTCTTCAAATAATTTGAATATAACTTAACTGTTCCTTTCCTCCAGGCATGTGAAGTTAACCTCTGCTGAGTAACTTTATCTAATCCAAACTGTCGTAAATATGTGTTCAGAAAAGGAATGCCAGGAGGGGTGTTGTTAACACATCTCCGTGAGTCCTTGGCTCCTGAGGCTAATACTGCCAACCATGGCTGCGTGTCCCAATCAGGGACTATCAAAAGTCCTCCTTGCTACTCTGCTGATTAGGCTGAATGTTTAGGAAATTGTAATAACATTTCCCCAAATCAAAGAGAAAACATCCACTTGCCAAGCATTAGGCTCTGGATGCCATGAAACCAATTTTATAATATGTTATTATTTCATGATGCAAACAAAATTATATGTGGCCTTCCAATTCCAAATTAATTTCGCTATTTTATTATATGGTTTGGACGTTGTCCCTCCCATGTTGCGAATGTAAGCCATTGCTGTAGTACTATCTGTCAACATTCTGACATAGCATTTGGGCATGCAGACTAAACTACATAACCCTAAATACACTGCTCTCAACTCTAGAACATTAATATGATCTAAATTTCTTCATCAAGCCATCGGCCTTCAAAAATCCCTTTAGTTCTATCTTATGCTAAATTCTTATCTATTTCCAGCAAGTCCTAACTTAGAAAATGTTGTACATAAATCATTTACTGCATTTTTACAAGCTGCTTTTGACTACGCACCAAAAAATGACTCATCAATATACGCGAACATAACATGTCCTTCACGCTCCATTAGCGAAAAAATTTGTTTTAGGAACTTAATAAATAAGCGGGAAGCACAAGCTAAACCATTTGGTAAACAAGTAAATTCATATAGTTGTTCATGCCAAATAGACCTTACAAATGTTTGGTCGGTTTCATAAATTGGTTGGTAACTGCCTGTGAGCAGCTCGACTGTGACTGGGCCATAATGAATGAATCATCCATGTATGGAAACATTACAGTTATTTTTACCTCCTGGGAAAAAACTGTTTCCGTGGCCACCTGAGTTTGCCTTGCAACCTCTCCTTGTTCTCTTCTGAGATTTAGCTGAGAGCATTTGCTCCAGCTTCATGAGCCGCTTCTCTAGCTCAGCATCGCCGGTGTCTGGCCTGCTTTCCTCCCCTAACACCGGGTGTACCAGGGTGGCTTAAACCATCACCCCTGGTGACGAGTTCAGAAATGGGAGCCTCGGGCTTACTGCCCTTCGTAGCCAACTAACCCTTAAATCCAAGATTTGTAACGATCAATGAAAAATTAGAGTGCTCAACCAACTGTTTGTTTGTTTTTCGTCCTAGAAAAATCTATACTCATATCCAGACACGTACCATTTGTAACAGTACATACCCATGGCTAATAATGGCCAAAGTACCTCTCAGGTCAGAAAACCTATAACCATCAACTGAAAGTTTGAGTGTGCCCAACCAACTAATTGTTGTTGTTTACATCCTAGAACATCTGAGATCATATCAGGACGGACATGATGTGGCTTCAGCCAACATCTGTCTCCGCTCGGCCACGGGCGGGTTAAAGAGTAATGTGGCTTCAGCCAACAATGCTCTCCGTTTGTCAACGAGTGGCATAACGTGATGTGGCTTCAGCCATCATCCCCCTTCATTTAGGACCGGGTGACAACGTGATGTGGCTTCAGCCAACATCGCCCTCCGTTTGCTAACGGATGGCCTAAATGGGATGTCGCTTCAGCCAACATCGCTCTCCGTTTGGTAACAGGCGGCCTAAACAGGATATGGCTTCAGCCAACATCGCCCTCCGTTTGGTAACGGGCGGCCTAAACGTGATGTGGCTTCAGCCAACATCACTCTCCGTTCTTAACGGGCTTCATAATATGATGTGGTCGCAACCATCATCGCTCTCCGCTCGGTCACAGACGGGTTACCGTGATGAGGCTTCAGCCAACATCGCTCTCCGTTTTGCAACGGGCGGCATAACCGTAAAGCGGCTCCAGCCATCACCGCTCACTGTTGGGCAATGGGCGGCTTAACGTGATGTGGCTTTCGCCAACATCACTCTCATGCTCAATTACTGGTGTTGGAGTTGTATTTACATCGTTCCAACACAGGCGTGTAAGCTAGAGTGTAATGTCGTAGGGTAACGGTATGGAAGCCGAAACCAAACGAGGGGTAGGGACCAGCATATCGGTACCCTCCCACGCTCTCTGTTCCGTACACTTCTCCCTCCTGCGGCTACTGCGCCAGCAAGTTGGAGAAAATGCTATGAAACTCAGAGGTACGCCTTAAAAAAGTGGGGAATCCATAAAAGAAACCCAGGATTAATTTCCAACGTGAATCCATAAAAGAAACCGAGGAAAAATCCAAACGTGATGAGGCTCCAGCCAACATCGCTCTCCGTTCGGCAACGGGGGGCAAAAAACATGTGATGAGGCTCCAGCCAACATCGCTCTCCGTTCGGCAACGGGTGGCTTGTTGAACCAAAAATCTTACCTGTGATGTGGCAACCACCAACATCTACATACACAATTTTAATTATAAAATAATTCCATAAAAATCGGAAAACACCACTAGATGCACCATTAATTCGATTAATAATCATGTAATAAACATATTCCTCCTGTGTTCTTGGGTTTAAACTCATAAGAATAACCGCTAAAACCAAAAGCGATAATCGAGTTGGGCAGTCGCTCCAACCCGAACCGTCAACAACGCCATATGCGTGCGTGTCATTTAATAAAATAATTCCATAAAATCGAAAACTTCGATTTATTAACAAATAAGAAGCAAATATACACAAGAAATATGTATCCTCCTGTATTCTTGGGTTTTCAGCTCCCCACAGCGATAATCGACTCGACTAGTCCGACCAGAAGTAAACCACAGGGCACCCGAAATGGTTTTTCGTCCCTTACGGACCTCGCTCCATAGCCAACCGTCAACAACTCAGTTCCAACCCACCTTACGGGCCTCGCTGTCAACCACGCCATTATGCGTATTCGTTTTATTCATAAAATAAATCGTTTAACCCGAAAAAAGCCATTAAACAAACAAATTATTCGTTTAATTAACTTGTAAGAACCAAATCTACACAAGAAATCATATCCTATGGCATTCTTGGGTTTAAAAACGATCAAAAACATTAAATTACTATAGCGATAATCGAGTCGGGAAATCCGACACAACGTAAACAAAATGGCGCTGTCAGACTCAGAGTAGCGTACCGGCTCACAAGTCGGTTTTACGCTTATATTTCTTTAAATACAGTCGCCATAATCGAAAAATTCGTAAAAACTAATCTTCATATGTTCATAATGAAATATGGGAAATAGCTCCTCCAACTTACTGCGAATTCTGCACTTTTTTTTTAGAAAAAGACCGCTGCTCTCTCGCTCCCGTCCACCGCTTGCGAGTGCCTTATGCTAATTGCTGACCCCTGATCTGCTTACCTGTCCCTAGCCTGAGGCTTAGTACCGAGGTAAAATTAACACCATAGCCTACACTAAAAGCAAGTCAACCAGACTCCCATAGATGCCATAGTTAAATAACTACAAACTCACTATTCTTGGTTTGACTGCCTGATTGCTTGATTACATGATTACCGTCTACACCCAATAACTAAACCTTAAATATATATGCTAAAATTATTGATTGAGATTCTTTCTACCATTTGAATTTGTACCGTATTGCACTTGAATTTGTACCATCTTGTCAGTTCGATGGGAAGATCTTGAGCCCGCATAGCAATGAAGTAATGTTTTTTTCTCAATACTGCCATCTCATTCTATGTGCCCACACTAGTAATGAGGTTTAATGAGCACAGGGGTGTTCATTCACTATCATTGTTGGGGGCACACAGAATGACGCATCCTACCCCCACACCTCCTCCAGGGGTGGGGTCCTCAGTAGGCTACTCCACACCACACTACCTCACACAGGGAACCACCCCGTCAGGGTGTTAGCCAATCATGGCACATCACCCTGCTCAGCCCCCCTCCACTGAGCCTATCACAGGCCTCTTTACCAATCACACTCTTCTGCCATAACTAGTTCACTCCCATTAGTCATTCTCACTTGCGCAGTCAACCACGTCACATAGTTTCTCTACCCACACACCCACATCCACATTAAGTGATAACAACCATCAAATCAGACGAATAACTAAACCTTAAATAATATATTATATCACACACATGAGTGGCCTGCAAGCTGAAGATCTTGGAGTCCGCATAGTAATAAAGTAATGTTTCTTCCCAATACTGCTGTATTGTCGCATGTGCTCACGCCAGCAATGAACTCAATATTTCCTTCTACACAGCAACAAATGCTTAAATTGCACCAGTATCTAAGTCGGGTATGTAGGATTAAATCTAGATAAATGTTTTGGTTTTGAAAGTGTTACGTTTTCATTGAATTGTGAGGTTTTGTTAGTTATGTCGAGCCATATCAACGTCATATTTTGTAGTCTGGACTGATGCTTACATAAACGCAAATACAGTCTGTATGGAGCTGGGAGTTATATGGATGAAGCATGACTCCTAGTCCATTGTGTATACTTTACTAGTAATAACGTACCTGGGAATCGGAAACCTCCTTCAGTGTCTTGTCAGAACCAACTGCAAAGGTAGTTTTGCCGTCTGGTGTTACAGCTACGCCACTGTAGCTGCATGACTTGAGGACGCTCTCGCCGACTCTCTTCCCTGTGGCAGTATCCCACTCATAGACAGCTCCATCCATGCCACATGACACGATCTTGCTGTCGTCAGCATTCCATACCACTGATCGTACTTTACCATTGTGACCCTTTAAATTGGCCACATTGTCGAAAGTAGTGGTGGAATAAATCTGGATAATGTTACCATGGACTGCAGTAAACAAATTACCTCCATTACTGAAAGAGCACTGGAAAAAATAGAAAAGAAAACACCACGAATTAGTAAAAACAAAACAAAACTGCTAAATTGTTTAATACAAATATAACGGTGTATATGATATAACAATGTAATCTATTATATCTCGCCCTCAGTTATTTAAAGTTGCATAGTCCGATGGTTTTGAATTTCGGTATATTTTCTGAGATAAATATATTAGATCGATCACTAGTATCTACTTTACATTAGTTCAAAGTTACTTTTATTTTAAATGGTAATCTTTTGAGATATTTTGAGTGCAAACATGGACAATTAGTTTTAGCAAGCTTGCCAAAACTCTGACACCATAGTCTTCTGTGGTAACAGGTTCTGTTAAATTGACTCAGTATTGCCTTCTACGCAGAAACAAATGCTTAATAAGTGCATCAGTATCTAAGTTAGATATGTAAAATCAAATCTAGATAATTGGTTTGGTTTTGAAAATTTTATATTTCATTGGACTATGCAGCTTTAAGTAGTAAACTGACCAACAAGAATAATCAGTACTTTCAGCATTAATTTCAAGGATATCTAACTAGTCTCCATAACTACTCGAATTTAGCAGGCCCCTTTATTTATAATAATAAAAAAATATACATATACTCATTATGTCATATCTATGTTTTGCTATCCCTTTTTATATAATATTATCCCAAGAGTTGTTTAGGGTACGCTCCTGATCCTTGTATTTGTATTACGAAATTCGTAAGAATCTAAGTAATATTTAACTATAATATTTGTATTTGATTTTCTAAATACTGAAAGTCAAAAACCTGGGTAATAACAAAAACACTACTAAACTAAGGCCTAGATAAAATATTCACCCTCAGTACAGGTGAACAAGGACTCCGCTTTGGTACTTACTGCTAGTCTAATGAAAACGACCTGTTATGGGCCTGGATCCGGCGAGCAGTAGAGTATGTTTGCTAAAGTCTATTCATTTATGTTATGTATAAACTCTTATGCGTATATTATTCATGCAATGTAATTATCCTATTATCCTGTTCTCTATTGTCTTCTCCCCAACACCTGGACAACTTGTATAAGTTTAGTGTGTTGGGTAGGTGGAGCTGGTGGTTGGTGTGCGACCTGGAGGGCAGGTTAGCTGCTCCAAGCAGCCCTACTCCCCTCCCCGCCTTCCCTCCAGGTGGCCTCCTGCTCGCCCTCCTTCTGCCCACTCCACCTCCTATTTTTGCTCGGTGAAGACGTGTCAGCTGCTCCGTTCCGCCGCTATCTGACACACTGGTACACGTGGCTTCTACACGTGACCATGAGGAAGGAATTATGCTCTGCCTGCGGCGAGGAACATGAGGCACCAAGGGGTGCCAAATGTAAGAGGGCTAAACTTCCTACAGGAAAGAAAATTGTGAAGAGCGAAATGGAGGAGGAGGATCGCATGGAGATGTCGGAGCAGACAGGAGCGAGCGGCGTGGATGGGACGCGTGCTCGCAGGGAAAAGAAGGCTACTAAATACGATCGGGAGGTAGCAGTCATCGAGGACGAGGAGGAGCGAACGTTGAGGGAACGACCCGAGCAGAAGGCATGTGAGCGGCGTAAGATGGCGCTGAGAGCGGCGTTGGAGGAGACCGATGAGGAGGACACGGTCGTGAAACCACGTGGCCGGGACAAAGCACGTAAATCACGCAAGCCCCGGGCTAGGGCGGCGCTACCTGCTGGGCACGGTGACCCGAGCTCCAGCTCTTCCTCCTCAAGTTCTTCATCAAGTTCAAGCAGCAGCAGGAGCAGATCGAGGAGCCGGTCACGCCGCCACAGGAAGCGCCGCAGTAAGTTTGCCATTGACCGTTATGTAAAAGGGGAAAAGAGTATCAAGAAGTGGGGCATGAAAAAGGCGGAGAAGGTCGGGATGGAGATGCACCACGTCCGTGGCTACATGGGACATTTAGCTTTGTATGCATGCCACCACGGCGAACTATACGGACGATGCGTACAGGGGCTATGATAAAGCAGTACGCGAGAAGGTTAAGGAAAAAGGCCTCAAACATTTTAAGCTAGGTGATCAGGACCTGTCACTCCTACACTTTAATCTGGACAATGCTAAGGCGCTAAAAGATACTAAGAAGGTGGCAGCCGCACGCACGGGCACGGGGGCTAAGAGGAGCTCGGAGCGTAGTAGTAAGGTCAAAGGTGCGTGTTACGCCTTTAACTACAACAAAGAGGGATGCACAGCCAAGGACTGTAAGTGGGAACACCGCTGTCTCCCTTGCAAAAGCAAAGATCATTCGATCGAATCGTGTGTGAATAAACGCTACTGACTCCGCTTGGATGCGGTCGGGGTGCATGCGTGTAGGCGGGAGTTATGCATGTGCGAGCAAGTAGAGGCAAACACGTGTGGGCTAGGGCCACATGGGCCTAGCGGGGGGCCAGGCGGTGCTTCTGACAGGCCGGGTGACATTAACGGCTTGCCCGGCGGGGGGCGGAGTGTGGGCTATGAGGGGGTGCCGCCCGCTGCCCACGGTGGCGTAAGTGATATCGTGTGTCCAGATGTTCAACAATGTAAGTGTAGTAGTGGGTCGGGAAGCGACTCAGTGTGTGGCTATAACGTCACACGACCTGCCAAAGACACTAATCAAATTGCCGTTGGGAACTGTTGTAATGCACGCTCGGTTGTTGTTACCAAAAATGTTGACTCGCTTAATACTCCCGACACGTATGTTAAAAGCTTGAATGTAGCGGTAGATGCTCCCCAAGTTGCTGTTGGTTGCATGCTAGATGATGCCACCTATACCCCTAATTGCTTGATTGAATGTTCTGTGCAACCCCCTACCGATATTGTTGGTGGGGGTTTTGAAACTGTTACCCATAATGTCCCGTTCGATAAAAATGTTAGCACCGATGCGACCCAGGGCGAGCCGAGCTGCAGCAGGTCGAGCGGCCGCAGGCCGCAGCCCAGGGAGGTTGCGTCAGCGACCACGTGGAGTGGGGTAGGGGCGCGTGTTCGCCTAGGTAACGCCGCGGGAAAGCCAGTGGCGGGCAGGGACCACATGGGTGCCCCAGTCGCAGGCGCGCACCCGGGCTTGGGTAGCAATAATGCAGACTGGCTGCGTGTGGTTGGGCCGGCCGAGGCTCGGGAGGCTATGGAGGGCCTCTTCTGTACTTTGTGGGTGATAGATGTGCAAGATGAGGGTATTGTCGAACTGTTTATTGATATATTTACTTATATGTTTACAGGGCAATTGTAACTGTGTATTTGAGGTACAGGGTGTCCCGGCCCAGCTCCGCCCTTGCCGTATGTTCGCGGAATGTCTGTGTAGGGGCGATGCAGACCCAGACTGGGAGTACTTGTTACGGGGTGCATGTTTTGGCTTCAGGGTGGTTGATGACGACTGTGACAGCAATTATTGTTGTGCCAATTACACCTCGATTACGAACACCGGAGTGTGTGATATTATGTCGGCCCGCATTACAGACGAAATAGAAAAAGGCTTGTTAACAGTGGTGGAGAAGCGGTGTGTGTGTACGCATGCCTTAGGTAGCGTGCCGAAAGGGCACAATGATTTTAGGGCCATAGTAGATTGCTCCAGCCCGGCGGACAGCTGCGCGAACGAACACACATGGTCGTGTAGAACTAAGTTCAGCTACAACTCGGTAGATGACGTGACAGAATTATTGCAGGCGGGGGACGTCCTCGCGATGGTTGATATCAGCAATGCTTACCGTGCGGTGAACACACACCCAGACTCACGTAAGAAACAGGGGCTAACGTGGGATTTTGGCGAAGGTATTGTTTTCTTAAGGGATAACAGGCTATGTATGGGCTTGAGCAGTAGCCCGTTCGTCTTCTCGAAGATAAGTGACCTGATAGTGCGCTGCCTATGCAGGGAAGGTTATGACCAGTGTGTAAATTACTTAGATGATTTCTGTGTGCTGGGACGGACAGTGGGTGACTGCTGTGCAGCCCAGGGGACTCTAATGTCGACACTAAGAAGGTTAGGTTTCTCAATCAGCTTTAAGAAGTTGACCCCAGCTGAACAGATCACAAAATTTCTGGGGATAGAAATAGACTCAGTCAAGCTGGAACTACGCCTCCCAAAGGAAAAACTCGAGAAACTGCAGGGGCAACTGGCGGGCTTCCTTGGTAGACGAAAAGCCACAAAGGGGGAGCTGGAGGTCCTGGGCGGAATATTGGCTCATTGTTGCAAGGTGGTACATGGCGGTCGGACCTTTTCTAGGCGAGTTTATGACTTAATAGCGTCAGTCAGGAAAAGCCATCATAAACTGAGACTGAATGAAGATTTTTGTCGGGACATCGAATGGTGGTTTGAGTTTGCGGCCATCTTTAATGGGAAAGCGGGTATAATACCACCCAGTTCTAACTGTGTGTCGGTGTACAGTGATGCTTTGCTCACAGGTTTCAGTGCGCTCCACGGCGATGACTGGCTGGTGGGAGTCTTCGATGGCAAACAGGTAGTAGGGCTGGAACTGGGCCATCACTTATGCGGGGCCAAGGACGAGGGCTGTCAAAGTGATAATATAAATGTGTTAGAAATGTGGCCGGTCCTTGTGGGGGTGAGACGATGGGCGGAAGGTTGGAAGGGGTCTAACGTTATGTTTGTCTCAGATAACACCCAGGTGGTCGCGGCCTTACGCACCGGTAGGAGTAAAAATAAAACAACCATGAAATGGCTTAGGCTGATTTTTCTGGGAATCGGTGAGGTTGAATTTTAATGTGATGTCAGTTTTATATTACCACAAAAGATAACATCATCTGTGATGGCCTCAGCCGGCTGTCTGCCTTCAAAAATATAGCGAGGATCAGGGATGCAGACGTAGCCAAAAGAATGTGTTGCCACCACTTGTTTGATTGTTGAATTGGTTCTTGCAGACTGGGAGGCCCTCGGTAGGGAACGGCGGGTTTTTGAGAGGGCTCATTATGCAGCATCCACACAGAAAACAAGGTCGGTCCAGGTTCGTGCTTACTTGGAGTTCTGTGAAATGTTCGAGGACAGGCTAGAACCCTACCCTTGTGGTGATGACCAAGTTTGCCTGTATATGACTTTCTTGGTTAGGCGTCTCTGTGCATCTTCAGTCAGAAATTACCTGAGCGCCTTATCAAATCACCTAAAGGACTTAGAGTGTCCGCCCATTGACTATCGCAGCCACAAGGTGAAGAAGTGTCTAACAGGTATTAGGCGCTTGAAAGGCGACGGCATGAGGCAGGCCGCCCCTATGTTGCCTCCGGGTCTGCTAAAGGTTTTTGACTTGCTACGACCTTCCCTGGGGCACACCGCAGTGCGGGCCGCGATGTTACTGTCATTTAGAGCCTTGTTAAGGAAAGGCCACGTGACGGATTCAGATTGTGCATTTGCTAGGAAGGATGTAACCTTCCACCCATGGGGTCTCATGTTGCACGTGAGGAGATCTAAAACCATTCAATACAATGAAAAGGTACACCGTATCCCTGTGGCTAATGTGGGGAATAGGGCATTGTGTGCGGTGTACTGGGTAAGGAAGCACTTTGCAGATTGCCCGGCCCCCCCTGGAGCCTTGGCTTTCAGGATGCCTAGAAGGGGGCATTCCGTCCCCTTGACTTATAACTACTATCTGAGCGTGTTAAAGATGATCTGTGCAGGTGCAGGTCTGGATCCGGATAATTTCTCTACACACAGTCTCAGGAGGGGGGGGGGGTGCTACCTTCCTCCGCTTGTGTGGCACACCCATTGAAGTGATAAAAGAGAGGGGTGACTGGAAGTCAGACGCTGTCTTCCTGTATCTCCAGGCCTCTTTGGCCGAGAGACTGACCACCGACATGCGGGTGGCTTTGATCCTGGATCAATTGTTGTGAACTCTTGCTTGGGGGTTTGGTCTTTTTAGGGGGCCAGCCAGAGTTATTGGCTCGATCCAACTTCCTGTCTTGTGTTCCTTATGTAATGTAATAATAATGTTAGGTATAAACTCTTATGCGTATATTATTCATGCAATGTAATTATCCTATTATCCTGTTCTCTATTGTCTTCTCCCCAACACCTGGACAACTTGTATAAGTTTAGTGTGTTGGGTCGGTGGAGCTGGTGGTTGGTGTGCGACCTGGAGGGCAGGTTAGCTGCTCCAAGCAGCCCTACTTCCCGCCTTCCCTCCAGGTGGCCTCCTGCCCGCCCTCCTTCTGCCAACTCCACCTCCTATTTTTGCTCAAATAAACTATGCGGTAGTGCTTTTTAGGGGGCCAGCCAGAGTTATTGGCTCGATCCAACTTCCTGTCTTGTGTTCCTTATGTAATGTAATAATAATATGAATTAATCATTTATGCACTCCAGAAGTAGCATGCTATGAAATATTTCAAGCTGGTTAGACAAGTATGATTCTATCCGTAACCGAGCAGACTGGCTTTTCTATAGACATGTTGACCAATGACATCACCTCAGCATCATCCTGCTTAATTAAAACAAAGCAGACCAGTGCCATTCTGTGAAGAAATTAATATAGAAATCGTTTAAATGAATTTCTCACTTTTTATAATATTCAAACTCAACGAAGACTTGCTTCTGAACCATACCCATTTTCTATACTTGCTATGGGCCATCATTAAAAAGAATAGAATAAGAGAGAACAAATTACCATAACCATACCTGTCAAGTACTACGTTTTGGCCATAAAGACTACGGTTTTACACGTAAAATTACAACCACGGCCGTAGGTGAGCAAACCATATGGTTTTCAGCGTATTTGAATTACATACAAAGTTGATACCTGTCACCAAAGATATTACACTAACATGATTTGCGACTAGGACAAGAAAAGCAAAAGCGCAGAAATTGACTTGTGGTGGGCAGTGCATACCTGTCAAGCACTACGTTCTGGCCGTAAAGACTACGGTTTTGACAATCTTAGACTGTTTTAATTCTTGGGGGTTGACACCTATGCATAACAGTAAATTTAATTTCAGATTTAAACATAGGATTTTCTAGTAGATATCAAATGTAAGGAATTTGCATAGTTTTACTGAATTTGCATAGTTTTACGCTTACTGCTGTGTACAATTTTCCGATCTATAGAAATTTCCGAGGTATAGAAATTGTACAGTAGAATAGTCTTTGGAGGAGTATCACTTCTTAGAATAGTCTTTGGAGGAGTCACCTCACATACCCCCTCCCCCCATGGTGTTATTTATGGATCATTGGCCACCACAAGGCACTGTAGCCAGCATATCAAGGCCTTGGATACAACAGATTGAACTCTGATTGGTGGATCAACCCATGTGACCACTGCCATCTTGGATTCTAGAAACCTATATAAGATAATAAATCAAGGAGTCTCCTTCTCCTTCTTTCACTCTTTACCTACTTGCCTTCATTACCTGTATTGATTTCTCTTGGCTTGTCCACACCACCCACACCACCAGCCGGCGACTTTACAGCTGGGTGTGCCCCAAGCGTACCGATTCCAAAGAAATCGCGTAATCGGCCCATAATTTTAAATTGTGGTTGATCCGGCAGAGGAAGCCTGAGACGCTCACATCACTAAGCAGCACATGCGTCCTCCGCTTTCGCAGCTTGACCCGCATTCGGGCTCCGATTTCAAAGCGGCTGGTTTTATTCCGTCATGTGCGCTTCCACCCATGGAGCAAAGCGTTCGGAAGCAATTAAACAAGCCACCCACGTCATACAGCAGGATGCAGCGAACACACCGCGCCATAAATCCGAGGGGCTGACCGGCGAAGCGTGCCACCAAGAGAATAACGGCAGCGCCCCAGGCCGACCCGAGCGACTCCTTCACGTCGCAAGATGGCGGGCCCTCCCCACAACCCCCCTCGCCGCCAACCAGGCAATCAACCCGCGCGAAGAAGCCCTCGGCGAGGGGGAAGCAAGCCGACGGGATGGTGAGGATGCAGGCCTCCATCGACACTATCGAAAAGCACTGGGATGTGCTGGAAATACACGCCGCCCAGCAGAGGAAGGAAATGGCGGCGCAGAGCAAAGTGCTCATGGAAGCCACCGGCGCGCTGGCGCCCGCCAGAGCCAACACACACCACCATGAAGCCACCCGGTCGCCGTCCGTGCCCTGCAAGCCACCGACGTGGTACCGGCACATATCAACAGACAGGACCCCCCACCCCCCCCAGGCCGCGTCAGGATGCTGTCACCAGCGTCCCCGAGCGCCGCGCCAGCTAGAGGTCACACCAGTTCTCAGGCAGGCCACGACGTTCGACACATGAGCCCGGCGAGCATTTTGTCCTCACCCTCCCCATCGCCGCAATACCGGAGCGAGCGCCATTACGAGATGCACTGAGCTGCTCACGCCCCCCGGCCTGCGCTACGGGAAGCCGACAACACCACACCGGCGACAACGCATACGGCAGAGGCGCCCGCTCTACGGGTGAGGAGGCGGTCCGGCTGATCGTGGCGGTGGCGGCGGATGGGAAGACTAACACAATGAAAAAAGGTATCCCTTCAAAGTATTTATTCCCTTACAATCTGGTCGAGTGGGGGCGATGAAGGGAAATCTATCAAAAAGGGGGAAGGTGACCCGGGAGGAATATAAGCTAGGCCTGAAGCGCCTCGAGTACCAGCGGGCATTCCCGGCTGGCACCCTGGAAGCTCTATCCCGCCACCAGGAGAGCGTGGCCCAGGATAACTGCTCCCTGTCCTGGCCGGTCGTGAGGTGGTACTTGGAGATTTTCACAAGGATTGCGGACAGGCGGCAGCCCGATGGCTGGAAGGATACTGCTGGCGTAAACACCGTACGGATCGAGATTATTGCGATGGCGGGACACACCTGCACATTTAAGACCTTTTAAGACCAATTTTCAAACAATTTAAGACCTATTTTCACAGCAAATGTAACATACATATTTAATTAAATAGAGAAATGAGTGAGGTGATGGAATCTTTCAGCTCCATGGGCACGTGTGCTCTGTGAAGATAGCTGGTAAAACATCTTGACAAAAAATTGTAGTTGCCAAATCCAATTGAAGACCCTTTTAAGAGCTTTCGGAGAAAAAATTACCATATTTAAGACTTTTCAAGCCCTTGAAAATGGACTAATCAATTTAAGACTTTTTAAGGATTCGCGGGAATCCTGGATTATCCAGTAATATATTTTGGGGCAGTGTTTTTCGTGGTTCCTCTTGGTTAAAAAAAAAAGCAAAACACAAATTTGTGTTTGAACTCCCAACCTACAAATTAGAAGACCTGACCACTAGATTACTATATTTATTGAATTGTAGGCCTAGTGGTGTGTGTTAACTATAAAACTATGATATTGTAGTAGTCTGTACATGAGCTCTACTACCACACGGTAGCAGTGGAGACTATGCCGTACACCAGCGCAGTACAATTACACTGCGCTAGGTGGCGGCAAGGGTAGCCACAGGCAGACCCTGACTGGGCTGCCCTCTACTGCGTGTGGCTGACCCCCACCCGTCACACACACCTCTAGAGTCGATGTGGGATCTGGCGAGTCAGGGGGCGGGTCAGACAACTAGTGACGCCGCGGAGAGCAGATGGTTCAATAAATCAGGTTGAAGCGTATACTGATTGAATCTTGGTGTTCTTCCGTGTGTGAGCGTGCGAGTGAGAGTCGGAGGGCCGTGGGCCATTACATTGGTGCCGTGACCAGCTCGGCTTCTGCATAAGGGGTGGTGAGTCTTGGACCTGGGCCATGGACTCCGAAGGTAGGTTCTCTTCGTAATTTTTTTTATGGAGGGGATGGCGGCAGGTCAACTGCGTAGTGGGCGCCAGTACCAAATTGATGGTACAAGGCATCCAGTCCCGTGCCAGCACCGGTGGTGTCGCCTGGGATTGCTGAAGGCGTTGCATGGTCTGATAGCTATTGGGCGCAGTTAGCGCAGCTGAGTGGCAGTCCACCGCCGGGTATTGCGCCGTTGTTTACACCGGTGGCAGTGCGGGCCGGGGGGTGTGACACGCAGCTGGGCACTCGTCCAGGTGATAGTGTTGCGGCACTGGAAAATGTTGCGGCCTCTGACATAGCGCGAAATGTTTTCTCAGTTGGTAAAAATACTGGGGAGGGCATTACGTGGAGTGCGATGAAAGTGGGCTTCGCTCTTGATGCTATACGGTCTCTGTGGATCAATACTGATTCGGGGGCGGGTGTACTTGAGGGTAGCAGTTCGATCGTGTATCGTGATGATTTAGGTCGGGGCGTACGTGGGAGTCTTGTGCGGGAAGCGCCGCTGGAGTATTCGCTGTGGGGGAGTTCAGCAGTCCGTTCTGTGGGGACGGGAGCTGGGCGCGGTGATCCCCATGATCCCTGTCGTAGGGAAATGTTCCTGGCTTTGGAGTCAGGGCTCGTAGCTGATGACTCGTTGACGTTCGCATTGGAGAATGATTTGGCTATGGGTAGTACATTTTCGGGGTCGCAGACGGAGGTAGAGGATCAGGAATCGATGCGTATTCGCCGTCTGCGGGCTTGGAAGTGGGTCCAGTTTGACAGGATAGCGGAAGAGATACGAGCGTTGGATGAATTGAGTCTCCAATGCTGCATCTTTCACACACGATTTAGCTGGTCTAAACGCGGCACAGCGCATCTCTGCAGAGGAGGTCAATTCTAATCGGATACTAGTTGAGGAGCAGCAAGCTGCTTTCATTAGACAGACTGAGGATTTATCCATGCGTGAGGCGCTGAATGTTCAGTTGCAAGGTGAAAATCAGAGGTGTGAACAATTGCTAGCTGCCGAGAGGTGCGGCATTGATTCTGCTTTGGTGGCCCTTGCAGATGAGCGCGCAGCTTTTCAGGCTGAGAAATTGGCGTTTCGACGCAGTTTAGGGCTTGGTGACAGCTGTGTGAAGGTTACTGAGTCTACGCGGTTACATAGCCGCGAGACGCAGTATCCAGCACATAGTGCACGCCCGGCTTCCGTGGGTAGCTCGCCGCATTTACCAGCGCCCTCTAAGGGGGGGCGGTGGTGGATATGGGGGTCCGAGGGAGCCAGTGCCCTCTTCTGGGGAGGATGTTACTTCTCGGGGGGGGGGGGGGGGGGGGGGGGGTCCTGTGCAACATCAGCGTGGAGTTGTTCAGGATTCCATATATGTGGCTAAAACTCATGATAGTGTACGGAGGGAGAGGATTCCTGACCCGGGGGGTTTGGGCGGTGATGCATTACCCATTGCATCGTTGCCTGGGCTGCCGGTGGGCCGCCAATACTCGGTGGAAGAGATGTGGTTATTCCGGAATCATCCAGCAATAATGGATGTTATTCGGGAGCCTGCTTCTATTGGGGGTGGGGGCTGGATGGGAGTCATGTAACCGGGATACTTTAGAGCTGGATGAGAATGTTTTAAGGTATCCTGTGGCGGGTTCGGCGTGTATCCTTACATTGCGTCCTAAGCCATTTACGGGTATTAAACAGGAGTGGAATACTTGGTGGTGGGATTTTACGTTGGATATGCGGTCCAATATGTGGGATGAGAATGTGGCTCTGCTGAGGAATGGACCGGCAAAGGACTGCTTGGACGCGTGGAGGCGTCATGGGTTCACGACGATGAGGGAGTTGCTCCCCATCATCTCATAAGTTCCGTCCCGTGGACCCCATGGCACGCTGGTATCAGTGCAGTAATCAGCATGCAGTAGTCAGACGCCGTCACTGACTTCAGTGTAACGAATAGCAAGTAACGACACGGCGAGTGGAGATTCAAGAATGGTTTATTCTTAGCTCTCACTTTACCACATCGACTCCCCGCCCCTGCACTCCGCGAGAGCACGCTCCCGCAGTTACGACACGGGTCACATATATTACATCTCCCCTTTTTTTTTTCAAAGTAACAGACTTCCGGGCATTTGTACATCATTTCGCCCTGTTATTTATCCAGTTATCGATAACAGCTGTGTTTGTTCATGTGTGTAAAGCTGAAACTAAACAACACAGCAACAATGACAACAGTAACAAAAAACAAAGAACAAAGACGAAAAAACAACGGACAACAAAAAAACTAACTTAAATCTAACAACTTTCTTTATAAGTAACACTTAATATTTAACAATATCGTCTACGGACGTAGTGTATGTGACATGTGGTCAGTACGAATAACTTTCTATGTCTTGGTATATGCAGTTTCTGCTTTCAACAATTCATTATAAATCTTACACTAACATTGTCGTTTTCATCTGAAATAGAAGTTTTACGACGTTTGACTAACGTGTGTGTATACAGTTTATTGTTGTATCATAGAATAGTAACAATAGGTTGGGGATGTTTACCGGTTTTACTAGACGCAGCTGGCCATGCCAGTGCACGTGTCTAATTGCTTTCGCGTCGACTCGTCATTGTCGGATTGGGTCTGATTGCTTGCGGTATTTCGGGTATGTGACGCTGACTAGTTTGACTGGCTCTCTCACTACTCTACCGAATCTCGTTACGTAACTTTTCATCGGTGGTTCTGTGCTTTGGATTGTTTTTCGGTCAGGCGGTGCAAGCGTTTTTACTACTGCGGTCTGTGTTACAAGTGGCGTTTTGAATATGTGTTTTCGATTGCGTTTTATTTTGTTCCCGTGCCGGTTCATTATCTCATAATCTCATGGACCTGGTGCATTTATTTTTTTAATTTTCCCATCAGCCTACTTTCCTTCATGAGTTATGTATTTGACAGAATCGGTTTTTTCTAATGTCACATGTTCCTTGCCCGCTCGTTTATTATAGTATTTTTGCTGTATCTTTTGCAGTTTTGTTATTTCGATTGTT
Organism: Branchipolynoe longqiensis; assembly: GCA_030323885.1. Lineage (NCBI taxonomy): Eukaryota > Metazoa > Annelida > Polychaeta > Phyllodocida > Polynoidae > Branchipolynoe > Branchipolynoe longqiensis. The sequence goes on from CM059187.1 coordinate 9,746,307, forward strand.
TTAGACTTAGGAACGGAAGGCTTTAAATGATTTTCGGTGGTGGGTATTTTTTAACGCAGTCTTCGGTTCATTAATAGTTGTACCGGTGATGCATTAATGGTAACCAATGGAGTATTTCGGTAGTTTAATAAAGCAAGATTGTAATTTACATTTGAAGCATGCGCTTTTTTCATTAATCTTTTGATAGTCTGGGACATATCGCTCTACTTGTCCATTACTTTGCGGGTAGTGGGGATTGGACTGTTGGTGGTTAAATCCATATTTGCTTGCAAAAATGTTTAATTCCTGACTCGCAAATTGCGGGCCGTTGTCGGAAATGAGTATTTCCAGGACTCCGTGAGTACCAAATATTTAGGGCAGCGAATGAATTGTCTTTGCTGGTTGTGCTTGCTAATTCTCTGACTTCTGGGAACTTTGAATAGTAATCGATTACCAACAGATACGTTTTGCTCTCAACTTGAAATAAGTCGGCTCCAATTTTCCCGAAAAGGACCGTTTGGTATTTTGTGTGATATCAACGGTTCTGCATGTGGCATATTTCGGTGCTGTTGACATGTGGTGCATCTACTTATCATATCCTCTAATTGTTTGCTCATGCCTGGCCAGAACACATTGTCACGGGCAAGTTGTTTGCACTTAATTATTCCCATGTGTGTTTCATGTAGGATTTGTAACAATTCTCTCTGTAGCGTTTTTGGTATTATTATCTGACTGCCTCGGAATAACATGTTATTTTCGATCGTTATTTCATCTTTAAATGTGGCAAATGGTCTTACGTTTGGTGGCAGTTTTTTATTACTTGCAGGCCAAGCAGTTTTTACTAATTGTCTCACCGCCTGTAGCGTGTCATCTGTTTGTGTGGCGTTTTCTACACGTTGTAGTATGTTTGGTGCTATGTCGATACTGGCTACGGACAACTGGTTGTCGAAGAGGTCATGTGGCGCGGTACTAGCAGTGTGTGCCCTCGATAGTGCATCTGCAAAATACATGTGACATCCATTTATATGTATGACATTGATATTGTAATTTTGCAGACGCATCCATATTCTCTGCATTCTTGCCGACAACATGTATAGTGGCTTGGACATTATATTTACCAATGGCTTATGGTCAGTTTCAACAGTAATTTCTTTCCCATAGACATACTCATGAAACTTTACACACCCAAAACAAATCGCCAATAGCTCTTTCTCTATGACTGCGTAGTTTGCTTGTGTATCGTCTAGAGCTTTTGACGCCATAGCTACAGGCAGCACGTTGATGGATGCAGCACGACATTCTGCATATTCCTTTGAAATAACGTAGCTCCTAGACCGGACTTAGACGCGTCTACTTGTATAGTCACTTTTTCATTTACATCATAATATTGCAGTACGGGAGCCGATATCAATAGTTTCTTTAACAAGTTAAATGCCTCACGCTGTTCATGTTGCCAGTGCCATGCTATTTCTTTACCGAGCACTGAACGTAATGGTTTGGTTATTTCGGAAAATCTCGGAATAAATTTGCTGACGTATCTGACCATCCCCAAAAAACGTTGAATGCCTGCTTTATCGGTGGATTCAATCATATCAGTAATTGCTTGTACGCGTTCTGCATTTGACATTAGTCCTTGTTGTGTCAATATGTGTCCAACATAATTAACATGAGTTTGACAAATCAGTGATTTTTTTTGATTCAATTTCAAATTTGCTTTTCGTGCTCTTATAAAGACTTGTTCTAAGTTATAATTGTGTTCTTCTACTGTGGCACCATATATCAAAATGTCATCAGTTACAACATTCACTCCTGGCAAATCTTTCAGAATGATATTCATTTCACTGATGAATATGTCGCCCGCTGTCTTTATGCCAAATGGAAGACGTGTGTAGCGGTACCTACCCCATGGGGTATTGAACGTACATAACACAGAACTGTTTTGATTTAACTCAATTTGCCAATAGCCACTATTGGCGTCTAAAACCGAAAAGTATTTGGCTTTTGCCGTTTTTTTAAATGACTTCCTCAATTGTGCGTGTAGGATATGGGGTTCGTAGTATTGCCTTATTCAGCTTTGTTGGGTCTAGACATATCCTAATTTTGTTCGTTTTTTTTACTACTGTTATTGAGCTAACCCATGGGGTAGGTTCTTCCTGCTTTACAATGACACCTAGCTTCAACATATTGTCTAACTCGTTTTTAACTTTCTCAGCGACAGCGTGTGGGATGCGACGAGGAGGGTCTACACATGGCGTTACAGATTTATCAACATATATATTTGCATTAGTTTTGATCGTGCCTAAACCCTCGAATACATCACAATATTTATTTACCAGATTGATTGCATCCGTGTTGCTTGTCTCTTCCTCCTGTGGCGCCTTTTGGACGACCGTTGTCTGTTTGGTTCTCAGCCTTGCAAACTTGACCTCGTTGATGCGTCGTATTAACTTCAGTTCCACGCACGCGTCTTTACCCAGGATTGGACTTCCGGCCATTGTGACTTGGAAACAGAGTGACTTTCCTCCAACTTCTAGGTGTACTTCTCCTTCCGGACGGATCCGCTCTCCGGAGTATGTGACCAGGCAGCACGCTGATGGATGCAGCACGACATTCTGCATTTTGTTGTATATGTCTTTTGATATGATATTTGCTTGTGCACCGTAGTCAAGCTTGAATTTAATCAGTTCGTTTTGAATTTTGAATGGGGCGTACCAGAGGCTGTGCTGTTTATTTTCATCACTCGTCAGCTCTCCGATAAATAGCAAATCATCTTCGTCTAGTTCAGCGAGTTGCAACTGTTCATTTAATTCTTCAGTTTCTACTTCAAGTTCATTCACGGTAGCTGTTGAACTTTTGCGTGATCTGCACACTCGTTGGAAATGTCCTATTTTCTTGCAAAATAAGCACGGCTTATCTTTTGCAGGACACTGATTTGGAATCTGCGTATACCCGCACTTGGTGCATTGACTCCGCGTTGTCGTTGAAGGTGGGCGGCATTCCGCCCATGCCCGACCACGTGGTGCTGGTGCTGTGTACCGGGACTGCCGCTGCGGTGTCGCACTGTACGCTCCGATACTGTCGACACTTTCCTCAATTTCCTTATTCTTAGTCAGATGAACGTGACAATTTTCACTGATTCGGCACATGTCATGACATTGATTTAGAGTAAGGTTGGGAGTTTGTAGTAACTTGTCTCTTAACTTGTTACCCTTGACTCCACAGACCAGTCGATCACATAACATGGAGTCTTCAATCTCTCCATAGTCACATAGTCCAATACGGTGTTCCAGCTCACATATATATGCATCCATCCTTTCATCTGACTGATTGTACGAATTAAATTCGTATCGCACTACTATTATGTTCGTGTGGCCAATACAGTAATCTTCAAATGCGTCAATCAGCCCTTGAATCTTGTCCTTGTCCTCATTTCTAATTTTAAATGTCCGATGTAGTTTCTGCGCTTGCAGACCCGCTACATGTAGAAACACGCAACACTGTATCTTTTCACCTTTACTAGACGCGCCTGAGGCTGTTGAATAGATTTGAAATGCGTTGAGCCACGATCTCCAGTTCAAAGCCAAGTTACCCTGTAGGGATAATGGTCCTGGCGGCTTTAACCATGTTAAAGACATGTCCGTGGGTTCGCGAAAGTCTGACACCATGTAACGAATAGCAAGTAACGACACGGCGAGTGGAGATTCAAGACTGGTTTATTCTTAGCTCTCACTTTACCACATCGACTCCCCGCCCCCGCACTCCGCGAGAGCACGCCCCCGCAGTTACGACACGGGTCACATATATGAAAGTTGCTGGTTTCTCTCTCCCAAGTTGTCGCCCAGCAAATATTCTGTCGGCTCTCTGAGATTTCCATACACATCCCGCTTGTCTTTGATTAGTTCTTTTCCAAGTCTGGAATGTACTACTTTGCGCACACTCAGTTTTCGATCCAGTTTCATCTTTGCGTGTGTTGCCTGATATCCCACTAACTTTATGGCATTGAGCGCGTGGATCCAACTCTGGGTCGGCAGATCCTCTTTGTAGAATTATGTCCATAGTGGGTGCTATAGCAGTAAGCACTCCCATTATGCCTTTAGAAGCAGTCAAGAGCGAAATTTCCCCCTCTTTCCAACTCTCGGCGAACCAGATTTCTTCATTTAGGATTTGGACTCTTGCCAACACCGTGTCAGCCAACGCCGTGTAGAGTCGAGAAATCTCCCGAATGGTCTTCAAATGTTTCGGCGCTCCTTCTATTGGGCCACCATAGTAATGTTGGATCGACCCCGCCATACTCTCACTTATCGTGATGCGTGGAGTTACAGGTTTCTTTATCTTCTTTTACGTCTCCTGGAGCTCCGTCAGAAGTGAGCCTTGATGTAAATTTGTGTCTAATTTAAACTGTCGCCTTGTTTTTTTGTACCGTACGCTGAGTCGTAGTTCCCGTACTGCTACCACTCTGTGTTACCTTAGCTTGTGGCTGCTCAGCTGGCATAGGCTTTGGTGGCGGCGGCGGCATCCTAAAACTCTCGAACGGCGAAGTTTTTCTCGTACACGCCGCTGGCTCATCGGCCCCTGTCATCACCAGCTTCAACTTCACTAAGCCCGATCTTATCGCCAACAACTGTTCTGCCGTATTCATTGAGTCATTATCCTCCTCTTCCCAGTACTGGGAGACTCGGTCATCTTCATCTGGTTCATAATCGCCCCACTCACAGTCGCCACTTCCATCATGACCCACATATGTTTCGCGGCCACCATCTTGACCAAAGTTCTCACTTCGTAACGCATCTCAAACGTTATCACGTTCTGATTCTAGTCGAAACGCCAGCATTTCCTCATATATCTTCTTGAAATCCCCTGCTTTTTCGGATGATACAGTCCCATTATTCACCGTGCTAGCTTGACCTACATTGGTGTGCTTTGCACACATCTTTGCTTTCCTATCGGCCGCCAACTTTTTTTGTGGCTTTGCTTTGGCTAGCCTGGACGGTTCCGCCATTTCACTGTCCGATTCACTTAAACATTGTAAGGATATCGGTGGCTGGTCTCAGTAGACATCATTTTAGCTATATTTGGTGTTTTTTCAACCAAGTTCAGTCAGTAATGCGACCACTCCATCAATATCAGCGTTGAAGCTTGTATTCAAATGGCCGAGATGGTGTATATGCACGAATCTCGCAGTCTTAATGGTCGTTCTGAAACGACATCGTAATGAGGCATTTAGCACAATAATACCACCTCACAACTTCTCTCACAGGCACAGTAAAACAAAACGATTGTTTCCACTACAATGTTCAATCAATATGTCTCGTAATTTAGTCCAAAATCCTCCTATTTGAGTTACCTTTTGTAGCCTGCTCCAACTTGTTGCCACGTCGCTGCCGAGTTTCAAATTGAGGGTACTTCCGGCCTGCGCAAGCTTGACCTCTCTCCGGATACTTAACTTCCGGTGTTCGGAAGATGAAGTAAGAATTTACATTATAGCAAATATATTTCCTGTTTGAACTTCTCCAAAGAAAATTGAAAATGCCTTAGTTTTACTCTCCATTCTCTCCACTCACCCAGCCATTTTCAAAACAGCTGCCAGCTACACTCCCGTCCTGATGACCTTAGATGTTGCTAGGACGTAAAACAACAACAAACAAAACCCATCCATCCCGACCTCAGCACTGACCCACTTCTGGTGAAGTGGGTCCACTACTATCCCCACACATATTTGGTTTTATAAACATAAACACTAAGCCAGGTTCTGCTTGGAGAGCATTTATCGGAATACGGTTCCTGTCTCAGCAGCCTATACAGGTTCCCTTTAATGCACCAATACCTAAGCTAGATATATATATCAAATATAGATATGTGTTCTGGTTTAAATAAATTAATATTTCATCGGACCATGCAACTTTAAGCTAGTTTCCATAGGTTGAGCTGATGAGGCACTTTGGAATAGCCCTGGTTGACAAAACAAAGCAGATGGGTGCGGTTTTGCATAGAAACCAATGGAGCAATACTTTAATTGAATTGATCATTTAAATAATGTTTAAACTGTCCATATATACGGCATTCTGTATTGATACTAGTACCTTATTAGCACTGCAGACAGTCCGAATCAAGTAGCCTATATGCCAATATAACAAAATACCAGTTGTTCCTGTCGTCTCATGAGGGTGTTGGTTTTCTGGAGGTTTATCAGTTCAAATCACCTTACTTAAAAAAAAACAATGTTTATGATTTCTTTCCCTACATGTGTTTCTGATTAATCTCTGTAAACCGCTAACAAATAATTTACATTATATCCAGGTATAAAAATATACGGGATTTTCGGTTCAGAATTATATATTGGCAGAGAGCATTATTATTCTTGGGCGACGAAGTGGGGACAATGTTATGTAAACTAAAAGCAATAATATCCCACTCCCATTATGACATGATATAAGCTATGTGAAATATATGTTCATACATGATGCCCGAGATTAATGAAGAGATGTTCCTATATAAGAAGCAGTACATGATTGTTGAAATATTTCTCTATGCATCCATAAAGAGTGCAATTGGAGAAAAGACCATTTTTACAGAGATCTATTGTAACTGTCTGCAGCTACCTGTCCCTACATGACCACTGGGCAGGCACACCAGCCTAATCTGCATATACACACAGGACACCACCTGCAGCTGGGTTGAGTGACAGCCACCCCCACTGGGGGGGGGGGTGCCACCCACCCAGACTGTGGGGGTGCCTGATTGGCTGGCTGTGGGAATGCCCAGTCACCTACACTCACTTGGCCCTCTGACCACACTAGCCTCACTTTGAGATTTAATTCATTATTCAAGACCCTGTTTCAGGCACACTGGAGAGGGATCACGCTACTCCTGGCTCTTGAGTGAGACACACCTACTCTAGAGCAGGACCCCAGACACTCTGTCTGATGCTACCAAAATTCATATATCTAAATTGAGCTGAGTGCAACAACCAAGGGACTCCGGTTCAATGGGCTCTAGACAGGCTAAATAGGTAATGAGATTCTGTGTGGACAGAAGGTAAGGCATGAGTGTGATAGGTCACATATAGGTGGACAGGAGTTGATGCCAATAAAGCACAACTTCTTCACTGTTAATCTTGTGTGACTTGCCTTACCTTTCTTCCTTATGAGTTTGATTATGGGTCGATTAAGGGAGGCATCACAGGTGATATGAAGGGGAGAGTTTTATGGTATTCTCTGGAGCTCTGAGCAGCCGAGTAACCCAGAAATACCATACAGGGATGACAGATCTCCGTCATCCTCAAGGAGGATCAGTAGGTCAACTAGACTGATCCACTGGCCTTTGTTTACACAGGTTGTCACTAGGTCGACATCCATTAAAATCAAATGTAGTTGTAGTGGAAGAAGCTTCGTAATCAGACATAATCACAAATTTTATTTATGTATAGCACAGATTAAAGAGCTTAAAATATGTTTGAAATTTATTATATAATTAGTGTAAACAAAAATGGGACAAATGTATGTTCAATTAAGGGTCTGTTAAGTCTGAAACGGTGTGTTTGGAGAGCATTTGTCAGGGTACAGTTCCAGCCTCAGTGGCCTATACCGGATCCCTTTAAAGATATGTAACGTCGCCTGCCTCACCTGAATTTGGCCACCATTTATACAAATCCACCATTTATACAAATCCACAATTCCTTTCCGACAAGCTTTCATCACTTGGAAAATTAACGCTAATCTCTTCTTCTCATGCATAACAAAATTAACATTGGAAGATTGCTGTGTCCATGTAAAAGCTGCATTAGATTCTACCAAGTACCATTACCTCTGAATTTAATACACAGACAAGAAAATCGTGGATAGAGTTCCAGAATTGTGCAACACACATTATTCATTCAACATAATACATCTAAATAATTAAGTATCTGAATACCTAAATTCCTCTTCACTCCCCAGACAGCACACAGTCGTCGGCCCGACGGCGGCCCGACGGCGGCCCGACGGTGGAAAACGCCGTCGGGCCGACGATGTTTTGTCCAACCTCCCGCCGTTGGGGCGACGGCGGCTGCCGCCGTCGGCCCGACGGCGCCGGACGCCGTCGCCCCGACGCCGTCGGGGCCACGGCGGCGGCCGCCGTCGGGGCGACGGCGCCAAACGCCGTCGGGGCGACGGCGCCAAACGCCGTCGGGCCGACATTGTTTTGTCCAACCATACACCGTCGCCCCGACGGCGGCTGCCGCCGTCGGGGCGACGGCGGCTGCCGCCGTCGGGGCGACGGCGCCAAACGCCGTCGGGCCGTCGAGCCGAGAAGACGCTGTCACTATAGTGTCAATACGTACAGGTGCAAAAATATTAGTTTTATTCAAAATTAATAGAAATCGAGAACCCATACGTAATCAATTTAATATAGACTGTACGTATTGACACTATAGTGACAGTGTCTTCTCGGAAAAACCAGGATGGCGGTCCTTCGTCAACATTCCGTACCGTTCAAATCGTATTAACACGATTAATTCCATTAATACTTCGTAATAAATTACAAAACTTTTACAAAATAATCTAAACATATTAATAAACATACCTGTTAAATAATTCCTTAAAATTCCGGTTATTTCTGGAGTTACTGGTAGAAAAAGAACACTGATCAACAATCGCACGTGTTCCGCGGGCGACTCGAGCCGGGATTCGAAGTAAACAAACCGTATCGGACGATTCAAATCGTATTAACACGAATAATTCCATTAATACTTCGTAATAAATTACAAAACTTTTACAAAATAATCTAAACATATTAATAAACAAACCTGGTAAATGATTCCTTAAAATTCCTGGTATTTCTGGAGTTATTGGTACAAAAAGAACACTGATCAACAATCGCACGTGGTCCGCGGGCGACTCGAGCCGGAATCCAAATTTAAAGAACTGCGCAGGCGCGGCCCGGTGGCTATTCGAAGTAAACAAACCGTATCGGATAATTTAAATCGAATTAACACGAATAATTCCATTAATAATTCGTAAGAAATTACAAAACTTTTACAAAATAATCTAAACATATTAATAAACAAACCTGGTAAATGATTCCTCAAAATTCCTGGTATTTCTGGAGTTATTGGTACAAAAAGAACACTGATCAACAATCGCACGTGGTCCGCGGGCGACTCGAGCCGGAATCCAAATTTAAAGAACTGCGCAGGCGCGGCCCACCACCGTCGGGCCGACGATGGCCCGACGGTGTACCAAGTGTGGAAAATGAATGCAAACCTGCGGCGGCCCACCACCGTCGGGCCGACGATGGCCCGACGGTGAATCAAAAGTGGAAAGGGATTGAAACCTAACGTCGGAAATCAACCGGCGGCCCGACGGTGGCCCGACGGTGGCTCACAAGTGGAAAAGGTTTAAAACCTAAGGTCGGGACACCACCGGCGGGCCGACGATGGCCCGACGGTATACCAAGTGTGGAAAATGAATGCAAACCTGCGGCGGCCCACCGCCGTCGGGCCGACGAAGGCCCGACGGTGAATCAAAAGTGGAAAGGGATTGAACCCTAACGTCGGAACACCGCCGTCGGCCGACGGTGGCCCGACGGTGACTCAAAGTGGAAAGGGATTGAACCCTAACGTCGGAACACTACCGGCGGCCCGACGGTGGCCCGACGGTGGCTCAAAAGTGGAAAGGGATTGAACCCTAACGTCGGAAATCCACCGGTGGCCCGACGGCGGCCCGACGGTGGAAAGTCGATCGCGACGGTGCGACCAATAGCCGACGTCGGCCCGACGGCTGTGTGCTATCTGGGTCACCTCTTCTGCTGCTTCGTGCTGGTGTCTGGCTAAAATGGACTAAACATTAATTGATACAGGTACCCCTTCACATGTTGGTATGAGAATTGCAGTATTGTAATGTACAAACCTCTTTACATCCACGAATGGTGAATTCTTTAAATGTTCTGATGTCGTCAATCAGCAGATTCATAAGGCGCAACTTATCGCTGAAGCCAACGAGAATGTACAGGCCAGACGGATGCAGAGCAATGCTGTAGGCTTCTTCTGCAAACTCCTTGTACAGCTCAAGATTACTAAATGAGACAAACAACCAATTAGATATGATAAGGATTACACAAAACAATACCACGCTCAGGTACAGCTGGTGAAAGATGCACATAGCTTTCTCGGCATACAGGGATGTTTCTACATTTGAAAGTTATTACCCGGATTCAGAGGAAAGCAAACATGACTTAAATTGATATCAGTGAACGTCTGATATTTCGATTTGCTTTATAACTAATTTATTCCTATTGAAGAGTGTCATTCGAAACCATGACTAAAATCGGCCTCGCTGAACCCACTTTAATTATTTATACACCTATAAAGGCATATATACTGCGACAAATGCTCTCAAAGCACAACTTTGCTTAGTTGTTCAGCTTATATAACCAAACATGTGGGGGGAAAGTAGTAGTCACTGCACTCAGGGAGAGTGCTGATCAGTGGTCCCCCAAGCAGTGGGTGACTGGAGAGAACGGAGAGGAAAACTTGGGTATTTCAATTTCGTACATACAGGAATAGTATAGTTATTTTAGGGCCAAATAAGGGCTAACCTAGTCAAAACCGCAACAGAATCTTTTTTGATGTTTTTGGAACCAGTGATATGTCCCTGACAACATACAATAAGTTGCCAGCTGTAACAAAATACGAGCCAAAGCGTAAGGGTACTACTATATGTATGGATTTTGTATACTTGAGGCTTGAGCTATATATCCGTGTTCCTATACAAGGTTATTAATTATGTCACATTATACAGCTTGTGCATGATCAAATTATGTTGATAATCATTTTCCAAATTTGGGACCTGTTAATCCATTTATAATTCATGAACTCCCTGGGAAGCATACAGATGCTGCTGTTACAGCCCTTTTTCCCACGCACATAATTCAGCAATCATATATCCAATTATTAGGGACATCTGTTCCTACTTTCATACCAGTATGATTCTCCACTTGTGTTACAACTGAAAACATATTACTGTCAACTGATTAGAAACTCAAATTTCCTAAATACATTTAAGATTTTTCTTTTATGACTACATATAATGTTAAAACTGAAACAATAACATCATTGATAAAGAATCCAGACCAAACCCAAATATTTGGACAAAAATACATTTCAATCATTTCTTTTACATGTAATTTACTTAACAAGGCAACAAGATCGACATAGTATTATGAATTTCATTATCAATTTATTTAATAATAATGAAAAACAAGTCCGCAACTTCTGGGAAGTTGAGCAGTAATTGGCGACAGGGCCTCAATCTTAAACTAGTAACAATCGCTTTATCGGTAATAGCTAACAAACGGTAGGCCGATAGGTCTAATAACAGTAGTAACAGATGTCGAGCGCAGATATCAGTAATTGTCGCGAAGAGATAAATGACATGATCTGTAGAAAAAGTCTCATGGCTGAAATGCTAAGTTCAAATCAGATACTCCAAAAGGGTGGGTGGATCGGAGAGTGAACCTGCTAGCTTGAGCTCCAGACGAGAAGTGAGGCACCACGTGCTAATCGGTTCAGCAGGAAAGCACGGCGTTCTAGTCTGTTTGTTGTTGTTTTATGTCTGAGCAACATCTAAGGTCATATCAGGACGAGTACCGACTTGTGACAGTGTGCACTCACGGCGACCCCTGCAGTGCTGGGAGACCAGGCCATCAGCACCATGACCTGATATCCCACTCAGTCACATTATCCTGACACTGAGCTAAGCAGTCCTTGCCCTATCCTAATAATGGCGAGCGCCTGGCTAGGAAGCAACAAGTATCCATTTTTAAGTCATTATTTTGACTCGACCAGGGTTCGAACCCACGATCTACCAACAAGGGAGAGGGACTCTTAAATCATTCAGCCATCCCATCTGGTCCCGTAACTTTGGGGAAGTTGAGCAGTAATTGGCACGTTGGCGACAGGACCTCAATCTTAAACTAGTAACAGTGGCATTTTCGGTAATAGCTAACGACCAGCATAGGTCTAATAAAAGTAGTAACAGATGTCGAGTGCAGATATCAGTCATTGGCGCGAAGAGATATACGACATGATCTGTAGAGAAAGTCTCATGGCTCAAATGCTAAGTTCAAATTAGATACCCGAAACAGTTAAATGACAGGACAGCGCGCAACCCAAAAGTTGACCGAGCGCTGCTGATGCTGCGCTGATATGGATAGGTTTCAGATAGAACTTGACCGCTTGACTCTTCAGTGTTCCTGCGGCCATTATATTTTCCAGAGTCAAACCTGAACCCTGGCACGCCTGAGCAGCACCTCTCCTCAGGCTGTGCAGGGTGAAGCCCTTGTCTTTACCTAATGCTTGCTAGTGAGGACAACCTTAGGGCCCTTGTCAGAGTGGGCGCAAGAAACGGCAAGCCAGAGGGAAGAAGGAAAGCCAGAGAGTCATGGGCCCTGAGCCACTTGGCACAGTTTAGCTAAGCTTGTAGTGGACAATAAGGTGACCAGGCAGGGCAGGTAGTCTGAAAATGATCGGTGACTCAGAGACAATTTTAGTTTTAGTAGAACGGACTATGACTCTGAGGGAATAGAGTCTTTGGGGGGGGGGGAATGTCTTTAAACATGATTACATGAACGTCATTGTATAGAGACGCAGACCTTGGCAGCATGTTACTTTGCCTTATGAGCATAAAGAAACCAATTAACCGTGCAGCTATTATTACGTAGGGTACCGGCCGCAGAGAGTACAAGAATTTGTTTATCGTTTTAAGGTCGGGAACAAACATGGGCGGGGCCCTGAGTGGCATGTGGGTGGAGGTTCGGAACAAACCTCTCTTTAAGGTCTTAATTTCAGGTGCTGCAAATGGAGGAGTCTTCACCAGTCATGGCTATTACCCAAACCTTGATGGAAATAAAGTAGTTTGTCACGCTGCCTGAAGAGTTCAGCCAATCACTGAGGAACAACAACAAAGATAACAGGTAATAGACTGATGGTTTATGCGGGTTTAGTCTATGCTTGTTGCAGAAACTGAGGTACACTGTAACATGGGTCACTTGGTTTTTCCAAGTGCGTGGAGTAAGTGCCTTCGCGTACAGGTTCAGTAGCCACTGATGATGCCTCAGCGAGTAGCCTGGAAGATAGAGCCAACAAAGTTTACTATCTTCCAGGCAGAAGTACAATTACAGGGCAAATTGCAATATTTTTACATTTACTTGTACATTCACTTCTTTGAGATTTAATGCTTTACACATTTTGGTGCTTTGTTTTGACTCGTTATAGAGTTCTATGACCTGCTTAGTGCGTATGCCAGAACCAGCTTCTCCCCGGGTTTGTGATTAATTTCTATGTCGAAGTTTAGTTGGGCTGCTAATTGACCAATTTCATATGATGTCAGCACATGCATTTAGGTCAGTGCGTGCGATGCTTGGCTGCAGGACATCTGGTCACACTGCAAACTCAATGGCTATGAGCAACCTTCATAGAGAAAAGGTGAAATATCTCTAAAACCACACTACCTAGCAACAAACTGATTGGATTACATATAGAAAACACATTAAAAAAAGAGATAATATTAAATTTATAAGGTTAGGGTTCTACATTTCTATTAATTTTGAATAAAATCGACGTGTTGCACCACGCGTATCGGCATACTCAATGCATTGTTAATGGCCGTGAGCAATCTTCATACAGTAAAAGTTAAATATCTCTAAAACCACACCACCTAGAAACAAACTGATCGGAATACACATAGAAAACATGTTTAACAAAAAGATTATATTAAATTTATTACATTAGGGTTCTGGATTTCTATTAATTTTGACTAAAACTGATGTTTTGCACTGCGCATACCGGCAAACTCAATGCATTGTCAATGGCCGAGCGCAATCTTCTTACAGAAAAATTCTAATATCTCTAAAACCACACGACCTAGACACAAACCGCTTGGAAACCATATAGAAAACATGTTTAACAAAAAGATTATATTAAATTTATACGGTTAGGGTTCTGGATTTCTATTAATTTTGACTAAAACTGATGTTTTGCACTGTGCGTACCGGCAAACTCAATGATTGTCAATGGCCGTGAGCAATCTTCTTACAGAAAAGATTTAATATCTCTAAAACCACACGACCTAGACACAAACCACTTGGAACATATAGAGAAAACATGCTTAACAAAAAGACTATATTAAATTTATAAGGTTATGGTTCTGGATTTCTATTAATTTGGACTAAAACTGACGCTTTGCACTGCGCGTACCAGCATACTCAGTGGTAGTGTGCATTCGTTCTGCAGCCAAGCTGCGCACGCATACACGATGTTTGTAAACATTGGAATAGGTCTATAGCTATAGTTGTCTGGCACATGCACACAGCAGCTTATCTTTGCCGTTTCCCGATTTGACTACCTGCTTTGAAGCTATGTTGTCTGTGTTTACTTTGATTACATACTCATGCGGATTAATTAGTAGGAGGTGAGTTACCGCTTGCAAAAGGTTTAGGGCTTCTAGGTGAGTTATCGACAAGTTTAACGAGAACAGCTCGTGTGAGTATTCCGTTGCATAGAAAGCAGTTTCTGAATAGGTTCCTGCTCCATTAAGGGTGGAGTCACACTCAATTAGCCAAGCAGTGGGAGGAGATTTTGGAATAAGTTGCACCCCAGTGTAAGACTCGGCAAAGACCTGAAACCAGTCGAGGTCTTTTAGTAGATCTTTGTCAAATACATGTTGGCCCACATAAGGCGATGCCCTAAGGGCACTCGGTTCGAGAAACATGTTGTGTGTTTAATACACTTTGATAAATGTTGCAATTTTCCTGTAAGACTTTGAAGTTGTTTCCTTGATGCCATTACTTTAGTTTTCCAACTTACACATTCTTCTAACACTTCTTTTATTTTTTGCACCGGGAGAGTCACTGTCATTAAGTTTGCATCTATAACAAAACCTAACCAAGTTATTACCATAGTTGGAGGTGTGCACTTTTCTGATGCTAATGCAAACCCAAGCTCTGATGTTAGTTCATTAAATTTTGTATACGCTGTAATTGCTTTCTCCTGAGTGCTTTTAATGCCTATAAAATGGTCTAGGTAGTTTGTTTGTTTGTTGTTGTTTCACATCCTAACACCATCTAAGGTCATATCAGGACGGGTACGGACTTGTGACAATGCGCACTTATGGCGACTTTATAGTGTTGTCCCACTGGGAAACCAGGCCGCCGGCACCATGACCTGGTATCCCACTCAGTCACATTATCCTGACACTGAGCACACCAGTCCTTGCCCTGTCCTAATAATGCCAAGTGCCTGGCTAGGAAGCGACAAGTATCAATTTTTAAGCCATTGGTTTGACTCGACCAGGGTTTGAAGCCACGATCTAACTCATTCGGCCATCCCGTCTGGTCTCGTCTAGGTAGCATAACAAGAAGAAACCTTCCTGCCTCAAAAGCCAAACAATTGCTCGTGTCGACAGGCTAGTGCTGAGGTACGGCAACCGAACGGTGGTGCAATATCTATATACATTTCATGGTTAAGTGACCTAACAGAGGAGTAGATAGTGGGCATACTCTGAGCTGTCTGTATGCGCGGGCCAGATCGGCTCCCCACAACCATGCATTAGGGCCCAATTTTGTTAATCTGTCTCTCAGCGTTGAAACAGACGACAAAGTAAAATTAAATGGCATACCTAAATAAAAAGCCATGACTATACCTGCATTTACGCTTTTACCTTGTGGGAAGCTAAGGTCTGTTATTATACGTTAGGCTGACAAATTCTTTTTTTGGCGAGTCATGGTAGGACTTAATTGACACCAAGGCAGGAACGGTGGAGAAACAAATGGGCCTAAAATTGCACCAAGTTCCAACTCTGGTGCTATGAACTTAAAAATATGCAAGTCTGCTTCTGCTGCTGAAGAATGGTTGGTATTAGTGGGTGTTGCTATCACATTTTTCGTATAGACAAGGGGCCACCCAAATTCAAGGTGGTCAACGAGAAGTGTATTGGGATGTTCTAATAGCAGGGGCGCCATTTTGGAATATTTAACCCCCATGGGATTGAGTCACACCTGTAGATAGTTGGGCAGCCCTGTCATATGCACTGTATCAACGATATGCTTATACATTAACGGTGAAGACAGCGGAATAAACGACTTGGGTAGTGAATCAATTGGCAGTGACAGGGCTACTTCTATAGGTGCGTCGTATGGGTGATGAAAATGGGAAATATTTCGCCTAGAGCGGGACTCGAACCCACATCTCTTTGATTTCCGGGCCAGTATGCTAAGCACCACACCACCCAGGCTCCCCCATATCACCACACTACCCACGCCTACCTGTCTATGTGGTTACTTGCCTGAGGACAGTGCAGACTACTACACTCATCCCTCTGGAATTGTAAGTCTTTTAATGCTTACAATTACATACATACAGGCAATGCACTAACACATACATACACAGGGTAGGTTCAACAACCATACAGCACGTAGCTTGTACAGGATCATGGTCATGACAATCAGTGTCATGGGGGTGATGAAAATTGTAAATATTGCGCCTCGAGCGGGACTCAAACCCACATCTCTTTGCATTCCGGGCCAGTGTGCTAACCATTACACTACCTAGGCTCCCTGATAACCCCATGCTACCCACACCTACCTGTCTATGTGGTTACTTGCCTGAGAGGTCATGGCAGACTTACTTCAGCCAATACATTGAGAGAAAAATTACTTCCAGGGATATTTGAGTAAAACTAGACTTACTTGGAAGTTGAAGTATTACTAAGATTCTTACGAATCTATGGATACAAAGGTAAGGATCAGGGGGAGAGGACAATCCCGCGCAGCCCGGAAGTAGTTTCAGTATTCGAAGTTGGAGGGAAATAAAAAACCTAACCTTACTAAAAATAAAACATCAGCGAACCTACCCTGTCCCCACCTAGTTCTGATTTTATATTTTTTGTTTCTACTCGAGTAATATTTTTGTATCTTATCCTTAGGTGTGGGTAGGGTGGGCCCTTGATCCTTACCTTCGTATCCGTAGATTCGTAAGAATCTTAGTAATACTTCAACTTCCAAGTAAGTCTAGATTTACTCAAATATTCTTACTTCATCTTCCGGATACCGGAAGTTAAGTATCCGAGGAGAGTCTTGGTAGCATGTTTTTTTTGTTTCCTGACTCCTCCTCCGTTACTTCCTTCTGTCCTTCCTTCATTCCCGTCTTCTCTCGTCATTCTGGCAAATATAAAATCTAGTCTTTTGACATTAGACATTGTTTAACTGTTTCTCTCAAACACACTCATAATCCAGTCTCCATTACTGTTTCTGTGCCTATGGCTTTATTTACTTCTGAACTTTTGAACTTTCCTTTATAACTTCAATAATACAACTTGTTCAACTTAAAGTCTAATTTCTCCTATTATTTCTTAATAAAAGTCTTTGTACCTCTCCTGGGTCCTCTATAGTCTTGTGATAGTATCTTGCAAAACTCTTACTATCTCGCCAGGAGGCATTACGCATGATAGCGTTCAGACTTGCTCCTAACGCCTTTGCTGAGGATGTCGACGCACCTCTAGTACTATGGCCTTTGTACTTCTCGGTATCAATACCTGCTAGCCTCATCGCACTCAAAGTCCATCTCGCTAGCGCCGCTCTACATATAGGTCCATGTGGCCCAATATACGAAATCAATAACTGGTTATTTTGTTTTCTTAACTCCTCTGTTCTTACTAGATATCTTTTAATAGTCCTTACAACAGACAGACATCTGTCTTCAGTATAAGTATGAAACCTTATTGAGTCCAACGGTTGACCCAACTGATTATGCTTTAATAATATTTTCATTTTAAACACAATTGGCTTCTCCTCAAACCTCATTCTATCAATCGACAAACTTAAAATAGTTTGTCCCCTTTGCGAGGATACTAGTAGCAACAACGTTACCTTCTATGACAACAACTTTAAACTTAGTGCTGAGTTGTTCCCTAACTTCTTCATCCAATCTAGCATAACATTCACGCTCCAATAACTATTGTATCTAGGTTGAGGGGGTCTCCTCTCTTGACAGCTCTTACAAAACCATCGTATTAAGTAGTGTTCCCACACTGTGTTACCATCTCTTCTTGGCAAAATTATACTCAACACACACCTGGCCATGTTAATTGCACCATAGCCTACGCCTGTCTCAAAATACATCCTTAAGTATTTCAACACCTCCGCCATCCTTGGATTTAATACACTGACGCCTCTTTCTATGGCCCACAACGCCCACCTGTTAATATGAGTGAGGTAACCCCTTGTCGAATTTCTCCATGTGTCTTGAAAATAACTTAATGTCTTATTATCTATCTCAAGACCTTCTAGTGTCCTAGCTAGAAGAGCTAATTTTATATTTTCTAGATTTTGCTGTACCCCCTCGCCACCTGGGTTGCTTGCTCCACTCAGGTTGCCAACTTGCCTTGGGAACGCCATCACTTCTCTTGCTTCCAGCCCTATTAGTGCGTGCCACGGTTGTGCTGGCCAGTTTGGAGCCACCACTATTGCCTTGGGCCGATCCCTTCCAATCTTCCTCACGACCCTTCAGTATTAGGCTGAATGGCGGAAAGCAATAAATGAACATATCTTTCCAGTTGAAAGAAAACACATCAGTTTTCCAATTATCTGGTTCTGGCTCCCAGCTGACATATTTTCCTAGTTTAGCATTTAGTCTTGAAGCAAACATATCTATCTCAGGAGTGCCCCATCTGTCGCAAATTTCCTCAAAAATGTCTTCACTTAAGCTCCATTCTAGTTGATCCCTGAACTTTCTGGATCTTAGGTCCGCCAGTACATTCTCTACTCCCGGTATGTCTGTGATCGACAGCCAGTTCCCATGCTCTTGCGCCCATTCCCAAATCTTTAATGTTTCTCTTAAACAATCTTCCGATTTGGTTCCTCCCATGTTCTTCACATAGGCTAGCGTTGTTGTATTATCTGTTCTCACCCTTATGTGAACATTCTTGAATCTACAAAGGCTTTTTAGTCCAAAATATATGGCTCTCAACCCTAGAACATTTATGTGCATAAGCTCATCTGGATGCCAACGCCCACCAGTTTCAGGTGTGTCTGTGTGGGCCCCCGATCCTGAATGGGGGACCTCCGACTTTTTAGTTCAAATTCCTGCCGTTCGCGTCTCCACTGAACGAGTGGGCCTATTCGGCACACTGTCACACTGCAAACCCAATGGCTATGAGCAATCTTCATACAGAAGAAGTCAAATATCTTTAAAACCACAACACCTACAGACAAACCGCTTGGTATACATATAGAAAACATACAACGAATAGATAATATTAATTTTATAAGGTTAGGGTTCTGTATTTCTATTAATTTTGAATAAAGTAAACGTTTTTGCACTGGGCGTACCGCCAAACTCAGTGCATTGTCAATGGCTGTGAGCAATCTTCATACAGAAGAAGTCAAATATCTCTAAAACCACAACACCTACAGACAAATCGCTTGGTATACATATAGAAAACATACAACGAATAGATTATATTAAATTTATAAGGTTAGGGTTCTGTATTTCTATTAATTTTGAATAAAGTAAAAGTTTTGCACTGGGCGTACCGCCAAACTCAGTGCATTGTCAATGGCGTGAACAAACTTCATACAGAAGAAGTCAAATATCTCTAAAGCCACAACACCTAGAGACAAACCGCTTGGTATACATATAGAAAACATACAACGAATAGACTATATTAAATTTATAAGGTTAGGGTTCTGTATTTCTATTAATTTTGAATAAAGTAAACGTTTTGCACTCTCGCGTACCGGCAAACTCAGTGCATTGTCAATGGCCGTTTAGGACCACTGGTACCGATGCGCCATCTAGTGTCAACAAATGAACTACCCCGGATGTCCCCCATTAGACGCATCTGTGAATAATTCCACCTGTGGGTCGTCTCTCCTAATTTCCCTACTATTATTTAAGTTCCTTAGCCACCAATTAATGTGTGCTAACCCTTCCTGGGAAATCCACATTTCACTCTCAAAGTCTCCTCTACTCCTTTTAAGAGCTTTAATCTTTATCTCTTTCAAAACTCTTAAAATGTACTCCTGCATATTGCACCCCTTGTGCATATGCCACCATTAGGCCCACCAATCCAGCTAACGTCCTAATTTTATTTGGTTCTTCTAACACCTGTTCTATTGCTTCGAGCATCTTTTCTTTCTTTTCTACCGGTAATTTAATTTGCATTCTCGCCGAATGTAGCTCAAACCCCCAAAACGTTAACTTTCTCGTTGGTTCTAGTACTGACTTCTCCTGGTTTATCCTAAAACCTAGTTTCTTGAAACTATCTTCCAATTGTGAAATTGCTAGTTTACATTCCTTTTTTGTTCTGCCAATAACAAAACTATCATCCAAATAGGGGAACCCTATCAGCCCCTTCTCCGCCAATTCTGCATATATGGGTTTCAACAATTTTGTGAAAATACGTGGCCCTGGTGACAGCCCATTGGGTAATATTTAGTACTCGAGTAACTTCCTGCCTAACCGGAATCTTAGGAATTTCTTATGGGAATTCAATATTGGCACTGGGTAGATCATACAAAAACTACACAAAAGAGGCACTAGAAACTCATCTGAAAGAGAAAATTAAATTGCCATTTCCAACTGAGATAGGTGTAAATGACCAATGGAACAATATCATTGGGGAAGTCAGAAAGCATCTGGACACTACCTGCCCAATAAAAAAACTTAAAATCAAAAACAACCAAGACCCATGGGTAACCCCAGAATTAATCAACATAATTATGGACAAATATAAAACAGGCAAATTAGCCAAAGCAAGCGAGCGACTACTAGACATAGAAAACTACCACAAAGCAAGAAATCGTAGCCAGAAAGCAGTGAGAAAAGCCAAAAGACGGTACATTGTCAAACAAGACCAGCAATGAGGAAAAAACTGACACAAATTCTGGAACAATGTGAAAATACTAATACCAAATAATAAAAATAAAGAATGGATTACCCTTTACAACAACGAGGGGATGGAAATCAGCAACAACGATACTGTTAATATAATGAACAAACATTTTTCTACCATATCCAAACAGTTAAACACAAACTGGACCACGAAAGCGCAGCAATTAAACAGACATTGGAGATTGCACAACCACAATAAAAGAGATAAGTGAGCTCATAAAATCAATTGATTGCAACAAGCCTTCGGGCATTGAAAATACCTCAAGTATAGTATTGAAAGATGCATTCGGATGCATCCCAGATGTTATATGTGATCTATACAACAAATCATTCACAGAAGGTACTTATGTGGACTGCTGGAAACTAGCCAAAGTAACACCGCTCCACAAAGGAGGGGATAAACAGGTACTGGGAAACTACCACTCGACAATAAAAACAATTGCTAACTTAATAACTGATATTGCAAACAGTATCAATAAAAAGAACCTAGTGGGTGCAGCGTTCATAGACTTCAGCAAAGCGTTTGACACGGTGGACCACCCTATCCTAAGGAGCAAACTAACCCAAATGGGAATAACGGGAGTAACAGGAAAATGGCTAGCGAGCTATCTAGAAAACAGAAAGCAATGCACCACAGTAAATGGATCCATATCCAATGAGGAAAAGATAACTTGCGGAGTACCTCAAGGGTCAGTCCTGGGGCCACTTCTCTTCCTCATATATATTAACGACCTAAACAACTGGCTAGAAATTGAAAACATCCAACTATATGCAGATGACACTGTGGTATATGCTGCAGGCAAAACAACCAAAGAAAAAGAAACGGAACTGAATCTAACACTAACAAAACTAATCAAGTGGTGCCAACTAAATAGGATAACCCTAAACAACAGCAAGTCAAAAACAGTACTATTTGGTACCAGGCTAACAAGAAACGAGAAAATAAAGTGTCTTCTGGGAAACACCGAACTAGAACAAGTAGATAACTACCGATATCTGGGAGTGGATCTAGACAGACACCTAAATTATGACCTCTGCATAACAAATACTATCAAAAAAGTAAACCATAAAATATGGCTACTGGCTAAACTGAGATACTACATGACTGAAAGCATGGCAATTAAAATATATAAAGGCATGATCCTCCCCTACTTTGACTATGGCGATGTAGTATACATGGGAGGAAATACAAAACTATTAAACAAACTACAGGTGCTACAAAATAGAGCCCTCAAAGTATGCCTTCAGGTGAACAAAAGATATCCCACAATCGAATTGCACAAAAAATGCAATGCAACACTACTAACGAGTAGAAGGGAAACGCACCTCAAAATACTGGCACACCATTACACCACAAAAACAGGCTACACAGCAACCCCCGTAGGGACACCAGGCAAAAGGCAGCCCCAGTGCTACTGACAGCAATAAGTAACACCAAAATTTATGAGAGAAGTGTACTGGCCATGGCGGCGCATGCCTGGAATAATCAGCCCACACAACAACAGGCAATCGAAAGCATGGACCACTATAAAAGGTCCTTAAAGAAAACATAATACACAACCACAAAAAATCGGTCTAGACGGTAAGGACATTTGGCTTGTGGCCAACCTCTACTGGGAACAGTATGCTGCTGTAAGAATTGGAGACTCATTGACAACAGAAGTGAAGATCAAATGTGGAGTGCGACAAGGATGTGTTCTATCACCTAGTCTTTTCAACATTTATACGGAAATGATTTTCAGAGAAATAGATGACATCATAGGAATAAATGTTGGAGGTGGAAATATCAATAACACAAGATACGCAGACGATACAGCACTGCTAGCCTTAACGTCAAATCGACTACAAGATATAGTGGATGAAGTAAAAGAAAAAAGTGAGAGATGTGGCCTCAAAATGAATGTAAAGAAGACAAAATCCATGGTTGTCAGCAGAAAGGAATACAAACCAAGAGTAGAGATAAAAGTTCATGGTGTAATCTTGGAGCAGGTAGAGTCATTTGTGTATCTGGGCCATTTAATAACTAGTGATGGCGGATGTAGAGGTTGGCCACAAGCCAAATGTCCTTACCGTCTAGACCGATTTTTTGTGGTTGTGTATTATGTTTTCTTTAAGGACCTTTTATAGTCTGACTGTGGGTGCAGACCAGCAGTCTTATCGCATTCAACATGTGTATAGCATGCTCATTTTTAACTCTGGGTCAGGCGACCCCCGTTGTAGAATTATGTCTAACACCAGTGCCACAGCCGTTAATGCTCCTACCACTCCTTTTGTTGCTGTCAACAGTGATGATGCACCATCCTTCCTACCCTCAGCAAAGCGTATCTCTTCATTCAGTGCCTGCACATGTGCACCCGCTACGTCCTGTAATCCCGTGTATTGTCTTGCTATTTCTCGTATCGTCTTCAATTGTTTTGGCCCGCTATCATTTGGCCCTTCAAAAAAGTGCTGAATCACGCCTGCCATCGACTCGCTGATTATCACTCTCGGTGCCACTGGCCTCCTAACCGTCTTGTACAGTTCTTGTATTTCAGTTAATAAGGCTCCCTCGTGAAGCCCCGTATCCAACTTGAACTCCCTATGCACTTTTGACTTTGTTGTTGTTGTTGCGCTGGTTGCCGCCGTCTTAGACGTAGCCACTGTTGCCGGGGTTACCACCGTTTCCACCGGGGCCAGTTTTGTCTTCGAAGGCACTTTGAAGCTGCTGAATGGTGAAGACGTAACAACCCCTTTTGCCTTCTTTTGTCTCTCTTTGCTCGGAATCCTGGGTCTCAATGACATCAAATCTTCATTCATATCTAACTCAAGCGTAGAATCGCCCTTGTCTTCTTCATAAACCATATAATCCTCCTCTTCTTCCGTGTCGCACAGCACATCCTGTTCCAGGTCATAGTATGCGCTGTCACCATGACCTAGATTCGGTGCCTTAGTTGCCATGGTGCCCTCCCACGACTCTCTCGCACATTCCAAATCCAATCTCTTCTGCTTAGCTTCTTTCGCTTCTTTTCTCATTTCCATTAATTCAGCGAACATCATCCTAAACTCAGACATCTCGCTTACTGACTCCTTACTCATACTTGGAATTGGCGAGCCTGGCTCTGGATTTTTCGACTGTTGTTTTGACTTAGAATCTAACGTCGTTACTTTCTTCTTTTGTTTTGGTTTGTTTGAGCGCATACTCGTCACCGTCACCGCTTAGATTGTGCATAGTGGATTGCACATTAGACTGTACATCAGTCGACATCATTTGTGCCAAAACGTGTTGTAGCGTCAATATGCAGTAACTAGCAAGCCTTTGGCAACCACACCGTCTACTAATCACCTATATGTGATACGCGCGTTCATTTCGGCCGAGAGGTGAACAGCACTGACTCTCGCAGTCTTCGTTCTGTAACGACAAGCGTTAGAACTGATAAATATGGCCTTTAGGTTGGTCATTTCTCTAAATCAAATCATCATCCAACCACAATGTAACTACACACCAACTTCCATAACCCATAATATACTAGTTTGTTGTCAACTTGCCTTTCAATTATGTCCTCCTCCAACTCGATCTGTTTCCTCCGCTGCCGAGTTGCTTACTGAAGCTACTTCCGGACTGCGCGGGATTGTCCTCTCCCCGGATACTTAACTTCCGGTATCCGGGAGATGAAGTAAGAACTATAATAGTATGTGGAGACTTTCAACCTTTACTCGAATGTGTTTGTTTTGACATCATCATACTGTGTTCAGTGAGCAATGAAACAGGCGACTGAGTATGGTCAGTCGGGGAAACTGGGTCAAACGGGAGGGTTAAAATGTTATGAGGAAACAACATACCTTTCTGGTTTTGCAGGGACTGTGTGATCTCCAAGAGCAGGTCGGTCGTCACTTCAGGTTGAGGGTGCGTCAGTTGGTAGCGAAGCGTCAGGTGAGGAGACGCATACACTGGCACCTGGTGTTGAGGCAGCGGCGGCGTTGCTGCCACATGGTGCAGG
Source organism: Branchipolynoe longqiensis (assembly GCA_030323885.1). NCBI lineage: Eukaryota > Metazoa > Annelida > Polychaeta > Phyllodocida > Polynoidae > Branchipolynoe > Branchipolynoe longqiensis. The sequence goes on from CM059187.1 coordinate 9,771,186, forward strand.
ACTGGCCACATGGTGCAGGACTGGCCGCGGGGGAAGGGAGTGGGGCATGTAGGTGTGTGCTGTGGCTGTATAGGAGCGGGTAGGCAGGGGGGTTATGAGTTGAAGCAGGGGAGACAGTGTACGAAATGAGTGAGCATTACCGGCCTCTGAGGGGTTTGAGGGCCGGGAGACGGTTGCGGGGAGGGCGACGGGGAGGGCTGAACACGAGGAAGGGACACACCTGGAAGGGCCGCTATCTTCTCCAAGGTTTGTTTATTGTTGTTTTACGTCCTAGCAACATCAAAGGTCAGATCAGGACGGGTGGCGACTTTATAGTGCTGCCCCACTGGGATACCAGGCCGCCAGAACCATGACCTGATATCCCACTCAGTCACATTATCCTAACACTGAGCCAACCAGTCCTTGCCCTATCCCAAAATAATGCCATCGCCTGGCTAGGAAGCAACAAGGATCAATTTTTAAGATATTGGTTTTACTCGACCAGGCTTTGAACCCACGATCCCACGGTCTACCTAACATGGGAGACGGATGCTCTAACTCATTCGGCCATCCCGTCTGGTCTCTTCCTCAAGCATTACTAGATTTATTTGTTTCTTTGTTGTTTTACATCCTAGCAACATCTAAGGTCATATCAGGACGGGCGCATTACTAGAGAACACAGTTGAAACCCTCCTGTTTTCTTGGCGAAGCTGGAGTATTGTACCTTGCTGGTCTGCTAGTTCTCTCGCCGGTGGAGTGCCCGGAGTCTCTTGTACATGTTGTGCCGAACACTGAGGTTCAGTGTCCGAGTCATCCTCCTGTTGTTGAATGTGGCAGGACGAGTGCGCTCTCCGCGCTGGCTGTGTTCTTGTAGTTGAGGTGATTGCTTGATTGATTGGTGGTTGCTTTACACCACGTCGGCAGCGTAGGCCATATTCACGGCGAGAAATGTTTGTTTTTTGTTCAAACCATCGCTTTCACGTGTAAAAGCAGACAATCAATTATGTGCCAATAGATACTCATTAAATTAAAAAGATCACAATTATATATTTGTGGCCAAGGGAAACAAATTCCCGTAAAAAAAAGAAAGAAAGTGTTATTATTAATTGATAGAATTTATTTAGTAAATTATATGAGATGGTACAGACCAGCTGCCCTCAAAAAGGCTCAAATGTTTTCTTGTTTTACTTTAGTAAAAAGGTCATGCATACTATCTGCAGTGTAAAATTGTTGACGCAGGGCCAAAAAATCAACACAACTTAGTCAAATATGTTTGAGTGTCAGCGGGGACTGACACCCAATACATTCAGGGGGAGGCTCCCCCATGAGAAGAAAAGCATGTGTAAGCCACAAGTGGCCAATACGGCAGCGGCTAAGGACCACCTGGCACCACCGACCCCTCGCATGAGTCTGTGGTGGTTCAAGATCACAGTTCAGGGCCTTCTTTGCAGCCCAATCAGCTTGTTCATTTCCTTGTAATCCAGCATGGCCAGGCACCCAGCACAGATGGATGTCATAGCCATCTGTTGCCAGTTGGTTCATTTTATAAATGACCGTTGCTAGAATAGGGTGGTCCGTTTTCAGTCCAGCAACAGCCAGGAGGCATGAGAATGAATCATTGTACATAACAGTTAGTGTGGTTGGATACCTCTATACACTCCAATGCGAGAAGGAGTGCTTGGGCTTCCACTGTGAAAATCAAGTTCTGATCGGGGAAGCTTACAACAAATTTTTTCCGTCGGGACTGCCGCATTAGCTACCCGGCTTTGGTCTTTCGAACCATCAGTGTATATGGAGAGGTGGTCTGCAAACTGGCTTTGAATCTCTGCATGCAGTCCTTGGTATTCGAGTGGATGTGTCTCAGATTCCCTCAGTTCCGTGAGTCAGAGGATAATCAACGGTTTCCTCAACGACCACAGGGGGTGGGGGGTTGGGGAGTTGGGGGATGTTCTGGGATTTTGGCATCCTCCAAGAAGTCCAAATCCACGCCGAAGTTTCATTCGGAACCTCAGTGGCCGGATGCAATTCAGCCTGGCTTCATACCTGGATTTGTCAGGTGGCTCGAATAGACAATTGTGTGCGGGATTCAATGCATTGGTTTTTATCTTGACTACATATTGTATGGCCAGTTTGATTCTCCTGTTAGGTGATGGTTTGTTGACTTCGATGTAGAGGCTCTGAACCGGTGAGGTGTGGAAGGCCCCCCCCAAGGGCCAGGCCCTGGTGGTGCATGGTGTCTAGCAGCCCAATATACGATTTCCTTGCGGAACTGTATACTATGCTGCCATAATCCACTCGTGACCGAACCAATGTTTGGTACATGGAGAGCAGAACATCTCTGGCCCCTCTCCACATAGCACAGAGCCGTCGGGCCGACGGTGGCCATTGGCCGCCACACATTTTCCACCATCGATCCGACGGTGATGGCCCGCCGCTGGTTGCCATGCATTTTCCACATATTTGCCACCGTCGGCCCGACGGTGGTGGCCCGCCGCTCTTTGCCATTCGTTTTCCCCATATTTGCCACCGTTGGGCCGACAGTGGTGGCCCACCGCTGGTTGCCGTGCATTTTCCACCATCGGGCCACCGTCAGGTGTTCGCTGGTGATAGCTGGTGGAATTGAGTGTTCGAGTCAACTGGCCCTGATAGCACACAGCCGTCGGGCCGACGGTGGGTATTGGTCAGACAGTTGTCACTTTTTTTTAACCGTCGGGCCGACAGTGGCGGCTCGCCTCTGGTTGCCGTGCATTTTCCACATATTTGCCACCAGGCCGCCATCACCATGACCTGATATCCCACTCAGTCACATTATCCTGACACTGAGCCAACCAGTCCTTGCCCTATCCTAATAATGCCGAGCACCTGGCTAGGAAGCGACAAGTATACATTTTTATGTCATTGGTTTGACTCGACAAGGGTTTGAACCCACGACCCCCACGATCTACCAACAAGGAAAATGAGCGCTCTACCTCATTCGGCCATCCCGTCTGGTTTGTTATAAATGGTGTAGCCTTTAAGACTACAACTCTCAGAAGCTTTAATATAAGTTTCCATTCAATAAGAGATCCACGTGTCACTGTCATTTTGGAGCAGTGATAGGTGTTCTCCCCTTCGCCTTTGGTTTGGGGGAGAGACTTTGACTGTGGGTTTCCGCAGTCTCCAGGCATTTCAATATCAGCCAGCGCCTGATATTGGTTGAGGGTTAAGTTTTTTGAGATCGATGACCCCCTGGACATTTTGTCTGTAGCGGTCAAAGATCCCTTCGGAACTTGGTCCGATAAATTGTTCTTTTTCTTTTTGAGCATCGCCGGCTCGGCCAGCATCTGCACCGCAATACTATTATTATTTTTTTGAGTCGAAACCGGTGAAGCTTAAGGTTACAATAAGCAACACCTGAAGCAGCTATGAATGCCTTCAAAATTGATTTAGCTGTGACAGCTTCCTCGTATGTTATATTTATTAGCCATTGATCTACGTGTATGTGTGAAGCGGTAGCTGAACCATACTGGTCATAGCAATGTTATACTGTATGGATTTATTGAGTAATCTGTAATAAGTAACTACTAATCCCATTTAGTCAGTGCAATCATTTGAAAAGTGGATTTAACTAATCACTTTTTCTCTTAGGTGGTGAGGCATAATGATCACTCAGTATTACCCATATGCTATGCAGCTAAGTCTGCTCATCCAACTGATACAAGTTGGGTAATTTCCACTTTCAAAGTTAGAAGTGGAATTTTCCATCTTAAAATATAAAAAAGTAGGGTGTTTCCTAAGAAAAGCCAACACCCAGTAATGATTTTCCCCTTTTTTATTAAAGGTATCACTTGTGTGTTAAACAATTGCCCATTGGTAGTTGTATGTTGGGCTTAGTTAGGCCGTGTATTTTCCTTGCTTGCCCAAGGAATGTCCATTGTTGGTAGGTGTATGTCAGACTTTAAATGTCTGCTGGTCTGAGTGTATCTAGACAGCCTGTAAGGAGTGTATACTTATGCCTATCACACTCAATTATGGCCTCAGCCAATAGAGTTGATTACCTCATGGTTAATTACCTACCTCTACCTTGGCTGGATAGCTGGCCACAAGTCAGACTCTGTGTGTAAACACCCCAACCCTTACCAGCGTGTGTAACATTTCATCTGGGGAGGTCACTGCACCTCACTACAAATGTTTACCTAAAACTAAAAATATTCAGAGCCAACAAGTTATAACAGTAGGCCTATAAACATGATGTTTTTTTCAATAAAACTCATAGCATGTAGTGTTAGAATTGAAGCTTCAAAACCACAATATTAATTATACATAATTAGTTCAATAGCCATCAAAGGACATCAATAACAAATAAATATACTTTGATCTCACCAGGATTCGAAGTTCCAAATACGAATGGACCGATCTATAGACGAAGTGGCGATGAGCGGTTTGCGAATACAGACATCAAGACCCATTACTTGACCGTAATGAAAGGATTGTGAGAGCACTTCAAAGGTACCTTGGTCACCCTACATAAAATAGAGACGCAAGTATCGTCAATTAAAATAGGCACTGATCAGTACGATGCAAAACTGACAACTCATGTGAAAGTGATATAAAATTAGACCAAATAAAAGTAGCATAATCCGATGGATTTCAGTTCCTGCCATTAAAAAAAGTAAAAACATTAGGTTGACCATTATATTGTACCTTACTTTAGGTTGAGACAATGTTTATTTTAAAGGATTAACTTTGAGGTATTTGAAGGGAATTATATACATAATTAATTTTGGCATGCACCTCAAAATGACAGACACCATAGGCTGCAGCAGTAATAAGTTCTATTAAATTGACTTAGCCTACAAGTTCTATGCAGCAAGAAATGCTTAATGACTGCACCAGTATCTAAGTTGGACATGTCAGATCAAATCTAGGTAAATGCTTCGGTTTCTAAAATTTGATGATTTCAACGGACTATGCGCCCTTAACTTGAAGGTTAACTGCTCAGGGCTGCAATCTGAACTTTTCTTTTAACACTTTCATGCAATAACCACACAGTAAAGATAATGGTCTGAGAAATACCTTCCCAATGTCGGCTGCGCTGACGGTTATGGTGTAGAGTTGGTTTAGGTCTGTGCTGCACACCAGATTCTCCTCGGATGGGCTCACTGCAAGACAGTTGATTATCTGATTCTCTGCTTTACTTGGATCACAGCTGTTGGGGTCCTGAGGAATACGAACCTCACGGTTCTTCTTGAAAAATTCTTTGTCGTCAGTTTTTTCAAAAAGTTGTACAAGACCTGCTCCACATGCACAGGCAAAACCCTTTGAGTAGGCGACGACAGAAGTAACCTCAGGAGGTCTGGAGCTGGTAGTTTCATCGCCCACGTTTCCTGACATCCTGGAGAAAACAATGAATATATGCATATCAAGTAATGGGATAAACGATTAAATATGTGGAAATAGCAAACAGCAAGATTGGCTTCGCACTGATGACTTAGGAAATATTACTTCAGTTGTTTCAGAATCATATTTAACAGTGTCTGGTCGTTGCGTTTTGGGATGCATATTTTAATACATGAGGCCAACTATAATGGACTTTTAAATAGGAAAAACATACACCTTAGTTATAGAGGCCTACAACATTCGCTTATGAAATTGAAACGGGTAAATCAGTTGCACATACTTCTCTTTGTGTCCACCCTGTTTTGATTCCGTTGCGATATTGTATTCGTTCTTCAATTCTCCAGATTCAAATAAATATAACCGGCCAGCATCAGTTCCAACGATCACGCGTTCATCAGACACCCATGCTTGACAGAGGTAATTCTGTGGTTCCATCTTTTGGAAAGCGAATTGCTTCAAGTTTCCCTCACTGTAGCGGAATAATTTGAAAATTCCCTGCCCAACGACGCAAAGCTGAGTGTTGTCTTGTGGATTGAATGTGACCTATTAAAAGAAAAATCGAAATTTCCATGATAACAGTTGCCTAAATTCTGCCTTTACAGGATTTATCAAAATTCACCGCCATTGTCCATATTGCCGCGGTAATATGGGTAATTCGGGACCGAGTCGGAGCTGACCCTCCCTCCCCACCGCTACCACCACCTGACCTGACCTCCCCTCCCCCCCTGCTCACACACTCCCTGACCCGCCTCCCTACAGGCAGCACCACCACCGCTCTCACCCCTGCCCTCCTTACCTCCCCTGCCAGCCCACTTCTCCACAAGACAGCGGACCGACACGACCTCCCACCAATTTCCAGCCAGACGCCGACAGGCCGACCTCCAAACACCACGAGCAGCTCACCATGCCGCCACGAAAGAATACGTGACACGCTGCCGTAACGGCCCAGACCACCGACGCCACGGCCGACCCTGAACCGGCCCGGACACCGCGCCTATGCGGCCGACCCTGGTCAGTAGTAGCAAAAAACCCACCAACACAAAAAGACACGGACTCCGACGACGGATCGATGGCCAAGCAAATCGTCCGTGGCCGACTCCATTATGCAGCAAGCATCGCACGTGAAGGACATGGCGGAGTGGGTGCAGGCACTGGAGGCGACCAAACTGGCTGGCCATACGGCGAGCAGATCACCAGATGAAACACGCACCAAAAAACGGAGGAGACAGGATGATACCGACTCCCCACGATCCCCGCCGTCACCACGGGGTCGCAGGTTGCGCGACGCCTCAGACGACTCAAGCCACAGCAGCAGGCGGAAAGCCAAAGGACGACGCGCCCGAGACAGGGTCGACGAGAACACCGTCTCCTGCAGGAGCAGGACGGCCCACCGCACCTATTCAACGTCGTCCAGCGAGGAGGACCACCGGCACAAGGAATTCGTTGATGCCATACTGGATACAAACGCCGACGGACGCCCTAGCAACAGAGGTAGGAACACCTACGTTATTCGTGACGAGAAAAAGGGAAAAGTAGGTCTGGGGGAGAGTAATCAGCACTATCACGTATGAGGAAGGACCCGAAGCTCCCCCCACCACTGGATTAAGCCCATCCTAGACCACCAGGATGAGATATATACAACATGGCCGCGGAGTGGCAGTGGGAGACCTGCTTGGCCTGGTCAGAAAAAACATTTGCCATGATCGATGATGGCCGCCTCCCTAGAGGTTGGCGGGGCGGGACGACCAGGCCATAAAGGATCTCCAGAGAGGAGCATGCCTCGCCGGGATACGCAGAGAAGAGCAGAGACGAACAGCCAGATCCGAATTCTCTCATCGCACCCAACACAGGCAAGACGACCAAGCGGCAGCCACTACACCGTACAAAAGACCCGAATTCGCACCAGAAACCAACGGCCGCCCATGCCACAGGTGGAACTGGGGCAACGACTGTGGCTACACGGCAACACACGGGACAGGTAGCGAAAAATATGCGCGTGTGTGTGCTTAGTGCGCAAATAAATATCGCAAGTCGAACCCGCACCCAGCGTGGGGACGCTGACAACAGCCTCCAAACTCCCGCCAAAACACCACTTGGGACGCTACCAGACCGACCAACTCGCGCCAAAATGGGCGGCACTAGCCCCCGAGCACACCACGTGGCTCCAACCGACGTGGCGAGCAGCTCACCAAAACCCGAGACAGACGCCGCTAACGACTCTCCTCAAAGGCCCTGCACCCAACATCAGACGCCGCACCGCCCATTAACCCCCCCCCTCCCCCGCACGATAATGGGCCGTGAGGCGCCCAGACAGAACTACCACTACACACCACCGCGGACACTAATGCCACCATCCCCGGGGCAGGATGCGCACGCGCCCTCAACGGCCAAGACACGAACCAAAAAGTAACGGCCGAGACACACCACGTGGCGACCATCGACGCTCCCACCCACACCACCAACCCTCAACCCCCGCCCGAGAAGCCGCCCCCGCACCACTTACACCCGACAACCGACGGATACTCCGCCCACAACCCCACACCCACAAGACTCAACCCACCCACCACACCCCCCCAGCACGGCTGCAACCCCCCCTTACATCAACACACCCACAACCCCCCCGCTACACCACACCCACCCCCCGTGCAGCAGACACGCGCACCAAACTGCCCCAACCACGAACCACCGATGGACACGCCCCGATGTCGGAGAACAGATGTGACTACACTTAACACTGCAACTACCATGGCTCATACCCCACAACAACCGCCAACCAAGATATCAGTCGTAGTTCGCTACGACCCGACACAAACAACTGTCGCATGCCTTCAGCCATACGTTCGGCCCGCGACCCGACAACAGTCGGGCGGAGACGCACCCGATGCCACCGACCACGAACCACCCGATGCCCTCCTCACATATCACCAGCGAGAGAACGCCAACGAAGACATCGATGACATCACTGATGACGCAGTCAGCCAGCCTGCACCATCATACAACCCCCCCCCCCCCCACACACACACACACACACACACCGCTATCATATCGGAATATCCTGGACCGGTTCTGGCCCACCTCCCAGCCACGGATATGGAAAAACTATATATACATGTACATCTACGACGAGGTGTGAGAGACGGGCCTTCCCAACTACATATCCGCCCGGGTCCCCGTACCCTCTGACCGTAACATACAACGCTGGAGAGACCTGCTGAGTGACTACCACGACGACGACCAGCTCATCGACTTCTTGGAGTATGGGTGGCCGGCAGATTACACCACCGACGGCCCACCCGTCCCCTCCACGGCCCGCCCATCCCCTCCACACCAAACCAGCGCGAGGACCCCGAACATCTCGCATGGATCAGAAAGTACGTTCAAACCGAGTCGGCCAAGGGAGCCCTCATTGGGCCCTTCGACGAGCCCCCCTTTGCGCCCTGGGCCCAGGTCAGCCCGATTATAACCCCCCAAAGAAAAATACCGAAGAGAGGCGGGTCATCATCGACCTGAGCTTTCCAAGGGGCGTGAGCATCAACTCGGGGATCAGGAAGGGATTTTACCAGGGAAGGCCGGCAACCTACGCTCTTCCTAACATCGCTGACCTCACGGACGAGATCACCCGGGTGGGCGTTGGGGGCTACGTATGGACCATCGACCTCGTGAAAGCATACAGACAACTGCGCACCTGACCACTATCGGTGCCACTACTTGGCGTGGCGCTCGATGGTCTCACATACTTTGACATTGCCCCCCCATTTGGGTGCCGCACCTCCTTCATGGCCTGCGCTCGAACCACAAATGCGGTGGTCTACCTCTTACGTCGGCAGGGCCACTTCGTGCTGTGCTACCTCGACGACTTCGTTGGGGTAGCGGCAACCCAGCGAGAGGCGGACACCGCCTACGTCAATGCGATACAGCTTGCAGCAGACCTGGGCCTCGCCCTCTCGCCCCAAAAGTGCGTGCCCCCCAACCCGCACCTTGGAATGGCTCGGCTTTGTCGTAGACACAGAAGAAATGACGGTCAAAATCCCCCACCCCAAGCTCACTGACGTGGTTGACGAGTGCCACAGATGGACGACCGATGCCAAGGCGTCCAAGAAAGACCTCCCAACGCCTGGTGGGAAGACTACAGCATGTCACCAGATGTGTCCGCCCAGCGCGGAGATTCATGAACCGCATACTGGATGCCCTCAGGCAGGAACCCCACGCCGGGAGACACCCATCACACCTGACATGACCAAGGACATCCAATGGTTCTTGACATACGCCGAGTCATCCAACGGCGTCGTCCTCCTACTCTTCCCTGAAGGCCGGTGGCGCCCACTCACCCGCAGGCTACCTATCCGAGGCCTACTCCCCTGATTACCTTGACAACCACCACACAATACACCAGCTTGAGGCACTCAACCTCATCGTTGCACTCCATGCACGATCACCCCCGAACCCACAGGACTACGCGATCATAGTCAACACTGACAATCAGTCCTCCCAGATCGTCCTCACATCTGGAGCTGGCAGAGACCCCATCCTCTGTGCCTGCGCGAGGGCAGTATGGACATTCCCCACACTTCGCTCTTGTGAGGTCCAGGTTGTTCACAAGCCGTGGGGCCGAGATCGCCTTCGCCAATGCCCTCAGCAGGGCACCATTCGACGACGTCGCGCGCCGGAGGGCCGACCGGTTTGTGGAAGACATGGACCTCACACGCATAAGGGTCCGCCATGACTCAGGCATCCTGGCAGGAAACCTGTAGCCTGGGGAGATCGTACAAATTTGCCTCTCTCTCCCCAGGCACACACAGCGACAACCAAGACGTCATCCGACTCTTCCGAGCCGGGCTCGCACCCGGCACCTGGCACAACAAGATCTTCCAGACCAATACGTACCTGCGGCACGCACAAACTGCCTCATATAACCCCCTCCGCCCCAAACAGATGGACGTCGCCGCGTATGTGTCCCACCTCGCCGATGCCCTATCTGCACCTGGGGCTGTCATGAACTACCTCAGCGCCGCTCGGACATGGGTCAGCCTTTGCACGGGGGCAACTGCCCCATTCGACACGTACCTAGTCGCCACCATCAAACGGGGGGTGCTCAAGGTATCGCACCACGTGGCTCGACAAGCCCGGCCCCTCACGGTGACACAACTGCAGACCACCCTAGACTACCTGGCTGCCGCGGGCCCCAGCGCTCACGTCCTGTCGTCCGCCCTCCTAATGGGCTACTTCACCCTACTGAGGCAAGGAAACCTCCTCGTGACCGGACGAAGGCATGACCGGGGCACACCATCAAGGGCGACGACGTCACTGACCACACGACCCACGTCAACGTCCGCTCAACAAAGAGATCACGATCACCTCTCAACGCCTACAACCTCCAGATCCCCTGGGTCTCAGACTGCAACGGCAACGCTCAAGGATGTCCAAGACATCGGCCACTGGCGCTCAAACGCCGTACATCAATACGTGCGAGCCAACGCATTCTCGGCCGCGACCCAGGCCCTCTCAACACTATTTGGTTGAGGCCCAGATCACCACCTAACCCACACCTCCCTCAGACCATGGCCTATTGACCCTATCCCATCCCTTCCTGCCCCCTGCTCCCCCCTAGACCTCATCATACATAATCCTCCCCGCCCACACGACCTACACTACCGACCTACCCCATACCGTTATGCTTACCTATATACCTGACCGCATACCTGATGCACATGTCTCCTATTCTTCACATTGTTACATATATACTCACATTGTACCAGTCATACTATCTGACCGCTTAATCTCATGTACCTATTGCCTATTGACTGCCTACTTATTGTTACTTATACCCTATCGCATTTCAACTACCTACCACTTGACTGTAGATCTTAACCTATACAAACTCCAATAAATTTCCATACTATAGCTCCGTCTCGTGTCTTGAATTATATCTTTTACCAAAATAATTGTTGATACAGTTGGCTAATCATGGCCCTTATTAACTATGCAGATATTTGTTGTGTAAATTACTAGCAAAGCCCTGAGCTGCTGCCACCCCGGATCCTCGCTTGCTCTCCGGTGGGTTTTCCCCCCCGTACCACCCACCCCAATGGGCCCCCCCTCCCCTGCCACCACCCTTAACCATCATGAACAAACCATCAACACACCGAACATCCTACACAACTATCAATCTGTTTAAACATATCGAAAATTATATAAGACAGACAAAATGTCTTGTCAACTCTGAACTTAACTTGTTTTATAAGAGAAAAAAATGTAACCCACAACGATTATTTGAGTTGCCCCGAGTATACACCTTCTACTCGGTGCTGCTCCTCATTTTTGCATGAACTACAGTGACTGTTGCTGTACATTATACAGCAGGAGCCACTCCCTTAATTCTACAGGATCGGTGCTGTAACTAATACAGCACTGATCAAACTTATTCTAATAGTAAGATCGCCGGAAGACCAGTGCCCCGGCGCTGACAAATGTCATGTTCAGATGAATAAATACTTTACCAACAAAAAATAAAAAATCTAAATGGACTGACGAATTAAGTGATAGGCCTACATTTGCCTAAGTTATACATAATTACTACTACATCAATGGTATAGCATATTATAATTGAAATACATGACTATAGGGGGTTATTAAAACTTGATAGTAACAAGACTTGTGGTGCTGACAATATTTATGCAGACCATCTCAAATATGCCAGCTCAAGAGTTTTTTTTCATGTTAGCCTCACAGGGTTTCTCATACATGGAATTGATACTAGATCTCTGTTATTCTTGTACCAGTAATTAAGGACAAGATTGGAAGGATTAACAGTAAGGATAATTATACACCTATAGCACTTGCTAGTATTTTGTCAAAAATATTTGAAAATGTACTGCTAGATAGACTGGAGTTGTATTTAAAAACAAATGATAATCAATATGGCTTCAAGCGAAAGCATGGAACAGATATGTGCATTTATGCTCTTAAGGAGAGTATACAGAAGTACCATAGTTTAAATTCTACTATGGTTTTGTGTTTTCTTGACACTCTAAGGCATTTGATAGAGTGAATCATGCAAAACTGTTTGAACTAGTGCAGCGTGGTACTCCAGGCAATCTAATCAGGATATTAAGATTTTGGTATTCACACCAATCAATGGTAGTCAGGTGGGGTGATGCCATGTCAAAACAGTTCCAAGTCAGTAATGGTGTATGTCATGGAGGGATATTGTCCCCCTATATTTTTAAAGTTGCATGTTCCGATGGCATCTGAATTTTTATTTTATTTTTGAGATAAATATATCAAATTGATCATTATAACTTACTAATCATTAATCCGGAGTAATTTTGAGGAAAAATGGCTAGTTTTGAAGCAATTGGAGCTGAAAGAACTCATAATACTTTCGACAAGCTTCCCAAAAATCCTCTCGCTATGACGCGCATTGACGTCTCGCGATGACCACATGATGTGGAATGACCTAAATAAAATATAGCCTGGGAACCTTTTTTTTCTACCGATGGCACCATTGCGCCATGATTCGTTTCTTGTCATGTGATGTGGGCTGACTTAATGATTATCAAATGTATTGTTCCCGGATAATAATATACATAATTATTACATCACTCTTATTCAAATTTGTAACAATTATTTAATACAAAATTCCATGCAACTTTATATCAACCAGGCTATGGTGCCAGCAATACTACTACTGGACATCCTGGAACCTGACTAGGTACTTGGAATGAGGGTCAAGGCTACTGAGGCCACGAGATTGACCTAATTAATTATTGGCTTCCTTGTGTGATGGGTTTCTCAAAGTAGGATGAGGTAGTAAATTCACTGATTATTCTATTTATGCTGTACCAAATCACTTGTTAATGCACCAATATCTAAGATGGATATATATATAATCAAATTAAGAAACATGTTTTGGTTTTGACAAATAAATACTTGATCGGGCCATGCAACTTTAATGTTTATATGGATGACTTGTCGAAAAGGTTAAATCATTGTAAACTGGATGTATTAATGGATTATTACTTCTAAATCATCTTATGTATGCCGATGACTTGGTAATATTCTCACCATATATTAGTGGACTGCAAATGCTACTTAATATATCCTCTTGTAAAAATATATGACCTAAATTACAGTAACTTCTATAGAGCCATTCGACTAAGCAGAATACACTCCACTATCAAATTAGCACGTGCAATAAGGATACGTATGTATGTACTACCTGGACAGTTCTTACCTGATAAATAGGCGAGTTCGTTTGTGGATTAGTTGTCTTTGTGTTTGCCATTACTTTTGACTTCTCCCAGGTCCAATAAAGCAGGGTCCAATCAGGGCGACCTCCCTGGGCTATCAGGTATTTAGAATCGGGAGAAAATGCCAGGCTGACATACTTGTTCGACTGCACTTCACTAGAGCTGAGGATCTTCCGTTTTCTGAGCGAATGTAGGTCGTATATGGTGATTGTTGCCTTTTCTCCTCTTTCAGCGATTGCTACATATCGCCTGTTTGGACTTACCGCCATTGCAGACATGCCATCACTCTTATCAGAACCAGGAATGAACTTTTGGGTCTTCTGATCAATGTTGTAGAGAATACAGTTTGCACCTGACGGATATACGATCGTCTGTTCATCGTGGTAAGCAATGTTCCCAGTAACTGCAGCCTTCAAGCCAAATATATGGCGTGGCTGTGCTGCAGCGATCGACATGGTGAAATCGGTGTGGCCCTGCTATTTTCTGCAAATGCAAATATACATGAATGTAAGTCAGCGCTTGACAATAAATCTGAGTTACAAAAATAGTGGCCAGCCCCACAAAGTAGCCCCGGTCTGAACCAAACTTGTTGCATACCGGTACAAGAATCGTCTGATTTCCTGAGGAAATGCATATATCCCCATCTACATGTACATGTTTCTTGAAGGCAGAGAAAAAAAAAACATGCGTCAAGTTGTCATTTACAAATCCCTTCATTGGTACATGTAATATTTGCTTCTTATAGGCAACACACGACCGTTAATTTGCCTTGTTGTCTCGAATAGGGCTGTGTTGGGTAACCCATGTTGGCATGTGTATGCCTCATTCAGAAAGTGTGCATGCGATGGTCAATATAGAGGTATATATTTGGCTAATTTTTATTGAAAAAAACATAGATCGTTACGATAAGACATTGTTTATTATGACCAACCTACAAAATAGTCTATATTTTGTCAATTGTTCTGTCATACAATACGTTGCCTAGTTTACTCTGGCACAACATCCGATCAACTCCGATTAGAGTTGGGTTTCTTTCTGAAGAAACCTATTTCTTCCGGGACGGTGGAAGAAACCTGGAAGAAAGTATTTCGTTCAGTTTCTTCCACTTTCTTCCAGAAGAAATGGAATAAACCAGGAAGAAACATGGAATAAAGTTGAAATATAAAACAAATCTATAGTTGCAATAATGTCTGGTGGAATAAACTTTGACACATGGATCTATAGTGGGATAAATACGTAGCTGATACTATATCTGGTGGAATAAAGACTTATACACAAATATATGATGGAAGAAACATTGATGGAAGATACACACAAATACTTTGTGGAAGAAACAGCATTGCACAATATTTTATACCTGGTAGAAGAAACAGTGTACATTGTACATATAATCAAACAACCACAAAAACAAATCATTTAAAATAATTTATTTACAATCAGCTTATAGTATTTCTGGGTTACTCGGCTGCTCAGAGCCCCAGTGAATACCATAAAACTCTCCCCTTCATCTCACCTGTGATGCCTCCCTTAATCAACCCTTTAATCGAACCCACCAACAAACCCATAAGGAAGAAAGGTAAGACAAGTCACACAAGATTAACAGTGAAGAAGTTGTGCTTTATTGGCATCAACTCCTGTCCACCTATATGTGACCTATCACCCTCACTCCTCACCTTCTGTCCACACATAATCTCATTACCTCTTTAGCCTGTCTATGAATCAGTGCCTACATCCCATGGAACCGCAGTCCCTTGGTTGTTGCACTTAGGTCAATTTGGATATATGAATTTTGGTAGAATCAGACAGAGTGTCTGGGGTCCTGCTTTAGAGTAGGTGTGACTCACTCAAGAGCCAGGAGTAGAGTGATCCCTCTCCAGTGTGCCTCGAGCAGGGTCTAGAATAATGAATTAAATCTCAAAGTGAGGCTAGTGTGGTCAGAGGGCCAAGTGAGTGTAGGTGACTGGTCATCCCCACAGCCAGCCAATCAGGCACCCCCACAGTCTGGGTGGGTGGCACCCCCCCCCCCCCAGTAGTGGTGGCTGTCACTCAACCCAGCTGCAGGTGGTGTTCTGTGTGTATATATGCAGATTAGGCTGGTGTGCCTGCCCAGTTGTCATGTAGGGACAGGTATCTGCAGACAGTTACAATAGATCTCTGTTAAAATGGTCTTTTCTCCAATTGCACTCTTTATGGATGCATAGAGAAACATTTCAACAATCATGTACTGCCTCTTATATAGGAACATCTCTTCACTAATCTCAGGCATCATGCATGAACATATATTTCACATAGCTTATATCATGTCATAATGGGAGTGGGATATTATTACTTTTAGTTTACATAACATTGTCACCAATCCGTACCCAAGAATAATAATGCTCTCTGCCAATATATAATTCTGAACCGAAAATCCGTATATTTTTACAAGCTGTTTACAATATGCATTCTAATAAACTCAGCACTAACAGTAAATATTACAAGCATAACGCTTAAGCCACTGTAGTGTCACACCTCGCCGGATTGAGGAAACGGAAAGAAACCGAACAAAGTCCGTTGATATCCGACAAAGTCCGGTTTGAACACGCACAAAACTTGGAACCGATGGTGCTGGATTGACGTCTATGGTTCGTCCAGTTTGAGTTTGTTTTGTCCGTTGGCTATCCATTCATGTCCATTCGTCCGGCGGCCTTTGACCCGATATCGCAACATTTTGACAAATTTTAATACATTTTGATACTTATCACACCCGAACACCACGGACTAGACAATTCTGTCCGTTGCTCAATCCGGCGAGTTGTGACAAGGCGCTTTACAGGCACCACACTATAATGATGCTAGTTTTTAAATAATCATTACCAACAAAGTTCAGTCGGCACTTAAGAAGCCCAAAGCTTACAGACTTCAGTCTTTTCTCATCTACAATCAGTCTTGATTTATTGTGGCATATCAGTATTCCAGATCACACATGCCTCTGAGCATTCTGTAACAAAACACCAGTTTATGCATTTTCCCTGTGCCAAGGTTGTTCCTAAGGTTTGACTGGATGATTCAAAGGGTACCTACTAAAGGCCCTCTCGGTGGATGCTGAGGACGCACATGCAGAATGCAGGGTGACCATAAGATCAATGAATCGCTCTGGAATATCTGATGCAGCTACAACTCCTTTCCACCATGTCACTGCCTTCATGTTCCTTGGTACTGCTCTAAAAAAGGTTGATGGGTATGGTTGAGTTTCTGCCTGGAAGGAGATTGCTTGTGGAAGGAAACTCTCATTCCTGTCTGTGAGTCAAACATGGGAAGACTCCACCTGGGTTTGAGTCATGTCTCCACCCATATACGTTGGGTGTAGCATGGTAGGCTACCAGGTGGCAGAACTGTATGGCTGGGTCAAACCTCTTCCTAACTTTTTCCCTGCTGATATCAAGTTTTTTCCCCCCACCAGATATTAGAGCGTCAGTGTTTCTTCCACTAGATATCTTATGTACCCCCAACCCCACCCACCACATATGCTGCATACAACTGCTTATCAGACTGCTACTGCTTTACATTTGCTTAAACAGTGTTTAAATTCATTCCAAATGAGTTTAAACTAATTATATATACATTTAAGAGTTTCTTCCAGTTTCTTCTGCTTTTAGATGGAAGAAACTATTTTTGGCAGGACGATTTTTTCCATGGTTTCTTCCGGATTTTTCCACCAGACAGAAGAAACTTGCCAACCCTGACTCCGATTAATTTGGTCCATACCTAATCTAGCCTAAGACTAGAAACCCATTGTATCAGTCTTAAACTGCCCTTACGTTCTCTTTGGAGATCAGTACATGTAATTTAGTAGTTACAATATATATGTTAAAATATGATACTGGAGAGATTGCAGACACCTACCTACATTTCATGTTATACTAACACAGCTATATGTGTGTTAATATTACATATCTTTTGTCAAACATATAGTTTATGGACAGGAGACATGCATAGGGAAATTTGGTTTTGTTTATTTATAAACTTTACAGTTAAACTAGACTACCTGTAAGTTGGCATATTACGTAAATTCTGACGAATCTTATGAATACGAAGTCAATGATCAGGGGAGAGATATAAATAGACCGCACTCACCAGTCCAGTCAGCATTCATAGTATGAGGATTAAAAAACCTAAAAATAAAGTAGATAATCAATACAAACCAATCCATAACCTAGTCTTAGTAATGTTGTAAGTAATCTTTTATCAATCATTCATCTAGATCCTGCAATTTTAGAGTAATACCAAGCCTAGGTGGGGCTGTGTGAGCCCTGATTATTGACTTCGTATTCATAAGATTTGTAAGAATCTAATTAATATGTCAACTTACAGGTAAGTCTAGTTTAACTGTAATATTCTTACTTCATCTTCTGAATACCAGAAGTTAACAAGCAGGAGAGAGATTTCATAGATCTTAAATTTCTTAGTCCGAATCAATGTGATATTAATTTAATACCAACTTTTTCCTATTTTCTTGTTCTCATTAAACTGCCGTGAAAACCATTATAACTTCCAATTTCAAACAAATGTGTGTACAATTATATTATTAAGAATTTCTCTTTGAAACAAACAGTTTATAGTATAGCAACCCACTGAATATTTTGCATGATCACACACTTGCACCATAAAAGTAACACTAGTTTGAATGATAGGTATGACCCTTTCCATAATCATCAAGACAACCGATACCTCATCGTCAAAATTGTTTGCTTTTTTGTTTGTTCATTAGTTTGTTTATTGGCGTTTTCGATCCTGCCAACATCTAAGGTCATATCAGGATATGTACTGACTGGTAACAGTGTACACTCATGGCGACTTCATAGTGCTGCCCCACTGAGGGATCCAACTGCTGGCACCATGACCCATTTCCCATTCAGTTACATTATCCTGATACTGAGCTAACAAGTCCTTGCCCTATCCTAGTAATTTCGAGCACAAGGCTAGGTAACAACAAGTATCACTTTTGTTAGTCATTGGTTTGACTCGGCTGGGATTCAAACTCCCGACCTTCCGCACGGGAAGCCCTGTGCTCTACGGATTGGGCCCCCGCATTCAGTCATTGTACATTACTTGATTCAGCTGAGGAATTTTAAATCACGGACAATTGGCGCATAATTTTAAAATTGTGGTTAATTCGGCGGCAAAGCCAGTGCTGACCCCTGGGTGCTACTCCACACACTCAGAGGGACGCCTTTGCCCCACCACTCGGGCACTCGGCCCGGTTCCTCCAACCTGTAACCGTTCTTGAGCCAGGGAAACGAACGAAAAGGAAGGGAAAAGCCAGGGAATGCCAGGGAAAAGTCATGAAAAGATGACCAACTGTACGAGCTACCAAGACCAAGTAAGTTGTCGCCCGTATTTCATCAAACGGGCGCCGACTAGCTGTATTATCGCCCCATGTGCGATGTCAGCTCCCGACTGGTAACAGGGTTGCTCCACCCTGTAACGCTTGCCCGAGCACCTTCAATCCAACATGATTCAAACCCACGTTACTACACCACTACGGGAGGACCGTACAAAGTTTCAAACCTGCATCCTCCCTTAAAAGTGTTGGGCGACAACAAACGGAGACAGTGTGTCACAACATGTGTGTTAGCTCCCGACTGGCCTGCACACACCAAAATGACGCTGCCCGACCCGGTGTGGCGTGCTCGGCCGTGTCCCGTGCTCGGCCGTGTACGTGGGCTCGGACTCAGGGCATTGTCGGTGGTCGTGAGTAATTTCATACAGAAAATACAGGAAAAGTGAAATGTCTCTGAAGGCACACCACCTGGGAACGGATCGCTTGGTACGCGTATAGAAAACATCTTCACCAAGGAGATTATATTAAGTTTATAAAGTTAGGGTTCTTGATTTCTATTAATTTTGATTAATAGAGAGACAGCTCCGGCAGGAAATAATTCACACGTTGCTTTATGGAGACCTCTAGGAGCTCTTGTGCGAATTTGGCTACTGTGGGCGTGTGGCGAACATATGAACAGAATTATCGGCGTTAAACCGTTAAAACTTACGGTATGCTAGATTGACAGTCGCCATTGTTTAGGGTCGGACCTTGGCTTAGTGGCTCCATTAATCCTCGCCCGCGCCGGCGTCCCCCTCACGCCTCGGGACGTCACCCCCCTCCTCCGCGCCGCCTTGGGCGCGGCCCTCGTGCCCCGCGCCGAGGAATTCACCCTGCACGGCCTCCGCCGAGGCACCGCGCAGGCGTGCGCGTCGAGGGGCGTGGACCTCTCCGCCATCATGGCCCAGGGCACCTGGGAGTCCGACGCGGTGCACATGTACGTGCCCCGTCAGGTGACCTTGGTCGCCCCGAGAGCCTTGGCCTTGTGTTTTGGGTCGGCTCCCGGGCCTACCTCCTCCCAGGTCCCTCCGGGCCCCTCTGCGGATGTGGACGAGGTGGACTGACCTGCCCAAGAACATTTGCATGCCCTATACGTACCCCCTTGCTTCATACTGATTCTGTACCTGTTTTGCCCAATAAACCCTTCCTTTACTCCCACATCCGTCTCGGGCTTCCTCTGTCCGGATCGGCTCATAATTCTGAATTGTGGTTGATCCGGCGGGAAGCTCGAGACGCCCCCTACCAGGCCTCCGGGAACTGTCCTGTTAAAACCCAAGAACGCTGGGGGATACGAAGTCTTGTGTAGACTTGTTCCTACAAGTTCATCAAATGAATAATCTGTGTGTTTAGTGGCGTCCTTTGAGTTAAACGAGTATATTTTATGAATTGGACATGCGTGAGTTACGGAGCTGTTGACAGCCGTATCACGTTCAAACCACCGGCTCTCGCCTGATCATAGTGACAGTGCGTTAGTGATACCAACCGAGGCACCCATAGTACGACAGAAAGTCTGCAAACACCTTTGACCTGAATTGTTGTCAAAAGTGACAGGGCTTGACTTAATCTAAGAGCCTACGTTGCCATCACCCTTGTTGGACGTGAGGGTGAATCTTCTCGCTAGGATGCACCCCATCTCTGGCGCTGACGGCGTCATCATGACACCACCTGAGGCAGCTACACCACACGGGAGGACTATGGGGATTCGAACCTGATCCCCGGATCTGACACACATCAGGTGCCGGCTCGCTCCCTACTGTTTGGCCGAGCGACCTGGAACCTGGGCGAATGTCATGAAAATGGTTTAATGTGCACATTTGCTGCAGAGGTGTGGGCAGCCCCGGGCCGGCCGTGCGCCTCTGTGCCTTGGGCGCCGCCTCCCACGCCATCCTCAATTGACGTTGATATCGCATCAGAGCAACATCACCCACGTCAACCACATCAAACATGCCAGTGACCATACTATGGTCAACACGCACCCAGGCCATCAATGCGTGATGTAACGGTCACGTCGCCCCAGTCGTGCACATATACTGCAACGTCCGCGATGTCACCACACCGAAGTCGTCACACGCATCACTCATGTCCATGAGGTCACTACGACCACGATGTGACCCATGTCCACGGCATCACCCATGTCCAAGACATCACCCGTGTCCATGAGGCCACCCACATCAGTCTCAGGAGTGATGTCACCCACGTCCACAAGATCACCCACGTCATCACCCACGTCACCCAAGCCAAAAAAACGACGCCAACGACATCACCCATGTCCATGACGCCACCCGCATCACTCTCGTTGGTGATGTCACCCACGATAAAAAGGTCACCCATGTCACCCAAGCCAAAATGATGCCGACGGCATCACCCATGTCCATGATGCCACCCGCATCACTCTTGTCGGTGATGTCACCCACGTTCAAAAGGTCACCCACGTCACCCACCCGCATCACTCTCGTCAGTGATGTCGCCCACATTCAAGTTGTCACGCGCGTCACTCATGATCCATGAGGTCACCATGACCACGGTGTGGCCCAGGTCCACGGCATCACCCATGTCCATGGCGCCACCCACATCACTCTCAGCAATGATGTCACCCACGTCCACAAGGTTACCCACAGCACCCACATCACTCGCGCCCATGACGTTACCCGTGTCCAGTGTCACCCACGGCCAAGACATCACCCACGGCCATGGCGCAATCCACATCACTCTCGGCAATGATGTCACCCGCATCCACAATGTCACCCACAACGTTACCCGTGGCGCCCGTGCCCATGGCGTCAATGACATCGCCCGCAATGCCACCCATGTCCGCGGCGTCACCCATGTCAGTCACCATGCCCATGGCGCCGCCCATGTCCATGTCGCCTGGGCAAAAATGATGCCAACGGCATCACCCATGTCCATGACAACACCCACATCACTCTCGTCGGTGATGTCACCCACGTTGACAATGTCACCCACGTCACTCGCGCCCACGATGTTGCCCATGTCACCTGCGCTGGTGACGCCAGCGGCATCGGCCGCAACGCCACCCGCATCCACAGCGTCACCCACGTCATCACCATCTCCCTGGTGTCACCTGTGCCCATGTCAACCAAGCCAAAACGACGCCAACGGGGACCCCCGACATCGTCCACGGCATCAGCCATGTCAGAACCATCACCCACATCGACCAGGCCAAAGGAACTACCATCCCCTCCGAACACGAGTGAGCAGGAGCCCGGGCAACCCCCATGTTGTACCGGCGACACCCAGCTCACCGCCGTCACCAGACCGGGCCTGGCACTGTAGTGCAGGGCCTGGGCTCCCCTGCGGGTGCCCTCAGGCACCCCAGCAGTCATCGCCACTCTGACATCCTACTGACCCTGCAGCAGTTTAGTGCTGCTCAGGGAAGCCCTGGAGGATGTGGCTGTCCCGGGGCTGATTCATACTGCACGATCTCGCAGGGGGCGGTCTGGGCGTGCGCAGCCCGTGAGATGGGCCTAAGGGCACTAATGGCCTCGAAGCTGGAGTCGGACACGATTCACTCCAATTACCTCCTGGGGTAACCTCGGTCACCCCCCGAGCCCTGGCTTTGTGTTTGGCTCGGCTCGGGGCTCCCCCTCGGTGGCTTCGAACCCGTGACCTGCGCTTCCCTCTGCAGAGATGTAGGAGGTTGCTTGAAGGAATTAACTATCTATGACCTAGAACTACCCTAAAACTGACTAAGATTGTATAACAGTGTTATGTGAATAAAACCTCCATTTCCCCGCTGCTCTTTGGAGCCCGGGAGTTTGACTCACATGACCTACCAAAACAGGAGGCAGACACTCAACTCATTCGTTCATCCCATCTGGGTCTGTCATATAATGTTGATGTGTACTACTTTCGGGGGGGGGGGGGAGGGGGGGAAGTGGTGGAGGGTCTGGAAAAGTAGTACTCTTTGTACTTTTTTGAGAATGTTGACAACTTTGGATGGCCCCATAGCTGCTAATATCCTCATGATACAAATTCTAAACTTTACAGCCTGGGTCATCTCAACACACATTGATACTTTAGCTAAAAGTAAAACTTGTGGTGAACCTTCAATGACGAACCTGAATCTGAATTTTCCACTGAGGCTAGGTTCTGAAGGAAGGAAGCCAGACACAGGAGTGGGAAAATGGGTTATTGAGTAATTTAATTATCAATGTTGTCCAGTGTTACAGGTTCGTTCAATCATCTATTTGGACAATATCAAGGGGAGCTCGACCAGGGAGACCTCAGAGCCGACCCAAAACACAGGGACAGCGCTCGGGGGGGGGGGGGATCCGAAGGGGGAGCACCTTGGAATGTAGTTGTAGACGGTATCAGACTCTCAGGTCCACTGTGCCATTATGGCCAAAAGGTTGACTCCCCTTGTGGAGCAGGCTTGGGCGCCTCCCTTCCGGAGGCCATGGATCATGAATCACATCACCTCCGGGACTCCTGTTCTTTTGAGGGTGCTGCGCAGCAGTGGGGTGAGGTTATGCGCGGTGAGGGGAGTGCTCCAGGAACTCTGGGGCATTGGAGGGGCCAGGGACCTGGGTCAGTGCCCGCGAGCATGCACGGACGGGGCAGATGGGGTATGAGGGAAGAGCGGGGACAAACAGGGAGACCGCCTGAGCCGGCAACCTATCGTCTTCGATAAGGAGACGGTCACCCGCAGGCCACCGGGGACCTCATGGAAGTCGTCCAGCCTCAGGATGTGGGGCCTCCCCACATCGTGTAGGAAGGGGGGAGCAGGTTTGACTGCTTGAGGAAGGCAAAGAACGCGGTCATGATTGCAGCCCAGGGCACCACACCGCGATAGCCCAGGGAGCGGACCGGGTTGGTTGGTTGTTGAAGTTGGATGACGGGGAACATTGCTAGGGCTACGGAGGGCGCCCTCCAGGACAGCGAAGAGCTTCTTGGCGCCCTTCCTCACCTTCTTGGGGAAGGGAGCGTCAAAGGGGGCTGAGTTTCCCCCAGCCTCCCGCAGCCAGGAGCGTGCCCCCGAAAGGACATTCACCACCAAGGGCAGCGACAGCAACTCACGATGCAGGATTTGTTTGTTGTTTTACATCCTAGCAACATCTAAGGTCATATCAGGACAATGCAGGAAGGACATGAAGTGGTTTACTAGATTCTGACGCATGCGCAGAAGCGAGGGACATGTCTGAGCACGGGAACACGCTGAAACCACCACACCGGCTTCGCAGTGTTTGAATTTGCGTCAGAGTGCAGCCCTGCCTCACGCGCCTCAGTCAGGTCACACAACGTGTAGAATCTGATGCGTTTCCTCGCCGTTAGCGTGGACATGGTACCCGCTGTCTGTTCGTTTCGGACGAATACCCCGCAGCGGGGCATTCTGCCAGTTTTCGTTAAGTTGCCTACGCGATCAATGTTATTGTTTTGCTTCCGGGTGGCGTGGGTATCGGCATTGCGGTTTGGGCTCTACGCTGTCGCTTCCGTGCATGCGTGGATGTCCTGCGCATGCGCCAAATTCGACCGACGCTTTCAAACTGCACAATGTTGCGGTTTGGGGTCTCCATCGGTTTCAGCTCTATGCTGTCGCTTCTGCGCATGCGTGGATGCCCTGCGCATGCGCCAAATTCGACCGGTGCTTTCAACTGCACTTTTTATATCTTCTTTCTTCTTTTTACTATCTCGAGCTTTTAATTATTAGCCGTGTTCACACACGGGCGTTAAGTCGCCTCAACTAGTTCGCCTTGTCTAGTTCGGCTCACATTCGTCGTGTGGACGCGACGCTGAGGTGCATTAGGGCTGATTCGCCTCATCTAGTTCGCTTCAAGTAAACCACGTCGTGAGGTAGTCCAGATGAACCGAACTAGCTTAAGTCGGCCCAAGTTACTAGTGTGAATGGTAGCGGCTTAGATGAGCCGGATTAAGAACGTCACACGCATGCGCAGTCGAGACCTGAGTTTGTTGACTTTCCTGGTGATCAAAAGCGCATATTATATAATTTGGTCTATGATAGAGCTAGCTGTGCACAGATATTTTTTTCATCATTTATTTTTAGGATTTCACTGCCCAGCAGAAGTTTTGACTGTTCCAAAACAATACGATTCAGTCCATACATATCTAGGTCGAACCCACACTCTCTCGTGGCGACGTTGACTAACCGAAACTGGTGCTGGTCAGTATGGACTTGCTCATGCGCAGATATCAATTTCCGCCTTAAACCGCCCCAAGTACTGCGTGTGTGGACACGACACACTTTCACGCCTAGTTCGCCTCATCTAGTTCGCCATATCTAGTTCGGCCTAAAGTTGTGCTGTGTGAACACGGCTATTGTTTCATATATCTCAGGGAGGGGGGGTACTTCATCTTTTTTTTGGTACTATATCACGAAGGGGAGGAAATTATTTTAATAATTATTTTTGTATCTCTGAGAGTGGGGGGGGGGGGGGGGGAGTAATTCTTGTTTATTTTTGTTCCTATCTCGTGGGGGGGGGGGGGGGTTATTCAATTATTTTTGTATCTCTGAGTGGTTGGTGGGGGGGGGGGGAATTCTTGTTTATTTTTGTTACTACCTCGGGAGGGGATTATTTTTATTAATTATTTTTGTATCTGAGAAGGTGGGGGGGGGGCTGATTCTTTTGTATCGCTGAGGTGGGGGGGTATATTATTTATCTATTCATGGCTTGGTTTGGGGGGGGGGGGTTATTTCCTACCTCTATTCACACAGCGACTGGTTTGGTTTTGCGGGGAGGGGGGGGATCTTTTAATTATTGTTTCATATATCTCGAGGACGGGGGTACTTCATCTTCTTTTTACTATCTCGCGAGGGGCAGGAGATTATTTTAATAATTATTTTTGTATCTCTGAGAGTTGGGGGTGGGGGGTAAATTCTTATTTATTTTTGTTCCTATCTCGGGAGGGGGGAGGAGGGGATTATTTTAATAATTAATTTTGTATCTCTGAAAGGGGGGGTAATTCTTGTTTATTTTTGTTCCCAACTCGGGAGGGGAAGGGGATTATTTTAATAATTGAAAAGGGGGTGGGGTGATTTTTTTTTGTATTGCTCAGGTGAAGGGGGTACTTTTATTTATCTATTCATGGCTTGGTTTTGGGGGGGGGGGATGGGGTGTTATTTCCTACCTCTATTCACACAGCGGCTGGCTTCAGGGGGGGGGGGCGGGCTTTTACAATACATTCTTTTAATTATCGTTTCATATATCTCGGGGAGGGAGTGTACTTCATCTATTTTATTTTTACTATCTCGGAGGGGGGAGGATATTATTTTAATAATTATTTTTGTATCATCGATTTTGCCGCATGCACCGACTATGCTGTTCGATTTTGACGCATGCGCTGAAGCGATGCGTAGAGCTGAAACCGACGGAGACCCCAAATCGCAACACCGGGGCGAGCCCCACCGCACGGCAGCCGGGAACCAGCATCAGTGCCATTAAAGGCTGGGCCGGAGGGTCGGTACACCCCCCTGGGGCTCTAAAACTCGGACAACGATTTCTCACCGGAGCCTTTAGCCCTGTTTACACGGGCGATTTAAAACGTTTCATATGAAACGACTTGCCTAGACCGACTCACATTTCCCGTGTAGACGCGACGCTGTGGTGTTTTAGGGCTGAATCGCTTCATATGAAACGGTTCATCTATACCACCTCGCTAGGTGGTTTATTTGAAGCGATTCAGCTGGTTCCCGGGCGGCGGTAGTATAAAATAGTAGTGCGTGCCGGAAACAGGGAGAGCAGTAACTAATCGCTGGTGCCCGGCAGTGTTAGGGCCCGATTAGGCCGAAATCTAGTGAATGCGATCATATTTAACAGAATTACAGACTCAAATAATGAAATTTCATTAAATTAACCTTAAATTCCAAGCGATATTAACGTAGCAGCTACATCTGCATCGAATCGACATGTGTAAACTAAACAAATAGCAGGGCTTGCCGGCTACAGGCGGAACTAAGGCTGCTTGTTCCCGGCGACAAAACACTTTCAAACTCTGTCCGTGTAAACGCGCCTCTGAAACGCTTCATATAAATCACTTTGTCTAGAACGTTTCACAATTCCCCGTGTAAACACGGCTTTTGTCTCTGCTTTTCTTTCAGTAGCACATCGCCTCGGGATGGTTGGTCATTAATTAGTCCATGAGCCAGACCGGATATTGGTACCACCTCTGGTGACAAATCCTCACTATGTTTTTCTGTAAGATATTTCTCCATGGATATAGAATTGCTTTAACAGCAAGCCAGAAGCAGAAGCACATCGGCCAGACCGTATCAAGAAAGTTATGACTTTTTTTGTAAATTAAATACGTGTACGATTTGTGAAGAGATAAACCGCAGACCGTAAAGCTGTGACATTTGCATAAACCGCAACACTGTACGGCGCCCATAGCATTTGTGACCTAAGCATTAGTGGTAGTAATGGGCTCTTGAACATAGGGACTGAAGTTCGATTCCAGTGAACAAATCTTAGGGTGGAGGAGATATAAAATTGAATATTTCTGGATCGAATAGACAGAATATAACATATGACCAAACAAACTGTTGGTTGTGATGTCATCCACAAGCCATAAGTTGGTTTATGCAAATAACATAATTATTTAGGTCACCAGGGGTCAACAGGTCACCGATTTTGGGCACTGCTTACAATTGGTATATCCATCACAAAATTCCTTTTCACAAGCAGAGGATCCAACATAGTCTCTGTTTTCTGATTGAACTATCTCTAATACATATAACCAATCAATTTTCAATTATATTCTGAAATGGTGTTCCTGTGACAACTGAAAATGAGTAGACTTTAAAAAAATTGCAAAAACCACTGTTAGGGAAAGCTAAAATTGACATAACTTAATGACCAAAGGACTCAGAGCAATATATCACCCCTTAAATAAAAGAATATTAGAACTTCCTATCCAATAACCCCACCATTGTATGAATTAAAGCAATGCTGGGTCCGTTCACTGCCATATTTTGGCACTGCCCTAAATCTTGATGCGTATCACAGAACAGGCCAGAAACGCCATACTAATCATGCAATTGATTTAATTTTCTTACTCAGTATCATAGCTAAAATGAACCTTTATCATTTAGAGCGCTACCGAGTTTTGTATACTGGTAAAACGGTTTGAAATGCCAATGTTTGTGTGACATCTGAACAATACATAATACAATGTATTACCGTAATATATAAACACGGATGAAAGTGGTCTCCGGGAAAAAAAGCGGAAATGCTGATATTCTCCCATAGGCTTAGCATTGTCAGGGAATCGCTGAATCCCGGAAGTCGGATTTCATACATATTGGTATACGCTGATAGTGCTGCCCTGTTTGCACCACATATCGGTATACGCTGATAGTGCTGCCGCATTAGAAGCATGTATTAGTAGTATACGCTGGCAACATCTAAGGTCATATCAGGAAGGGCACAACGTATTAGTATACACTTATAGCTACAGGAAAATCCCGGAAATCCGCGAAATCGCAGAGATCTGTCATCCCTGATAAAGTATAAGTGTTAATTCTTAGATTGTAAATTTAGGCTACGTTCCAGTCACCTTAGTTACATTTGTTATTTCTACCAATGTATTTCAACTTAGGCACACATAAAAACATGATTGTGTAAACTATTATATATATTTGTATGTCTGGAATTCTGGTGATTCTAATTGTCATATTGACAGATCTATACCTATTGGTTATTGTTTTCATTTGTATTTTACCTACTTAAATATTTGTTTATTCCAGAAGTTCATGTAGGTGCTTGTGATAGATTATTTCTACCACCAACCCACCACTTTGTGGTGGCGGCAAGGGAAATAATAGTATTGGGGATAAAACTAACTAAACTAACTAATTAATGCACTGCGCACCATATAAGCAACAGAAGCTGGCACATAACTACAGCAACATTGATTAAAATTAACAGATATTATAGCACATTTTACAATGCAGAGTGCTTTAATTGATGTTGATCAAATTGACATTTTCTGCATTTATGATCTATTAATTGAGTGATTCTCCAGAATTCAGGAATGAAAGTGGAAATGCTGATATTCTCACATAGACTTAGCATTGTCAGGGAATCCCTGAAAATTCCTGGAAGTCTGGTTTCATACATATTGGTGTACGCTGATAGTGCTGCGGCATTTGAAGCACATATTAGTAGTATACGCTGATAGTGCTGTGCCGTTTGAAGCATGTATTAGTAGTATACGATGATAGTACTGCACCATTTGAAGCATGTATTAGTAGTATATGCTGACCCTGCTGCGGCGTTTGAAGCCATAAGTAGTATACGCTGCTAGTGCTGTGGCATTTGCACCACATATTAGTATACGTTGATGGTGCTGCAGCGTGAAACAAAGTATTGGTTGGTTGTTGGAGTTTACATCCTGGAAACATCTAAGGTCATATCAGGATGGCCGTAACATATTATACAATTATAGCTCCAGGAAAAATCCCCGAAATCCGCGAAATTGCGGAGATCTTTCAGCCCTGAGAATTGGAGACCCGATTGTTGCATTAGTGTCAAAAATAAAAATGTATTCTGAACATCTATTGTATACTATTTATAAACTTCCAGGTGAGTGAAATCATCAACCAAAAACAAAAAATCACTACCACCACTGGATTTGATGTAATTAGGCTTCACAATGTTACAATGTGACACCACCATCATTTAAGTAGAGTATCACAGATGTTGACCAGATTATTGGTATGGGATGTTGAAGTACAACAGGAAAGATAACTTTTAAAGCACAAAGTGCAGTATCTACATTAAACACTGATCCCCCCCAAAAATAATGTAATATGTGACACTGTAACGCAGGTCCCATCACAAATAAAATGTTTTCCATCTTCTTCCTATAAAACAATGTTTTGTTGTGTTATCAAAAGAATTATTCCATATAATATACTCATTATATGTGTAGTTCCTTAACAGCAGATCATACATATTTGTCAGAGAATAGCGAAGTTAGTAGTTTGTGAGACAGTGTCACATGTGACACCAAAACACACAGGACAGTGTTTCATGTGACATTATCTAATGTGTTATATAATAATAAAAATTTTAATGAAAAAGTAGTTAATTGCTTAGATAAGGAAGGTATGGAGAATGGGAGATATAAAATTCCAAGGGAACAGGTGGATAGGATTGTGCCCTCGACTGAATACAAGTCTATGACAGCTTTAAGGTACTCTTCCGAGCAGGATAGTAACATAAAGCCTCTTTTCCCTCTTTGGCGCTGCCTGGCAGTACTCCCAACAACACATGGCAATAGCAACACTGCTCAAACTAATGGACTTCATACCGGTGAACAACAATCTCCTCATATGATCACAAGTACGAACCGTACGTTTTAGTAGTATAGTAGGGTTCTATTGAGAGTAAAATTACGTAATCCTGGCTCTGAGAGAGTCCATTGACCTTAGATGACCCGTTCTGAGAGCGTCCATGGGTGTGGGGGGTGGGGGTCATCTAAGGTCAATGGACTCTCTCAGAGCCAGGATTACGTAATTTTACGCTCAATAGAACCCTACTATACTACTCGTTTTGGCGCCGCGTGTACATGTGCATAAAAAACTTGACATGTCATGATTTATTGCAGATTATGTCACTTCCTATTGGAGTTTCCATCTAAAACGTCATTAATCTGTCTGCTAGGATGGTTTGTTTAGTCTGGAGTCTTCCCTTCCCTCGTTATGACATTTCAGTGCTCAAATATTGAATTTGTAAATTGGCTGTTCCGTACGTTACATATGTGACACGATCAATAAAAATTTGTTTAATTCACCCAATTTCTGATTATTCCAGATTATCTCTTATTATTTAAAACATTCTAGGTCATAGATTAAATAAAAGGATTACTGATTATGCATGCCATGCTTGATAACTGGTAAAACTAACGAACCATCTGTGCTGTCAGTGTGACACCAACGGTACGCACAGGAGAGGTATGTTGACAGCGATATTGTCATGTAACTGTGCAATGTAAAAACTAAAGGTAGTGAAAAATATCTTTATTGATATAATCTTGACAACATAAAAGTAAATTGAATTAACTGTGCTTGATAGTTTTCTATATTTACAGCTTCAAAGATGGTGGGCACTGCAGTGCAAATTAATGGCTGCCAGTTTTTGGTCAATTTTCCACTTTATTTAATTATTTTTCCGCCTTGTGGGCTCTTTATGTGTCTGGTTTTGTTACTAGTGTTGCTTAGTATATTCCCTATAGGTATATGAACAAATTGTTTTTCTGAAGTTGTTTTGAAGAGTTTAGTGATTAATAATGAAGCACAACCCAATGGGTCTCCAAATCTGGAGAACTACTCAATTGTACATGTTGCCGGTAACATGCGTAATTCAAAATCCTGACAGCGGGCTTGATATTATGAACACCATAGATACCGTTCGTAGCATACGTTGCTAGGATCGGAGTTAACTTCCGGTAGTAGATTCAAAGACTAGATTCATTCCCTACATGGCCATCGAAGAAGACGGATCATTGTCTTCAAGTAATATCCTGAGAAATTTGTGTGCGATCTTCAGGGCTGAGTATGCCTAAGACTGTTAAGAAACGCAGTGATGTCGGGAGGTATTCGAGGGCACTTCTGGATGCTATGGATTCTCCGGGTCGGTCCACCTTGTCGAGTGGTCGGGGACGAGTTGGATGACCATCTTCGTCTGGTACGATTCGCCTAGGAGATCTGCAATCATTGGCTCCTGTGGCGGCGCCGACTGTTTCTCTTCAGCCTGCGTCGCTGGAGGATATTGCCCATTTGCTAGATCAGAAACTTTTGGCGTCGCAGGAGCCACTATTAGCACGGATTAGTGTGTTGGAAACCAATATTGATTTGTGTATGCCGTTGACCCCAAACCGACCGAGCGGGCCGGACATTCAGAGTGATGACGTCACAGAGCTGGATGGTGTGACAGTTCTTCGTACATCCCCGAGGCAGGTGGTTCACACGGCCCGCTCGTGCGTCGGGTGCGGGATGTCTGCAAGCACGGTCACCCCGAATAAAGTTAAAGATGGTTCTATTCATTCTAGTACAATCTCGTGTATTGCCACCGCCACTGAAGCGCACAAAGACTGTAAATGCGGTGGCAATCCAGATACAGCAACGGTCAATGTGCCATTTGATGAAGGTTCTGATAGTGATGACTATATGATGCGGGACCTGATTAGATTAGCCGGTAAAAAGGCACGGTTATCATCACGGGTTAAGTTGCTTCCGCATAAATATATTATTCGCAACGAGAAGAAGGGGAAGGTGGGTCTTGGAGAGGCCACATGGTTTGAGTATCTGACTGCTATTAGACGAATGATTAAGCGTGGTGATGTCCCAAAAGACTGGGTCCCGAAATTGGATAATCACATTGACACACTGTTGGAAATGGCGCACAGTTATACGTGGCAAACATGCTTGGAATATTCTGAAAAGATATTTAACATGATCTCTGACAAGCGGCTGCCACAGGCTTTGGATGATGAGGCACGCATAATCGAGGTGAGAAGGGACATTTGTGGTTTAGGACAGCGTGTGCCGAAAATTGCTGCAAAGTATATCCAATATAATAGCTACGCTAACATTGAATATAATAAGGCCGTGTCTTATGTGGAATAGAGGCAGGTCATGCGGTTTCAACGTAGATCGTGGTGAAGGCAGTGTTAAATATTTGCATATTTGTGCTTATTGCGCCTACAAGTTGAAAAAGAAGCACGTCCATAAGGAAAGTGACTGTAAATTTAAACAACGTGCTAAAGATTTACCAAACAAACAAGATACTCGTGCAAAGGTTTTTTAGATTGCAGTTGGCGCGAGGCTGTTCATCCTTTCAACGATGTGCGCATAGCGGTTGTCGGCGGCCAACAACGTCGCGATCCTGTCACTCAAGTTCATGCTACGACTGTTGATTCCACTGTCTCCACAGCCAGCCGGTGCTGTACCAAGGTCGGTGGAGGTGTTCATGATATTATTTCTAACAAGGTGAATCAATCGCTGCGTGAGCCTCTTCCTGTTTCCCCGTTCCATTATTCAAATACTATGTGTGGGTTGCCAGCCATGAGTGAACACCTTAGTTCTGATAATTTACTAATTATGGCGTGTGGCAGTTTGACTAAAAAACAAGGTTTTCCATTTAATAATTTGGGAGGTCCCCGCAGTAAAAGAATGAATATTGCAGGGGTTGTTGGTAAAAAGTTGGTTGGCCTGTCTTCATTACCGGTAAATATGAATTTTAAATGGTTTAATGTGGGTATTAGATGTAGTTTTAAAAGTTATGTTGATGACAGGAAGGGTGGAGGTCATGCGGGGATAGGTTTGCCTGTTGATTGTATATGGACACCTCCTAAACTGGTTGCACAGCTGGCTGGATTCGTTGATCGCCATTGTCAAGGCGATGTCAACAAGAACCGGTCATCTTTCGAGCATCTGAACTCTGATTTGAACTTGGCATCTTTGCACTGTGGTTACACAATCACTGGTGGGGGCTGACGTTAGATAATTTTAATGAATGTATTGTAAATGAAAATGCCGATAGTTACGATCAGCTACAATTTTGCGAAAAATCACCTTTAGACTACATGGGCCATGTCCTGACGTATTGGCCAGTCATACACACTAACTGTCAGTTCTTCCTAAATTATAAAGATATTTATACTAAAGTAAGGGATACTGGACTTCCGAATTACTTGAAGGCAAAAATCCCGGTAACATCTGGCTTAATTATACAAAAATGGAGAGCTTATTTAATAGATTATGAAGATGTCGATCTGGTAAATTACTTAGAATTTGGCTGGCCCGCGAATTATACAGGTGATTTTATACCAACTACTACTTATAATAATCATACATGTGATGAGAAAGATTTGTTTTGGATTAATAAGTATGTAATTACTGAATTATTCCATAAAGCAATGCTGGGTCCGTTCACTGAACTACCTTTTTCTCCATGGGCCCAAATTAGTCCTATTATGACCCGGCCAAAAAAGAACACTGATGAACGTAGAATTATTGTAGATCTTAGTTTTCCTAAGGGCCGTAGTGTTAATGCTGGGATAGTTAAGGGTTTTTATCAAGGAAAGAGATATACTTATAATTTACCGACAATAATGACTTTGGCTAAGGAGGTTACCAAATTGGGTAGTAAATGTTATATGTGGTCGATCGACTTAGCAAGGGCATACAGACAATTAACCCTTTCCGACTTTGGTACGGAATAATCCGTACGAATATGAAAAGCCATTGTGACTTCAGTACGTGATTTTCCGTACACTGGTCTAAATTGTCTGTATCTTGTTTTACGTCCTACAACATCTAAGGTCATATCAGGATGAGAACCGACTTGTGACAGTGCGCACTCATGGCGACTTTATAGTGCTGCCCCTGGGATACCAGGCCACCAGCACCATGACCTGATTGATATCCCACTCAACCACATTATCCTGACACTGAGCCAACCAGTCTTTGCCCTATCCTAATAATGCCGAGCACCTGGCTAGGAAGCAATAAGTATCAATTTGTAAGTCATTAGTTTGACTCGACCAGGTTTCCAACCCATGATCCCATGGTCTACCAAAACGGAAGATGGACGCTCTAACTCATTCGGCCATCCTGTCTGGTCTAAATTGTAACATCGCAGTGAATATATGGAGACTGCTTGCTTGCTTGCTTGCTTGCTATTGTATTCTTTACTTAGGTAGTTGGGTAAAAGCTTATAACATTTTACCATTCAGTGGATGACTTTTAGTGTACTCCTAGTGGCAACTGATTTTTTTTCTGACATTTTTCTTATTGTCGCTAGTGCACATATATGGTCATAGATAATAAGCCACATTAGATCTAGCAGTGAAACTTGTTGACTCTTCTAATGTGTTATTCTGGCTTGTGAAAACAGTATTTTTATTCAAATAGATGGAAGAACTTTTTTTTTACAATCATTTTAGTATTTGTATTCACACAGATTTTAAATTTTCATATTTTTTACTCATTTTCCATAGAACCTTGCATCAGCCTGTTTGTGAATATCAAAATAAAATATACATCGCTGGATAGGGAATTCTTCCAGCTTTCAGAAAATGTATAATCTATTGGGTCTTTATCTTATTCCCATGACGTTTTTTAAACATTTCCCCACCTCGGAGATGAAATATTAATGTTCCCTGAAATAAATACATCACCTAGGCATTATTTTGATCCAAAAAATGTAAGTCTGAAAGGGTTAAGAACTTGCCCCTTGAGTGTGCCTTTATTCGGAATTAAGGTTGATGGGTTGTTCTATTTCGATACGGCGCCACCATTCGGATGTAGCATGGTGCGTGCAAGGACGACCGCAGCTGTGGTTTATCTTATGAGAAAGAAAGGGTTTTTTGCGTTGTGCTTTTTAGGCGACTTTGTGGGAGTAGAAGACAGTTTAGAAAAGGCACAGCAGGCATACAACTATATTTTACAATTAACTGAAACATTGGGGTTGCAACTTTCTGTTAAAAAATGTTTTCCTCCGTTAAAGGCCTTAATATGGCTAGGTTATGAGATAAGTGCAGAGAATATGGTAATCAAAATTCCGACAGACAAACTCTTAGAGATCCTTTTAGAATGTAAAAAATGGGTACTTGGGAGGCAAGTAAAGTGGAATAATGTACAGCGATTGGTGGGTAGATTACAATTTATTTCTAAATGTGTTGTTGCCTCTAGGGTTTTTATGAATAGAATATTGAATTTTCTTCGATCATGTCCTTTTTTCGGTAAAATTAGTGTTAGTCAGGAGTTAGTTAGGGATATAGCTTGGTTTCTATGTTATGCAGGAGGGAGTAATGGAATAGTTTTATTAAGACATTTCCCTAGAAACAAGTGGATCATAGAATGTGACTCATCATTGCTGGGTGGAGGGGCATTCAGTAAATCGAAATTCTATTCCAACCTCTATAGCGATAAATTCTTGTCTAATAATTTTCACATAGCACAGCTTGAGGCAATCAATTTGGTAGTAGCGTTAAACAATTTAGCTCGGGTTGACGCCCATAATTACTTAATCATTATCAACACTGATAATGCAGCTTCCAAACAGGTGCTGTCGTCCGGGGCTGGGAAAGACCCTGTGTTGTGTGCCTGTGCCAGGGAGATTTGGCGTTTTGCTGCAAATAATAGCTGCGAAGTACAGGTCATACACAAGCCAGGGAAGGACCTAGTGTTGGCTGACGCCCTCAGTAGGTTGTTCTTTGATAATAAATCTAAACTACTTGCTGACGAATTATGTCATAGTAAGCTTTTAACTGAAATACATGTTTCTCATGATTGTGATATTTTTGATCTGTTATTGTAATTTTAGCAGTTGATAATTAATTTTATTGGCTTTATCAACTTGCAGACATGAATCGCGCAGTAGTTAATAGACTTAGCGTGTATTTTAAAACAGGACTGTCCGAGGGAACGTGGCGTAATAAGAGGGTACAATTTAGCGAATACTTACAGTTCTGTAAAAAACTGAAAGACAATCCTAAGAAACCCAAACTTAAGACGGTAATGTTGTAGGCTTTATATTTAAATGATAAACTAGGAACAGAAGGGGCGATAAAAAATTATATGAGTGGGGCCAGAACATGGGTGAGATTGTTACGGGGAAACACTGAGGCATTTGATTGTTATACACTTTCAGTAATTAAGGCTGGCATGTATAAATTAAAAAATAATACTGTGAATAGAGCATTTCCTCTGAAGGTTGAACACATTAAAAATAATTGCATTAAAATTCAGAAAGATAGAGGAGGATGGATTGGTGTTGATTGCTGCTTTATTAATAGGTTTCTTGTGCTTATTAAGACAATCGAATTTGTTTTATTCAGAGGCACTGGGGGATGATGGTCACGTGCTGCTCCGGGGCGACATCAAGGCACACGAGACACACCTGACAGTAACGGTCAGGAGCACAAAAATGACCTGTAGAACAGAGGACGTCTACAGAATTGAGCTACCCCGGATGTCCAATACCAAATTCTGCCCTGTGCACGCATGGACTAAGTACAGTCGCCAGTTCCCAGCGCATGAGGACGCCCCAGCATTCGTGATGTCGAATGGGGCGGGGCCCCTCTGACTGGTCGATTATTCACCAAATGCATGCGAATAGCACTGAAAGGTGCTGGACTTCATTGGTGGCCGATGGTCACATGCCATAGCCTGCGCCGAGGGGGAGCTCAAGAGTACGCAAGAGTGGGGATGTCGTTAGATTGCATAAAAGCACTGGGTCGATGGAAGTCAAACAGTGTCTTTAATTATGTAAATAAAAATGTATTCAGGAAGGGACCATCAGCTCTCTTGTCCCAGTTTGGCTGAGATCTAATGGTCCCTTTTATTTTCCCTATGTTAAATGATGATGTGTGTGTACTGGAAGTGCATATGTTTGTGTGTGTCTCAGATGTGAGTTGCTTGTGTGACCGTGATCCGCCCTTACCTTACAATTTCAAGTACTATCAAAGAACCCAGAGTTCCAGACTGCATACCATATGAATATTAAGATAGAATTAATACCTATAGACCTGCACATAAGTAATGAATATCAGTAATAATATTGTTGTACCAGGTTGTACTGCCTGAGTAGATAGAGTAGTTAAAAGCTATTACTTGCAATTGTACTATTGTGAGGAGCTTCAATAACATTGTCTCATAAATGGTAGGATTATAAAGGCTGTGTAAAAATTTATTAAGCCTGATTAATAAATTTATTAGCCCAAAAAGAATTATCGGTGTCTGGTTTTGAATTATAAAATTGAATGAATTTAGTTACTACTGATCACATCCTTATCAATTTCTTGACAACTGGCAATTTAAGTATCTAAATCATAAGTGAATTTGTTTGCAGGATTAGGTCATTATTTGAATTTACAAGCATATATATGTCTTCATGTTTCCCCCGCTACCCTTGATTTGAAAAATATAATAAAAACATCTAGTTTAATAGAATTTAAAAGTGAAATCAACGATGTTCTATCACCGCCATATTGTCTTTTTACATTCTCTCCCATTTCACCAACTCTGTGCCGATATAAGTACCCATTTGATATTGAAGGCAGGCATTCTACTTCCTGTTCCATACTAAAGCTATTTTCGCCAGTGTTTAGACTATGTTGTCGTTCACCCGTGTACTACAAGTATGAGGTGAATCTTTTATCTAGTTCTCTAGGTATAAGTAAAGCAGATCTTAAGATATGGTCAATGACATTTGTTAAATAATGTTTGTTATGAGTGGATGAAAATGGTGAATTTCACATTGCGTCATTGGTTTATGTAGATAAAGGATTCACCCGGTACTCGCAGTACACGGGTGATTACCAACCCTATATAAAAACGGTAGAAAAAGCGGGTTAAAGAATTGAGAGCCTAATTTCACAATCTAAGAGGCAACAATTATTCTTTACATATGTCTTATTGATAGCCCGCTACCTTTGAGTTGAAAAGTATAATATAATATCTAGTTTAATAAGATTTAAAAGTGAAATCGACGGCGTTTTGCGGCCGCCATCTTGTTTTTTTTGCATTCTCTCCCATTTCACCAACTCTGTGCCGATATAAGTAACCATTTGACACTGGAGGCAGGCATTCTACTTCTTGTTCCATACTAAAGCTATTTTTGCCCGTATTTAGAATACGTTGTCTTTCATCTGTGTACTACAAGTACCGGGTGAATCTTTTACCTATGGTTTATGCTGCTACATCAAACTTCAACTTCAATTATAGTCAAATAATTTTGTTCGCTCTGCTTGTAATAAAAAAAAGTTTAAATTTTGACTGCCGCTACCTAGTTAGAGCACTGGCTTTGTAGTCTGTTGGTAGGGAGTTCAAATCTATTTTTATTTTGTATTAAGTTTTCTTTTCTTATATATATGCTTCTGATTAATCACTCACTCACTCTCTCTTTCTCTGTCGTAACTTAAACTTGCCTATTTATGACATAGCCAACAGTGTGCCTAGCCTTGAGGCGCATTTGTTGGAATACAGTTCCAGTTCCAACGGTCTATAACTAGTATAAGGCTATACTAATACTGTGCCACTTATTCTTATTGACATTTCGTGGCAGAGACAACCGACGACAACAACATATCAGCATAATATCTAGATTTTGATGGTCGATTACACTGTTACTGTTAGCAAGCTTAAATAGAAACATGCATAATAAACTTACCAAATCTGTTTTGGTTATTTGCGTGCTCCAGTATGTTAAATACTTCAAGATAACGCGGACCTGAATCCAGTAATCCTAAGAACTTACTTGTGAGGTGGTTGTTATTGGCAACGTGACGTCACTTCCGGCAATTACGCCATGTTGTGTGCATGTTCGCTAATGTCCAGGTGGCTCAGGTAATTGAATTCTGCGTTTGCGCACCATTCAGAACCAGATATGTGGCTTCATGATCGGTGATAAGCGTGACTTTTAATCCTAATTGTAGAAATGTGTGTATTTAAACAACGGTCCGTAAAAAAACACCGCACGATTCCTTCGTTAATTGGAATCTCGTTTTCAGTGTTAAAAACATACGACACGTGAAAGTAGACCTACAATTTCATATAATAATCATAGCGATGTGTACTTAAGACTAGCTATTTATGAAATATTTTGCATTTGTATGATATATGAAGCTGATTAAATTTCTAAATTTGTGTGCCTGTGTGTAAGGTTTTATTGTGATCCGGTGTTGCAGTTTCCGCGGTACGCCAGTTTGCGAAGGACACATATTCAAATTGATTGTCAATGGCCGTGAGGAAATCTTCATACAGAAAAAGTCAAATATCTCTCAAATTACACCACATAGAAACAAACCGCATGGCACACATACAGAAAACATATTCAACAAACAGATTATATTAAATTTATAAGTTTAGGGTTCTTGATTTCTATTAAATTTGAATAAAACTAATGTTTTGCACTGCGCATACCGTCAAACTCAAGGCATTGTCAATGGACACATCGCTTCTGCGCATGCGTCAAAATCCAACAGTATCGTCACTAACCTTATAAATTTAATATAATGTTTTTGGTAAAGATGTTTTACCGCTTTGTTTCTAGGTGGTGTGGTTTTAGAGCTATTTGACTTTTTGTGAATTTTCTGTATGAACATTGCTCACGACCAGCTGTATTCACACGGGCAAAATCTAAAGCGATCTAAAGAAGGCGATTTATATGTGCACGCATTCACACGGGCTGAGTTTCAAAGTGTGTCACATTCACACGGGCAGTGCTTTGAATCGGTTTAAGGCGGAAGTGGATATCTGCGCATGAGCAAGTCCAGACTAACCAGCGCCACTTTGGGTTTGTCGACGTCGGCCGAGAGAGTGTGGGTTCGACCTAGATATGTATGGACTGAATCGTATTGGTTTGGAACAGTCAAAACTTCTGCTGGGCAGTGAAACCCTAAAAATAAATCATGAAAAAAAATATATGTGCACAGCTAGCAGGTTCATAAAGCAAATTTATCGGAAAGTCAACACACTCAGGTCTTGACTGTCACGTTTCCCTCGACTGCGCATGCGTGTGATGTCATAAATAAAACGTTTCAGCATAGATCGGTTCCTGTAGACCACCTAGCGAAGCGTTTTACATTAAACGATTTATATGAATCGATTCATCGCTAAAACGCCTCAGCCGAGCATTCACACGGCAAATCTGAGTCGAACTACGCAAGTGGTTTTGCGTCAGGTGTTTTAACTCGCCCGTGTGAATACAGCAATTTCCAATACATTGACAATGCCTTGAGTTTGACGGTACGCGCAGTGCAAAACCTTAGTTTTATTCAAAATTAATAGAAATCCAGAACCCCAACCTTATCAATTTAATATAGTCTTTTTGGTAAACATGCGAACTAGTTGCCCGTGTGTGAACTATGGTTTAAAGAACTGGCATTGTACATTGGAATGTATTCCCATCTGCTCATTCAGAACAATATTTTTAATATTAATAAGCTATGCTTAGGACCGACCCCCCGATATAACTACAGCAAAGTATTTTATGATTGCGCGTGTATTTGTTTACTCCACTCGCGGTGTTCGATTTGAAATTCTACCAAGTCGGGTGATCCGAGTTGCGGTCGTGCTATTCTTTATTTCTATTAATTTTGAATATAATCAACGTTTGCACTGCACATATAAGTAAATTCAGTAGCAGTGAGCATCTGTTTTATTCTCGACTATATTATTAACCAATCGCTGTCATCCACCCTGCTTGCTGCGTACCGAAGTTCGACGAGCGATTTTCGTTTCCGTTTGCTGGTTTTCTCCATAAGCATATTCAGCGCTAAACGGAGCGACCCAACTAGCCACGGTGCGACCCAACCAGCCACGTTTGAACTCGTTTCAGCTCGTTTAAACTTGTTTCCGGTACAAAAGCTAGGGGACCAGATTGGAAACTGAGCGATAATAGCAGAAAACTTCATAAGCTATGAGTGCCAGGGGACCAGGCTAGACCTCTGTGAGACAATTTGACGAGTTTATTGTTCAGACATTATCACATATTTATGTATCTTTTGCACAGATTAAATTGTTTGAAGTATATTTGAAATTGATTTACATTGATTTCTGTTTAAATCACACAATATCACTATACTTACTGAATGGGAAACTAATCCTGCAAGGGTATGCTCGATATGACCCAGTGGTCAGCCATTTTTGCTGCTTTCGTGGCTGTGGACGTTATCAGAGAGCGTGTATATAAACAGATGAGAGGGACAACTCCCATACTAGACCGTGTAACAACTGCTGACTGTGGCGCTCCAAGTGGTGGTTGTTGAACAGTATATGACACAGCTG
This sequence comes from Branchipolynoe longqiensis, assembly GCA_030323885.1. Classification (NCBI taxonomy): domain Eukaryota; kingdom Metazoa; phylum Annelida; class Polychaeta; order Phyllodocida; family Polynoidae; genus Branchipolynoe; species Branchipolynoe longqiensis. The sequence continues at coordinate 9,812,926 of CM059187.1, forward strand.
TCAAACTCAAGGCATTGTCAATGGCCGTGAGCAATCTTCGTACAGAAAAAGTGAAATATCTCTGAAACTGGACCACCTAGAAACAAACTGATTGGAATACACATAGAAAACATGTTTACCAACAAGATTATATTAAATTGATATGGTTAGGGTTCTGGATTTCTATTAATTTGGAATAAAACTGACGTTTTTCACTACGCGTAAGGCAAACTCAAGGCATTGTCAATGGTCGTGTGCAATCTTCCTACAGAAAACGTTAAATATCTCTAAAACTACAACACCTAGAAACAAACTGATTGGAATACACATAGAAAACATGTTTACCAACAAGATTATCTTAAATTGATATGGTTAGGGTTCTGGATTTCTATTAATTTGGAATAAAACTGACGTTTTTCACTACGCGTACGGCAAACTCAAGGCATTGTCAATGGCGGTGAGCAATCTTCATACAGAAAAAGTGAAATATCTCTAAAACCACATGAGATAGACACAAACCGCTTGGAACACATATAGAAAACATGTCTACCAAAAGGATTATATTAAATTGATATGGTTAGGCTTCTGCATTTCTATTAATTTTGAATAAAAACAAATGTTTTGCACTGCACGTACCATCAAACTCAAAGCTTGTTCAACACTAACCGCCAGGAACGCCACTGTAGCCTGTGTTACCGATTTTCGCGGGAGTTTTCTCTCTCATCTGTTTATATACACGCTCTCTGACGTTATTCAACACGAGTTTACAAATGGCGGTGCCCATATAGGGCTATTTCCGTTTCCGTTTGCTGGATTTTTGTGATTTCATCCTCCACCTTATAGCCGTGTTCATACGGGAAAAGTTTAAAGCGATTTAGACAAGGCTAATAATATGAATCGATTTATAGGCCCGTTCACACGGACGGTGTTTGAAAGTGTTTCGCGTTCACAACGGCAGTGCTTGAGTCAGTTTAAGGCGGAAGTGGATATCTGCGCATGAGCAAGTCCATACGAACCAGCACCAGTTTCAGTTAGTCGACGTCGGCACGAGAGAGTGTGGGTTCGACCTAGATATGTATAGACTGAATCATATTGCGCTTTTGATCGACCGGAAAGTCAACAAACTAAGGTCTCGACTGAGCATGCGTGTGACGTCCTTAATCCGCCTCAAGTAAGTCGGTTGCGTTTAGATGGGCGATATAAGTCGAATCATAAAATTCGGTTCATATAAACCACCTACAGAAGTGGTTTATAAAATCCAAATTATATGATTCGAATCAGCCCTAAACCGCCTCAGCCGCGCGTTCACACGCCAAATGTGAGCCGAACTAGGCAAGGCGATTTATATGAGTCAAATTAACTGCCCCGTGTGAACACGGCTTATGAGTACAGGTATTGTTTATGCATATATGTACACGTACGTGTTAGTCCTTAGCCTCCCCAGAGGGTGGGTCGGTAATAATATGAATAAGCAATGCTTAGGACCGACCCACCGATATAACTACAGCAAAGCATTTTATGCTTCTTTTTTTTTACTCCACTCGCGGTGTTCGATTTGAAATTCTATCAACTCGGGTGACCCGAATACGGCCGTCGTTTCCGCGGAGTAAACTATTAATATTTCATTTGTGCATCCATGTTTATGCCAAATTGTTATCTATTTCTTTTAATTTTGATTAAACTCTAAGTTTTGAACTGCACATATCGGCAAATTCTATGGCAGCGGGCATTTGTTTTGATATATTATTAACCAATAGCTGTCGTCCACCCTGCTTGATGCTGACCGAAGTTCGACGAGCGATTTCCATTTCCGTTTGCTGGATTTGGATTATTCTGTTATTCAACACGATTTTACAAATGGCGGTGCCCATAGAGGCCTATTTCCAATACCGGTTGCTGGATTTTGACGACATCCTCTGTGGGTATTGTTTATGTATATATTGTTTATGTATGTATATATATATACATGTGTTAGTCATTAGCCTCCCCGTGGGTGGGTCAGTATTATCTTTTTAAACATGTTTTGTAGGTATATGGGTCGTTCTCAGAAACTGTGTACCACTTGAGGTAGTTTACTTGAAATGCATATTTCAAAGGAACCCACCACCAAACTCTGGGAACGAGCCACACAGAAGGAACAAGTACGGGACCCTTATTCAATAAGCTGGCTCTGGTACACCCTGGTCAGAACGAACATCCCCCATCCAGTCGGCCTTCCTGCTTCTACACAAGTCGCCATCTACCGCTTCAGGACTGGCTACCGCCGTTGGATTGATGTGCCCAACCTCCAGTGCTGTCCCTGCGGAACTAATATCTTTAATGTGGCCCACATACTCGCCTCATGTGGTGCCATCGACAGATCTGCCATCAGCGACATCATGGAGGATGCTGACCGCCAACTCAGCGACAATAGGGCCGCTCTGGCTATCCTCTCCAGGATTTCCAAGTCATCCTGGAACGCACTTGCGCGCTTCTACCGCCAGAATGCAGACATCATCAACACTGTCGGTCGACCAGTTCATGACATCGGGGACTAGCAGGCCCCACCTCATCGCCATAGCTGACTTGGTGCCACTACTAACTAACCACTCATTTTCACTGCAACAAACAGGTAACCCCACCCTCTGCCTAACTAATCCCATCCTCACTTCACTTCTTCCTCTGGCCTTGGCCGGACTTACGGTGCATACCGGTGGGTCTCGAGGGACTGAAGTTTGGATCCTGGTCGAGTCAAACCAATGACTTATAAAATGGGTACCTGTTGCTGCTAGGCGCTTGGCGTTATGAAATCAGGACAGGGACTGGGCGCACAGTGTCAGGATAATGTGACTGTGTGGGACATCGCCTGATTTCCCAGTGGGGCAGCACTATAAAGTCGCCATGAGTGCACGCTGTTACAAGTCGGTGCACATCCTGGTATGGCCTAGGGTCTTACTGGGGTGTAAAACTACACCAACCACCCAGCCTCCCCCGGCCCTCTCAGAGGACTGTGCTTGGACTCTTAGGCTGCCTTGTTCCTCCTCCGCCCCCTCCCCCCTCCCCCCTACCCCTCAATTCCTCTGATCACTACACACTGGAACCCAACTCCCGACCACATGGGACTGCTTTCAGTGGTGCCCATTCAGTGCTGCAGATTTGCAGCCTTCAGTGCACCAATGCGACTGAAAACTCCCCAAAACAACAACAACAACAATATTTAGATTTGATCATTTAGCCCAATAATGTGGGAGATATTTTAGATCAAAAGTAAATGTTAATATTGTGTATTATGTATCTTATTGGGATGGATGTAGCTAAATAAATAGAAAATTACATCACTAATTTGTGACATTGTCAACAGCATTGAAAATAAAGTTTCACAAACTTAATCAAAACCTCTGAACAACAACCCATTTCACTTCAAATGGTCATATACAATGTCTTCATTAAGTTGAAAACATTTATTTCTTTAAATTTTTTTTTTTTAAATAGTTGACCTTTTCTGGAGTCATTAACATCGTAACATTCGTTTCCACTTGCAAGTACTATCAAACTCTGCATCAAACACTGAGTACAGATACAGTACTATTGTATTCTAATTGGAGGATTAAGTCATGTGACCACTGCATTGTACTGTGATTGATGAATGGAATCATGTGACCACGGCCATCTTGAATTCTGGAAAACCTATATAAGCCAATAATTTGAAGAGTCTCATTCTCTTACTTTTCACTCTTACCCTGTTTTCCTTCATTACCTGTAGTGCTTTCATTTGACCTATTTACGCCACCCACACCACCAGCCGGCACGTTTACACTTCGATCCCAGCATTGTTATAATTGTATGGTTGCACACGATTTTCAAGTCCAACAAATACCCGCAATCAATTAGTTTACAATATTCCGAGGTATGGAAGAAGACGGGAAAAGCCGAGTGAGGGCTAATTACGTGGACATCCAGACAAATGGTTGTGCAGCGGATATCTTGGATCATTTGTACCAAGCCGGTGTGTTAAGCCTAGATGACATGGAACGTGTGCGACTGCCCATTCACACACGTAATGATGCGATGGGTATTTTGATAGGAATGTTACTTCGGAAACATGGATCATTTGAACCATTTTGCCATGCTCTACGAGAAACTGATAGCGGTTGGCTCGTGGATCGGATGATGCAAACGGACTTATCCAATTCTCCTGAATTAGATGAACTGGATATGAATGTGACTATTGACCTCCTCGTTCAACAAATAAAGCATCAGACTGAGTTCATAGAGATGTTGAAAAGTAAAAAACCCCAGGATCTTAAACGGGCTATGGAAAAGCATAATCTATGCGAAAGGGCGGCGCTAGACTACGTGACCTACCTGGCTTGGAAACACCCGAGGCCACACTCAGATGCCACTGCCACTGTCACTGAGATAGCTGATAGTAATGTGTCAGATCGGCGACGTTCCAATTCTGTTTTGAATGTCGACTTCATAGAGACAGTAGCCATCACCACTGCTCTTGACATTATTTCCTACCTATCATGTGGTGAATTAAAGAATGTCGAACCGCCGAAAAACAAATATGAAGCCACAATGCGACGCACTGTACAAGAGCTGATCACAAGAAACCAGAGATTCTTCGAACAGTACATCAATAAGATAAAGGACAATGAGGTGTCGGGCATACAGTTTTTGTTTAATGTGGCTGATCAAATGTTCCTGGATAACCAGTACAACTGGGGCCGCATTGCAGCATTATATGCTTTTTGTGGTTGGCTAGCGAAACACGACGTGGGGTCACTGGGTGTGGACAGTACACAGCCCCATCTCTCGCATCAGGCAATCGGAGAGTTTCTAGGGTATTATATCTCGAAGGAGCTAGGCCCCTGGATCAACAAAAATGGTGGCTGGGTGAGTTGGCCTGACGCTTTTTGGAAACCAGCATTATTTGTTCATGTATCAGTAAGAATATCTGGATGGCTATACCTCTTGAATTTCATTTTACCCATATAATATGGCATGGACCCATGGTGTTTTTGATATCGTTTGATATCGTTCCCCAAGCCACCCGTGTGAAGTTGGTTACTTATTCCTTATTCCTTATTCGATATTCAAAGTGTGAAGTTGGTTACTTATTCCTTATTCCTTATTCGATATTCAATGTGTGAATAACATTAAATATTAGTGCTCAGACCCCATATGAAAAAGAGCAGTCACTTAAACCCCAAAGAATGCTGTTTGTTGTTGTTTTACATCTCCTAGCAACATCTAAGGTCATATCAGGACGGGACAAAGAATGGTAAAACAAAGCTTGATATATAACACTAAGTATTAATGCTACAGGAAAAGGAGTCTGTGTACCACCCAAGACTGGTTTGAAATATGTCAACCACTATCTGTGCCCCTTATACAATATCCTGCATTAGACCCACTGACCCCAGATGAAAAGGAGGCTGGGCACTTAAAATCCGAAAAAAGTGTAAAACAAAGCTAGATACATACACACTAAGTAGTCATGTACCACCAAGATGGTTTGAAATATGTACAAGCATACTATGTCCCCCCCCCCCCCCCCCTCCCCACCTGATAAAATAATTGCATTGACCCACTGACCCCAGACGAAAAAGAGCAGGGGCACTTAAATCTGAAAAATTGTAAAACAAAGCTAGATATATAACACTAAGTATTAATGCTACAGGAAAAGGAGTCCGTGTACCACCCAAGACTGGTTTGAAATATGTCAACCATCTATCTGTGCCCCTGATAAAATATTGCATTGACCCACTGACCCCAGACGAAAAAGAGCAGAGGCACTTAAATCCGAAAAAGTTGTGAAACAAAGCTAGATATATACTAAGTATTAATGCTACAGGAAAAGTAGTCGTGTACCACCCAAGACTGGGTGAAATATGTCAACCATCTATCTGTGCCCTGATAAAATATTGCATTGACCCACTGACCCCAGAGGAAAAAGAGCAGGGGCACTTAAATCTGAAAAAGTTGTAAAACAAAGCTAGATATATAACACTAAGTATTAATGCAAAGTTGTGAAACAAAGCTAGATTTATAACACTAGTATTAATGCTACAGGAACAAGGAAGTCCGTGGTGTGACCAGCCAAGACTGGGTTGAAATATCTCAACCATCTACTGTGCCCGTGATAAAATTATTGCATTTGGACCCACTGACCCCAAAGGAAAAAGAGCAGGGGCACGAAAAACAGCAAAAGTTTGTAAAACAAAGCTTGATATATAACATTAAGTATTAATGCTACAGGAAAAGGAGTCCGTGTACCACCCAATACTGGTTTGAAATATGTCAACCATCTATTTGTGCCCCCGATAAAATATGGTATTGACCCACTGACCCCAAAGGAAAAAGAGCAGGGGCACTTACATCCGAAAAAGTTGTGAAACAAAGCTAGATATATAACACTAAGTATTAATGCTACAGGAAAAGGAGCCCGTGTACCACCCAAGACTGGTTTTAAATATCTCAACCATCTATCTGTGCCCGTGATAAAATATTGCATTGACCCACTGACCCCAGACGAAAAAGAGCGGGAGCACTTAAATCAGAAAAAGTTGTAAAACAAAAAGCTAATCATATAAGCATAAGTATTAATGATTGGCAATGTAAGGTGCCCGTACCACCCAAGACTGGTTTTAAAATATCTCAACATCTATCTGTGCCCGGATAAAAATAATTGCAGCTTGAACCGCACTGACCCCAGACGAAAAAGAGCGGGAGTGCAACTTAAGAATATCAGAAAAAAGTTTGTATAACCAAAAGCTATATATATAACATAATATTAATGCTCAGGAAAAGGAGTCCGTGTACCACCCAAGACTGGTTTGAAATATGTCAACCATCTATCTGTGCCCCTGATAAAATATTGCATTGACCCACTGACCCCAGACGAAAAAGAGCGGGGGCATTTAAATCCGAAAAAGTTGTAAAACAAAGCTAGATATATAACATTAAGTATTAATGCTACAGGAAAATGAGTCTGTGTACCACCCAAGACTGGTTTGAAATATGTCAACCATCTATCTGTGCCCCTGAGAAAATATTGCATTGACCCACTGACCCCAGACGAAAAAGAGCAGGGGCACTTAAATCCAAAAAAGTTGTAAAACAAAGCTAGATATATAACACTAACTATTAATGCTACAGGAAAAGGAGTCCGTGTACCACCCAAGACTGGTTTGAAATATGTCAACCATCTATCTGTGCCCCTGATAAAATATTGCAGTGACCCACTGACCCCAGACGAAAAAGAGCAGGGGGGCACTTAAATCCAAGAAAAAAGTTGTGAAACAAAGCTAAGCGGTATAACACTCCAAGTATTGCTGCTTACAGGAAAAGGAGTCCGTGGTACCACCGCCAAGACTGGAGGAAATATGTCAACCATCTATCTGTGCCCCTGATAAAATATTGCATTGACCCACTGACCCCAGAGGAAAAAGAGCTGGAGCACTTAAATCCGAAAAAGTTGTAAAACAAAGCTAGATATATAACATTAAGTATTAATGCTACAGGAAAAGGAGTCCGTGTACCACCCAAAACTGCTTTGAAATATGTCAATCATCTATCTGTGCCCCTGATAAAATATTGCATTGACCCACTGATCCCAGACGAAAACGAGCGGGGGCATTTAAATCCGAAAGAGTTGTAAAACAAAGCTAGAAATATAAAATTAAGTATTAATACTACAGGAAAAGGAGTCCGTGTACCACCCAAGACTGGTTTGAAATATGTCAACCATCTATATGTGCCCCTGATAAAATATTGCATTGACCCACTGACCCCAGACGAAAAAGAGCAGGGGGCACTTAAATCCAAAAAAGTTGTAAAACAAAGCTAGATATATAACACTAATTATTAATGCTACAGGAAAAGGAGTCCGTGTACCACCCAAGACTGGTTTGAAATATGTCAACCATATATCTGTGCCGCTGATAAAATATTGCATTGACACACTGACCCCAGACGAAAAAGAGCAGGGGGCACTTAAATCCAAAAAAGTTGTAAAACAAAGCTAGATATATAACACTAATTATTAATGCTACAGGAAAAGGAGTCCGTGTACCACCCAAGACTGGTTTGAAATATGTCAACCATCTATCTGTGCCCCTGATAAAATATTGCAATTTTGAACTCCACTGACCCCAAAGGACGAAAAAAGACAGGGACACTTAAATCAGAAAAAAGTTGTAAAACAAAAGCTAATTATATAACACTAAGTAAATAGTTCTACAGGAAAAGTGAGTCCGTGTACCACCCAAGACTGGTTTTGAAATATGTGAACCCATCTATCTGTGGCCCTGATAAAATATTGCATTGACCCACTGACCCCAGACGAAAAAGAGCAGGGGCACTTAAATCCAAAAAAGTTGTAAAACAAAGGTAGATATATTTAAACTAAGTATTAATGCTACAGGAAAAGGAGTCCGTGTACCACCCAAGACTGGTTTGAAATATGTCAACCATCTATTTGTGCCCCCGATAAAATATGGTATTGACCCACTGACCCCAAAGGAAAAAGAGCAGGGGCACTTACATCCGAAAAAGTTGTGAAACAAAGGTAGATATATAACACTAAGTATTAATGCTACAGGAAAAGGAGTCCGTGTACCACCCAAGACTGGTTTGAAATATGTCAACCATCTATCTGTGCCCCTGATAAAATATTGCATTGACCCACTGACCGCAGACGAAAAAGAGCAAGGGCACTTAAATCCGAAAAAGCTGTAAAACAAAGCTAGATATATAACCCTAAGTATTAATGCTACAGGAAAAGGAGTCCGTGTACCACCCAAGACTGGTTTGAAATATGTCAACAATCTATCTGTGCCCCTGATAAAATATTGCATTGACCCACTGACCCCAGACGAAAAAGAGCGGGAGCACTTAAATCAGAAAAAGTTGTAAAACAAAGCTAGATATATAACATTAAGTATTAATGCTACAGGAAAAGGAGTCCGTGTACCACCCAAGACTGGTTTGAAATATGTGAACCATCTATCTGTGCCCCTGATAAAATATTGCATTGACCCACTGACCCCAGACGAAAAAGAGCAAGGGCACTTAAATCCAAAAAAGTTGTAAAACAAAGGTAGATATATAACATTAAGTATTAATAATACAGAAAAGGAGTCCGTGTACCACCCAAGACTGGTTTGAAATATGTCAACCATCTATCTGTGCCCGTGATAAAATATTGCATTGACCCACTGACCCCAGAGGAAAAAGAGCAGGGGCACTAAAATCCGCAAAAGTTGTAAAACAAAGCTAGATATATAACATTGAGTATTAATGCTACAGGAAAATGAGTCCGTGTACCACCCAAGACTGGTTTGAAGTATGTCAACCATCTATCTGTGCCCCTGAGAAAATATTGCATTGACCCACTGACCCCAGAAGAAAAAGAGCAGGGGCACTTAAATCCGAAAAAGTTGTAAAACAAAGCTAGATATATAACATTAAGTATTAATGCTACAGGAAAAGGAGTCCGAGTACCACCCAAGACTGGTTTGAAATATGTCAACCATCGATCTGTGCCCCTGATAAAATATTGCATTGACCCACTGACCCCAGACGAAAAAGAGCAGGGGCACTTAAATCCGAAAAAGTTGTAAAACACAGCTAGATATATAACATTAAGTATTAATGCTACAGGAAAAGGAGCCCGTGTACCACCCAGGACTGGTTTTAAATATCTCAACCATCTATCTGTGCCCCTGATAAAATATTGCATTGACCCACTGACCCCAAACGAAAAAGAGCGGGAGCACTTAAATCAGAAAAAGTTGTAAAACAAAGCTAGATATATAACATTAAGTATTAATGCTACAGGAAAATGAGTCCGTGTACCACCCAAGACTGGTTTGAAATATGTCAACCATCGATCTCTGCCCCTGAGAAAATATTGCATTGACCTACTAATCCCAGACGAAAAAGAGCAGGGGCATTTAAATCCGAAAAAGTTGTAAAACAAAGCTAGATATAAAACACTAAGTATTAATGCTACAGGAAAAGGAGTCCGTGTACCACGCAAGACTGGTTTGAAATATGTCAACCATCTAGCTGTGCCCCTGATAAAATATTGCATTGACCCACTGACCCCAGACGAAACAGAGCAGGGGCACTAAAATCCGAAAAAGTTGTAAAACAAAGCTAGATATATAACACTAAGTATTAATGCTACAGGAAAAGGAGTCCATGTACAACCCAAGACTGGCTTGAAATATGTCAACCATCTATCTGTGTCCCTGATAAAATATTGCATTGACCCAGTGACCCCAGACGAAAAAGAGCGGGAGCACTTAAATCCGAAAAAGTTGTAAAACAAAGCTAGATATATAACACTAAGTATTAATGCTACAGGAAAAGGAATCCGTGTACCACCTAAGACTGGTTTGAAATATGTCAATCATCTATTTCTGCCCCTGATAAAATATTGAATTGACCCACTGACCCCAGAGCAAAAAGAGCCGGGCCACTCAAAACCAAAAAGGTGTAAAACAAAGCTAGATACTAAGTATTAATGCTACCGCAAAAGGAATCCGTCAACCACCGAAGGCTGGTTTGAAATATGTCAACCATATATCTGTGCCCGTGCCAAAATATTGCATTGACCCACTGACCCCAGACGAAAACGAGCAGTGGCACTTAAATCTGAAAAAGTTGTAAAACAAAGCTAGATATATAACACTAAGTATTAACGCTACAGCAAAACGATTCCGCGTACCACCCAAGACTGGGTTGATATATGTCAACCATCTATCTGTTCCCCTGATAAAATATTGCATTGACCCACTGACCCCAGATGAAAAAGAGTAGAGACACCTAAATCCAAAAAAGTTGTGAAACAAAGCTAGATATATAACATTAATTATTAATGCTACAGGAAAAGGGGTCCGTGGACCACCCAAGACTGGTTGGAAATATGGAACCCATCTATGTGTGCCCCTGGTAAAATATTGTATTGACCCACTCATCCCAGATGAAAAAGACCTGGGGCACTTAAAACCCAAAAGGTGTAAAACAAAGCTAGTTATATAACACTAAGTATTAATGATGCAGGAAAAGGAGTCTGTGTACCACCCAAGACTGTTTTGAAATATATCAACCATCTATCTGTGCCCCTGATAAAATATTGTATTGACCCACTGACCCCAGACGAAAAAGAGCATGGGCACTTAAATCCGGAAAAGTTGTGAAACAAAGCTAGATATATAACAGTAAGTATTAATGCTACAGGAAAAGGAGTCCGTGTACCACCCAAGACTGGTTTGAAATATGTCAAGCATGTATCTCTACCCCTGATAAAATATTGCAGTGACCCACTGACCCCAAACGAAAAAGAGCAGAGACACTTAAATCCGAAAAAGTTGTGAAACAAAGCTAGATATATAACTCTAAGTATTAATGCTACAGGAAAAGGAGTCCGTTTACCAGCCAAGACTGGTTTGAAATATGTCAAGCATGTATCTGTGCCCCTGATGAAATATTGCATTTACCCACTGACCCCAGACGAAAAAGAGCCGGGGCACTTAAATCCGAAAAAGTGTAAAACAAAGCTAGATATAGAACTCTAAGTATTAATGCTACAGGAAAAGGAGTCCGTGTACCACCCAAGCGTGGTTTGAAATATGTCAAGCATCTATATGTGCCCCTGATAAAATATTGCATTGACCCACTGACCCCAGACGAAAAAGAGCAGAAACACTTAAATCCGAAAAAGTTGTAAAACAAAGCTAGATATATAACACTAAGTATTAATGCTCCAGGACAAGGCGTCCGTGTACCACCCAAGACTGGTTTGAAATATGCCAAGCATGTATCTCTACCCCTGATCAACTATTGCATTGACCCACTGACCCCATACAAAAAAAGAGCAGAGACACTTAAATCCGAAAAAGTTGTGAAACAAAGCTAGATATATAACTCTAAGTATTAATGCTACATGAAAAGAAGTCTGTGTACCACCCAAGAGTGGTTTGAAATATGTCAACCATCTATCTGTGCCCCTGATAAAATATTGCATTGACCCACTTACCCCATACGAAAAGAGCAGTCACTAAAAACCAATCAAATTGAAAATTAGCTTGATATATAACACTAACTATTAATTCTAGAGGAAAAAGAGTCACTGTATCACCAAAGAGTGATTTGAAATATGTCACCCATATATTTATGACTTTGATAAAATATTGCCTTGACCCACTGACCCATACGAAAAAGAGCATGGAGACTTTAACCCCAAAAAATGGTTTGATATATAACACTAAGTATTTCTACTAGAGGAAAGAAATCACTGTACCACAGTTTAAAATATGTCACGCATCTCTCTATTGTTTTGGTTTTGAACATTTCGATTTTTTCTTTGGACTATGCAGCTTTAATAGTCGAGGGAAAAAGGTTACTGTACCACACAAAAGTGGTTTGAAAAATATAAACCATTAAACTTATGACCCTGATAAAATATTGCATTGACCCATTGACCCCATAGCAAAAAAGAGCAGAGACACATAAAACAAAACAAAAGTGTAAAACGACATTACATAGATACACTTAGAATTAAAAAGTGTAAAACGTGTTGAATGAGTGTAGACTCATCCGGGGTATGTGGTCAACCTCACTAGGCAGACAATCTCATTGGTCAACCTCACCTGTCAATCTAGGGTGTTGGAGGTGGGAGGGGTGTGGTGATCCATCCAAACCCCCTGTCTCCTCCTGCTGGCCATGGGGAGGAAACTGACCCACCCATCCAAAGCCAAGTTCATTTTAGCACATATGAATTATCAGTTTTTACAACAATAGATCTACAGCACACTTCTCACCATAACACCAAGTGGTCATGATCTCTAATAGTTTTAGGGAACATACAGACATCATAGCATTTAATACATATTTACCTAGTACAGTACAACCCTGTTAAACCAAGCTCGGTTAAACCAAATCATCGATTAATCCAAACATTTTTTGGCAGCCCGGCAAAATACTATTTATCATATAAAAAAGTTGGTTACACCAAAGTAGTGTAATCCAAATTATCAGTTAATCAGTTAGTGTGGTTGGATACCTCGATACACTGCAACGTGAGAAGGAGTGCTCGGGCTTCCGCAGTGAAAATCGAGCTCTGATCGGGCAAGCGTACGCCAAATTTTGTCCAGCTACCCGGCTTTGGTCTCTCGAACCATCAGTGTATATGGAGAGGTTGTCTGCAAACTGGCCTTGAAGTCCTTAGTATTCGAGTGGATGTGTCCCAGACTTCCTCAGTGGCATCAGTCGGAGGATAACCGACGGCTTCCTCAGCGACCACTAAAGCTCCCGCCGCACATGCTATTATGGAGCCACCTTGTGGAAAAAACCCGAACCAACACGCCAGCCCTGGATACCCGGCTGCACTCTTCCCACCAAAACGCGGTCCCGCGACCAAGATTCAAACTCAAAACCCCCCTCCACGGTTGCACTTCCACCACTGCTCCCGATCTACATGGACTGCCTCGACACTTTCTTCGGCCAGACACCCACACCTAAAAATAAGGTACAAGGGGTAGGGTTGAGGGTTAGAGCCCGGCCTATTAACAAAAAGGACACTGCAAGAAATGACTCGGGGGGGGGGGGAAGAGATCCTGAAATGACCTGTGAATAATACCAATGTTCTATGTTCAATAAACCCACTCCGCCTCCACCTTTGTAAATTATATCTTATATATATCTTATATATATATATTATGAGCATTGGTCCAATATCCAGATGAAATATAGCATTGACCCACTGACCCCATGTGAAAGCAGATACAAAACTAAAGACTTTAAAAAAACCATACATAATGCTGGAGACCAAAATAGTGCAGCATACAATAATTTTATTTTACACAATATCACAGCAGAAACTTTAGTGTGTAGTCAGCATAAGTGCTTGATGTTTTACATTAATTTCACCAAATAATGTTGAGTAAATTAACCAAATTGTTTTACATCTAAGCGATTGGAACTATGACATCAAAAATGTTGTCTACTACTGTTACATATCAGATTTTAAATGCAGGAGTATTATTTAAATTTGCTACATAACCACTTTCAGACTACCATGTAACTTAACTGAATCAATAAACCCGAATTGATATCACTTCAGCTTTTACGCATGAAATATTTTCATATTTTCTGAAATTGCTGGGGATTAACCAGCCCGCCCCCCATTTTTAATTAGCAAGTTTGAATATTAGTTTAGGATTTTTATATCCGAATGAAGCATTCAGACACTGAGCTTATCAATACTGGAAATAAATTATATTGTAGGGATGGCTGGACAGTCAAAAATTAATCTAAATCTGTGCCCGCCTTTAGCAGTGAATGACTGTAGACACATTGGTATTTACCATGAGGTTCTCTCCAGAGACCCAGAATGCTACAAGACTGGTTTTAGGCTGAGGGTATTTTCAGATGTACTCGTTACATCCGGTATCACACCTTGGCGACAATAATGCCTTCTCCAGCATTATAGGCAACATGTACAATGCATTTAATTACTAGAAGGCAACGTGTAAACCTGTGATGGTCCAAATTATGCAGTGATCTATGATCCCAATATAAAATATAATATTGACTTACACGCAGCAGTCACATACAAAGAAAATCAATTGTGTGTGTCCGATATAGGAATAAATATAGCGTGTACAGTGTTACACAATTTCTTAATTCAGTATTACACAATTGCTGGTAAATATTACCTTAAACCAGACAGAATGAGTTAGTGTCTCCCATGTTGGTAGATTGGGTTTGAACCCTCGTCAAGTCAAACCAATAACATAACAATTTATACTTGTCGCTTAATTACCAGGCGCTCGATAAGGCAAGGAGCAGTGGAATGAGATAGACCAATCATTCGCGATTGAAATTTCACCTGCTTAAACAACTAATGTACCAACAACAAAAACTGACCCAATTAGTGATCCAGCCCTCAACCCTACTTAGGGTGGGAGAGCGGGAGAGTGAACTTGATACCTTGAGTGCCGGTGTCGCGGTTTCAGTTCTCAAGCAGTTGCAGTTCTCAACATGGCTTCTGCGCATGCGTCAAAGCATCTGCGCATGCATCAAAGCATCGTCTGCGCATGTGTCAACATTAGCCCGATTCAAACCATCGCCGATTGCCGCAAATCGCTGCCTCATACTGTGGTGGTGTTGTTTTAGAGATATTTAACTTTTTCTGCATGAAGATTGCTCACGACCATTGACAATGCCTTGAGTTTGGCCATACGCGCAGTGCAAAACATTATTCAAAATTAATAGAAATCCAGAACCCTGTTTTAGAGATATTTCACTTTTACTGTGTGAAGATTGCTCACGACCATTGACAATGCGCAGACGATGCTGTTAGATGTTGACGCATGCACTTCTTAGATGTTGACGCATGCGCAGAAGCGATGTTGAGAACTGCAACTGTTGAGAACTGAAACCGCGACACCGGACGAGAAGTGATCCATCATGTGTAGCGCGGCATACAAAGAAAACTCAGTGGGACTAGTTCCCTCATAACATGACCATGACAAGTAAAATTCTATATTCATTTATTGTGCTTGGAAACAATACACTTCCATATTGTGAATCCTATGACCAATATCACTTGCCAGTGAATCCTCATGCAAATTATTGTTAATTGCCACATAATTCATCACCTAATGATTCAATGTTCAATACATATCTATTCCTACTGTGTACTACTCAAATATAATAATATACACTTGTTTGTTGGCAACTTAAACAATGTACATGAATACATATTTCAGAAAACATAATTGCGACTACTTATGGACTTGAATAAAAAATAAAAAATTAAAGCAAAATTATAACAACCTCTTGTATTATTCAATAAGGATACTTGCTCATGTTGCACTGCAACATGGATAATTCAGGTGCGGTACTCACCCCCTTGCTAACTACCTTCTACCCTTGCATGGCCTATCCATTACACCTTGATCTATATCTAAACAATATGTTAAACTATGTACCATTACAAATTGATTTTGGTCTTGCAAAACATAATTGTCTGGAATGATCATGGGTGCTCATTCGGGTTCATTGCTGGGCACGGTGGGATGGAGAGGCTGCCTACCCCAGATCTGGGGCTGACACCGCTCCCCCAAAAACCTACCACCAATCAAAAGCTCATGATCCTCTCCTCACCACTGACACACCTTGACCAATCAAAACACACCACCCACCGGAGCCTTCCACCCTGCCTCAGTCTGCAACAATGCCTCCGACTGACAACTACTTTTTCACCCACCCACACCTGCCGATTAATTGGCTAAGCCAATCAAACAAGCTACAAAACAAACAAATAACATGAAAATGAATGCAAGACAATTGACTTAAATTACCATATAAACCTATTAACCAATTCACACCCAAGCAATTGGTACTTGAATATTAAATAACACATAATTTATCTTAGCTACTGATTTCAATTAAGGCTGCATAGTCTGATGAAAACATCAAATTTTCACAACCATAACAAGGATCTAGATTTGATTCTAGATATCTAACTTAGATACTGGTGCACTTATAGTTGTCACGTATAAGGGAATACTGAGTCAAGTTAATAGAGCCTGTTACTGCAGAAGCCTATGGTGTTAGAGTTTTGGCAAGCTTGCCAAAATTAATTTGCACGTTTGCAGTTCAAATATCTCATAAGTTAGCCATTTAAAATAAAAGTTACTTCAAAGTAAAGTAAGTTAAGCCGTGTTTACACGGGGAATTGTAAAGCGAATTAGACAAAGCGATTTATATGAAGCAAAGTAGTGGCGCATTTACACACGGAGCGGTTTAAGGCGGAAATCGATATCTGCACATGAGCAAGTCCAGACTAACCAGTGCCAGTTTCGGTTAGTCGACGTCGCCACGAGAGAGTGTGGGTTCGACCTAGATATGTATGGACTGAATCGTATTGGTTTGGAATGGTCAAAACTTCTGCTGGGCAGTGAAAACCTTAAAATAAACCATGACAAAAATATATGTGCACCTCTAGCAGGTTCATAGACCAAATGATATAATATGCACATTTGATCGACCGGAAAGTCAACAAACTAAGGTCTCAACTGTACATGCGTGTGAGGTGCTTAAGCTAGTTCGCTTTATATAAACTACCTCGCGAGGCGGTTTACACAAAGTGCATCATATGAATCGAATCAGCCCTAATCCACATCAGTGGTGCGTTTACACGGCGAATGTGAGGCGAACTAGGCAAGGCTCATTATTTGAGCCATTTTAACTCGCCCGTGTAAACACGGCTTTAGATTATAATGATCAGCCTAATACATTTATCTCAGAAAATGAGAGAAACTCAAAACCATGGGACTATGCAACTACTAATTGATTGCCACCGCATGGCTGTCCCCAAATAAAAGCCAAATTTCCCGATTCAGCTTCCGTCTTCTGTGCCCATGAGCAATGAGTCATACATTTGTACATATATAAATGAACATATATATCATGCATACGTTTCCTAATAGTACATGAAGCTGTGAAATGTGTAAGGATACAATTTATCAATCAAGTTATTCATTTAAAATGATATTTGCCAAGATGTATTTAATTTTTATTATTCACCAAACCACCGGGCATGGTGGCAGAATCGGTAAAGCATGGGCCTCGTGTGTTCGAGATTGGGAGTTTGGTTCCCAGTCAAGTCAAAATAATGACTACCTAGCCTGGCACTCAGCATCAGGATGTGACTGAGTGGGGGAGCACTATAAAGTCGCTATGTCAGAAGTCAGTAGCAGTGCTGATATATGACTACCAACCAACCTATTCACTAAACAAAAGCATGAAGTAGATTAGTCATTTTCATTTAGTATATCTACTTTCTTCAGTGCTAATATGTACTAATATGTGGTGTTCTCTGTGGCGGAGTGGTTAGAGTGTCTGACTTTTTTCTAGGTCGGACTCCTAATCTGAAGGTCGGTGGTTTGATTCCCCGTGCCCCCATCTCTGCCAATTTGGATTTCCACCGCTGTGTATAACTTACAGCATAATCAAAGGCCGGTTGCTCTCATACCATGTCTATGTGGTGTGGGAGGTTAAAAATCCCTTGGGTCGGTAAAAGTGTAGGCTCGGGCTTTCTATCGACAAACTGTCTAATGGTGAAAACAAGCCTATTCAGGCTTATCCATGATAGGCAGTATAAATCTTCAACAACAACAACAACAACAACATGTAATTAGCTACTAGGCTAAAAACCTCTTTTAACAACATCTGGGAGTCGGGTGTCATCCCCGCCTCTTGGCGGGAGGCAACAGTAATACCAATTCCCAAACCTGGTAAAGACAAGAGTGAAGCCAACAACTATCCTCCTATAGCCCTCACAAGCTGCATCTGTAAAACCATGGAGCATATGGTTAACAAATGCCTCGTCTGGCTACTGGAGTCCGGACACCACTTGTCCAACCTCCAATGTGCCTTCAGACGAGGTCGCAGCACCCTCGACCATTTGGTTCCCATGGAGACCTTCATAAGAGACGCCTTCCTTAAGAAGGAGCACGTTGTGGGTGTCTTTTTCAATCTCGAAAAAGCCTATGACACAACATGGCAGCATGGTATTATGGAGGATCTCCATGCGATCGGCCTTCATGGTCACTTGCCAAATTTTATTAAGAATTTTCTGGCACTCAGGCATTTTCACGTTCGCATCAAAACTACATATTCCAGTCTGCACTCGCAGGAATTGAGAGTACCCTAAGAGGGCATACTGTTTGGAGTCATGGTCAATGGTATTGCTGCCACTGCTAAAACGGGGGAGTCTTGTAGTCTTTTCGTGGATGATTTTGTTTTGTACTACATACAGAGTTACTGGTATGAATGTCATTGAGAGACAGCTTCAATTGTGTATAAATGGGATCCACCGATGGTCAGTTCTGAATGGATTCAAGTATGCACTGTTTCAGTGGTCAGTCACTCAGTTATAACCAGCGCAAACATTTCACATATATCTAATGTACAATCAAAACACCATGAAATTTAACCAAATATTTTCAAAATAACACCTATGTTTCAATCAATCTGCACTCTGGCACATTAAAATAAATAGCACTATGTAACATTACAGACTTTCTGCTGACATCATTAATCCCATTCACAACATACTATTTGTGTACGTTTTAACTTTTATAATTGCCTCATGTTGAAGTCACGAGGTGATGCCCCAGATAGGTAGTTGTGCCGACAGTTAGTCCAAACCGGTGTGGGACCCACACTGCTCATTCAAGCCTGTCCGTAGAATGGCGCGACAGTGTGTGAGGCAAGAGGCGCCGGAGCCATAACCACACCACAGAGCCAAAAATTGTGATGTGCTTATGGCCATGGCCATGGTCACAATGCAACAAGCCCAAATGACGAAACTAATCGACGGCCTGAACGATCGCATCGACTCGATCGAGAGGACCACCAAACGAAGGAGGACTAACTCACCAACACCAGTCACCGAGCAGGCCACACCACGTGTGCTGCCAACCGCAACTGCCCCAGCATGTGCGCAGGCAGCCACAGCAGCACCACATCCACTTGGCCTACCCGACTACTACACTGAGCAGACTGATGCCAACACAGAGTTTGTTCCTTTCTTACAAAATCTGGTTCCGACCCATGAGGTGGCGGAGCAAGCAACCTCCAGTACCCCTTTCTATGAGTTAGTCAATCCAGCCGAGGAGAAAGAGGGCGAGAGAACCGAGGCTGTCAATGAGCTGCTCGTAGCGGTGGGATCGGCCCTTGGAAAAAAGCGAGGTAATAATGTACTAGGCCCACATCGCAATGTCATTAGACAGCAATTGTGATCGGCTGCCACCATGCCTACCTGGGCCAGACCCCGGGAAAGCCACCGGTAAAGGCGTGGCGCAGTCCGCACTTTGTTTACATGCTTCGTCTCTCGCCAGATACACTACAGGGCGCCACTGAGGAGCAGGCCCTGCCACCATCTTGCCGCCGGGTAACACCATGCCGAGAACCTGCACCACCCACAGCACGTGGCGACACCAGGTGTCAATGCCACACACCAGCTCAACAGCCCAGCAGTGGCCATGACAGTAACCACCTCACTCCAGAGGACGCCACAGGTAGTACCACGGCGTACTATGACGACAGGCCCCCCCCGACCACCTACTGTTCGAGGCACCAGCTGATGACAATGATGAAATAATTAATGATGATAACACCGTAGCGGCAGCGCTCTACAACCCGCCACACACACCAACAACCTACCGCCGTATATTACACGAGATCTGGCCTTACATCATACAACAACTTTGGGTAAATAATAAAGGTTACATGAGACTTAATGATGCGATAAGAGACTCTGCCCTCCCAAATCACATTGGTGCGAGACTGCCAGTCCCTTCTGTACTTGTCATACCCGCATAGCGTCTACTGGTCGACTACCATGACACTCTCCTAGTCGACTACCTGGAGTTTGGCTGGCCAGTCGACTACTCAGCCGACCTACCACCCGTGCCAGCCACCTCCAACCATACCGAGGCACAGGACCACTGTCCACATACGTAGGTACGTAGCCCGGGACCTCAACCATCGGGCTACTTGCTGCATCACAATTCCACCCATGGACACAGGTAAGCCCCATGATGACCAGGGAGAAACGGAACTCTGACGAACGGAGGGTGATCGTTGACCTCAGCTACCCAGCCAGGGCCAGAGTCAACGCAGGCATTAGGCGCGCCCAATATCAAGGAAGGCATACAACAACAAATGCTGAGCATCACCAGCGTGCTCAGCCTTGCTCTCAAGACAAAAATTGTATCCCCCCAATAAACCAGCTCCAGTGGCTCGGCTTTCAAATATCGACCACCAAAATGAGAGTCAAGCTGGAGGATGTACTGGAAGAGTGCAAGGCATGGAACAGCGGCAGGCTCGCCTCGTGACGGGAGATGCAACGCCTGGTCAGTCGCTTGCAGCATATTGCAAAATGCATCCGACCTGGCAAGCATTTCATCGGGAGGATCCTGAAGGCACTGCGAGATGCCCGCTTCAGAGGTTTGTTTGTTTGTTGTTTTACATCCTAGCAACATCTAAGGTCATATCAGGATGGGTACCGACTTGTGGCAGTTAGCACTCATGGTGACTTTATAGTGCTGCCCCACTGGGAAACCAGGCCGAAGGCACCATGACCTCCAGATATCCCACTCAGTCACATTATTCTGACATTGAGTCACCAGTCCCTGCCCTCTCCTATTAATGCCAAGCGCCTGGCTCGGAAGCGACAAGTATCAATTCTTACGTCATTGGTTTGACTCGACAAGGGTTCAAACCCACGTCCCCACGATCTACCAGCATGGGAGACGGGTGCTCTAACTCATTCGGCCATCCGCTTCTGATGGTCATTGCCTGGTGCCACCAGTATGCCCGTGCTACCAATGGACTGGTGCTGATACAGGACCGGCTGCGAGAATCCTGGGACTGCTACCCTGACATTGCACAACTGGAGCCAGTCAACCTGATTGTTGCTATCAAGGCTCTCACACCGGTGAACCCGGAAAACTACACCATCCACGTGAACACAGACAATACCACCTCACAGTAGGTGCTCACCAATGGCACAGTTAGAGACAGTTAGAGACCCGGTGCTGTGCGCGTGCACACAAACTATGGCTGTTCGCACCATGCACAAGCTCTGACATTGTCATACACCACAAAGCAATTTTTTGAAGCAACAAACTACCTAGCAGATGAACTTAATGGCTTCAGGAAAGGCAGGTCCACAACCAAAGCACTCTCAACACTCCTTGATGTACTTCTCAGTCCGATGGATTCTGGCAAACTTACCATAGCAGTATATATTGATTTTTTAAAAGCATTTGATACTATAGATCATAAAATCCTGTTGCAGAAGGTTGTCAAGAGTGGGTTGGGTTAAAAAATGGTAGCCTTTCTGACAAACTATCTTTGCAATCGAAAGCAAAGTCCACAACTCATTGACCCATCATCTCAATCACTGGACTCTGTAACAGCAAGTAGACTAGCCTACTAAGTGCACCAACAATCTACTATTTGGGTTATGTTGTCTGCTGATCCAAACCTTACTTGAGTTCTAATCTGCCAATTACCCAATTGACTGACTTTTACATGTATAACCAGCATACATGATCAGTGTATGCACCTGGATATACACAGTCATATATGTCAAACTCTGTGTGTATATGCCCTTATGGTTGTGATCATCATTGGTGGCACCTGAACTTACCACTGGACACAACTAAGGCAATACTGTCGATGACTCTGATCCCACCTGTATGTCCTCAATGATCTATATGTTATTGGCAAACTTACAGCATCATCAAGGGCCAGTTGCTCTCATGCCATGTGTGTGTGGCGTTAGAGGTTAAAAAGTCCCTTGGGTCGGAGGGCGTGTGGGCTCGGGCTTTCTGTCGACGGGCTGTCTAATGGTGAAGGCAGGTCTATTCAGACTTATCCATGGTAGGTGGTATAAATCTTCAAGAAGAAGGCCACATTGTTTATGTTTACAGGTTACTATGAATACGATGAGCATAAATGATGAGCATTTGTCACGCTGACCCTGGCTTGGGCCTTCGCTTGAGCACCCAAACACCAACTGCAGCTAATTTCAATACACGATTACCTATATGTGAATGGTGACACTATCTACTGTTGACCACTCAGCTGTCACTGATCCGTGTCTAATTGTCATATTTCATCAACTCAAACAGCATTACCAAGAACCTAATAAGTAGACCCTACATTAACTAACCAGCCCCCTGTCACAACATGATACACAAATATCATGCTCCCCCATTGAGATAACCACAACTAAAACTGAATTCAGCCTAAGCCAACAACCACCACCACATCATGGCTAAAACCCAAATATCAGGTTTAGCTCAAACTGGATGCCCGCTAGGTGATAGTGCCGGGCAAGCATCAATGCCCAACAAAGAATACACTATACACGATGACATAAGTAAATACACAACCATGTTCACACTAACGGGGGGGAGGGGGGGGGGTCTTTGGGGGACGGGGCGGACCATATTTTCAGGGAGGGGGGCAGACTGATGGGGCCCTGGGGCCCTTGGGACCGTGTCATCTGGGCGCGCTTCGTTTAACAGATCTGAAGGGCCTGCCAGGACTCAAGATTGGCCACCTAAACGTACTTAGCCTCACACATAAGATCAACCAGCTAAGAGCCGACCTACCCAGGTCTGGTTTTGATGTCTTTACTATATCAGAAACATGGCTCAATAGAACAGTTGAAGACAGACTCACATCTATACCAGGTTACCAATTTATAAGGGCTGATAGAAGAACAAAGCAACTCAGTGGGCAGACCAAGGCTGGTGGTGGACTAGGCATTTACTTTAAGCAAGGTCTTCATGTTGATGCAGGTAAACATGCTGAGCATAACCTATCAAATAGCAATATTGAGCTACAGTGGGCTGTAGTCAACAGACCCCATACAAAACTAATACTCATCGGCAATGTGTATAGACCCCCAAATGGCACAGATAGATGGTT